>JAOPSE010000662.1:0-365941 GCA_029449295.1 Zea luxurians | reverse complement strand
TATGGTCCTGGTGCACCGGACACTGTCCGGTGGCACACCAGACAGTCCGGTGCGCCAGGCCAGGGCACACTCGGTTTCTTTGCTCTTTCTTTTTGAACCCTAACTTCAACCTTTTATTGGTTTGTGTTGAACCTTTATGCACCTGTAGAATATATAATCAGAGCAAACTAGTTAGTCCAATATTTGTGTTGGCATTCAACCACCAAAATTATTTATAGGAAAAGGTTAAACCCTATTTCCCTTTCAGTTACTAGGTATAAGTAGATACCAACCCAATCAAATAAGAGATCTCAATTAATAATACCACAATGCGATGCAAATGATAAATTAAGTTTAGTTCCATAAATTACTCATGTGAGTGTCCGCTGCGGTCATGACAGTGAGCATGGCTGATATACCTGTTTTACACTCTGCAAAAGGTTGCACATCTTTACCCACAAGTCGTGTTACCCATTTACCACGGGGTCATGATCCCAGACATCTCTACTGAGAGGATGAGGCAGGGTAGCACTATGAGGCCTTTACAAAGTTTCACTAGCTTCAGAAAACCAGCTACGGTTTCTGAGAAGGGCGATATAGGAATCCCTCATCCGAAAAGCCATCGCAAGCATGATCGATCTGGGAACCTCCCTATACCGACAGCTCCTCACCGCCCTTGCCCCTTTCGGGTAAGGTAGTCCTCCACTAGGCTTTCCTAATTAGTTAGCCAAGGGTGTCCCATACCACCCTTGTGGTAGCACTGTTTTAACCAGGTGGTTCTTCATGTTCAAAATTAATACAATAATCTTGTCATGAACAATAATTAAATCAACAAAAAAATTGGAATATGATCATATATAACATTATTTTCCAAAACTAGATAGAGCAATAGCAAGTCTACCTAATAGTTCACTTGTCTGCAAGGTGTGGGGTAAACAAACTAGGCAAACCTATTGGATCCCATCAAATTAACCTGAGCATATCATAGTGATTAACAAGAACATTATTAGGTAAAGAAGAGTGGATCAAGGGCGGCAACTTGCCTGTGACTTGAGATCCTAGGTACTCCACCAAATTGGTCTTCAGGGTGACTCGTAACCTCGCTGCTACTCGTAGCAATACATATAAATAGACAAGAAGTACTAAAAATAATAGTACACCAAACATGAGAACAAACAGCGTAAGAATATTCTACATGCCTGCCAACGAGATCGTGGGTTCGAGAATTACTAAATTCGAAGTTACCATTAAAAGTTATGGTTTTCTTAAGTTTTAGGTGATTAAATAGTAAAATACTCTTTGTAAATCACATGAGAAAAATATTAGAGAAGTAACTAATTCTATTTTAATCTAAGTTATAAGTTAATTGGAGACCATATTTTATTCAAAGCAATACTTGTAGACATTTGAAATATATTTTTACTTCAATTAGCAAGTTTAATCATAAGTTAAACATGTATTTATCTACTTTTTTTAGAACATGTGATATGATAAAACAATGTTGTTTTATTGCGTAGGCATTTTTATTACAAAGCTAATGCAACTTGAATAGGCCAATTTGGAGTTAAACATGCAAGTTATAGATTTCTAAGATTATTTGATTTATTTCTATATTATAAATCATTTCTAGATTTTTTATTTACTTAAAACTAGGGCTATGGACTATGGTTACTAATTCCAAAGAGTCTAGAGGCTAATCCAAATAAAACTGGACCTGGAGGTAATGATCTTATCCCGGGAGTGGATGGCGGGTTGATTACTACATAGTACCTGGGACTCTTTAGCAATTTGCGCATGGCCGAAGGGGTACCCTTGATTTTCGGCCGCTCGATCAGGTTACAACGGCAGAGATCAAGATCGTGACTCAATGGAATCATACGCTCATCGTCGCCCCTAGGATCCAGGGTTAATGCTCCAGATTTATAAAATGACCTAGGCTTAGTCTCTCCCTTCTGATAAGGATCTAACCGCCCAGATCAATTCGCTGCCCATACAATTCAGACCGCCTTATCTACAGATTGACACCCAGGGACAACCACCTCCTAACTCGACGTACCGAACCTGGCGGTAGCATCGCCCTTCCCAGACGGTGGAGCACGCCGACAAGACACCGATCGCCACCCTAGAACACCAAAGCCAAATTGGACGGAGCTATCACGACGAGAACTGATGGAGAAGATAATAGGCGATCCTTACCTCAGTTCGAGCAGTAGAGCTCACTAACCATAGTGAAGGGCAGCTTGGCGGCGGCGACGAACGATGATGAGCAATTAAGGCGCTGTTGAGGCCTTCAACGCTCAATCACACCCTTGAGCACAACCCTCAGGGGCAACACCCCCAGTCAAGCTTGGAGGTCCCGGCGGTGATTCGAACCCAAGCTACCACCGTGGCGGACCTCAACCCTCTCCTCACTCATGTTGGCTCCGATAAGGCGCCCTCGGTTCTCAACACGACTCCAGGAAGGGACACTTATATACACAGGGGTTGGGTCTAAGGGGCAGCGAACCTGAAGGAGGTTGATCGGGTCCCAGGCAACGCGGCGCCATGCACGCGTTTAGTTGAGAAAGGGGATGAGTCCAACGACTGGGGCTCGCGCGTCAATGAGTGGCTCTTCGTGCTGAAAAAATAGAGGGGAGCGGCTGACACAGGGGACCCACGTGATACTGACCAGGCTCCCAGGATCTGGTGGGGGCCCACACATCGGAGAGAGGGGTGGCTGGCACGCGGACGCGCGGGCTGAGTGCATGGCGGTCGCAAACAAGGGGGGCCCACCTGTCGATGCCGGGAAAAGCTGGGCCTAGCCAATGGGTTTCCTTACTAGGCCGAGAGGGACCTGGGGGTATAGTGGCCCTTTTCTTTTTTCTATTTCCTCCTTTTTCATTTTCTTTTCTAAATTTCCTATTCAATTTTGGTAGTTTTCAAATCAAAATTTACAACTGAGTTTTGAATCTCAAGATTTTCACTAAATGCATAAGAAAAGACCCATCATGTATGCAATATATTTTTATATTAATTACTTTACTTGAAACGTTTTAATTACCCTTTTTAAGAAAAGGCTAGAAGTATAGTCATCTGAACTAACATTAATCATAATTCCTAGTGTATAATCCTTGATTAAGAGATGACTTATCTTAAATACTCAAAGAATACTTATATATGTAAAAGTCAGCTAGGATTAGCTTAATTCATATATAAATATTTTTATTTACTTTTAAATTACAAGTCATATTTTAAATCAAAATCTTTGAAGAATTCTCCAATATCCTAAGTTAGAATTCTTAGGGTGTTACATTATCCAAGTGAGATCCGACCACCCTTCGGTAGGGTTAGGTCTCGGTGAGTGGTCCCACTGGGGGCTCGACCCGTTGGAGGAATCTCATTGAGTCCTTCCTTATTTGATCCTGTATCAGCCCTTTGTTCGGTATGGCCGACCAAAGAGTGGCCCCGTGGCCACCCCGTCCGACGGGTTTACCATAGGAGAATGTGAGGTACGACCTTGGACGTGGGCACGAGCAAATGACCTATGGGCCGGTGACCTAGCTTGCGGCTCACTGGGAGCTTACTCGGTCCACCCCTCGCTCTATGTGAGAAGTTGGGGTGAGTTTTGGTTTTTGATCTGGTCGATATGAGGTAGTTATTGTGGCGGCTTGGTAAACGAGGTGTCCATCATGACGTCGTTCGGCGAGGGTGGCTTGATGGGACGTGAAACAACTTATTCACTGTATCATGTGCAGGTGGCATGATGGGTGGTTAGCTGCCTTGCTTGTTAGTGGTGTACCCCCTGCAGTGATGCACTTCTGAAGCCGTGATAATACCAAAAATCGATCGTGAACACAACTCATGATCAACGCTTAGTACTATACCCTCGGGGCTCCTACTTTGTTGTGCTCAATCTTTCGAATCATGTAACTGGAGCTTGCCAAGCAAAGTTTTGGGAACCAACCCTTAAGTTTGGTCGTGGTTCGGACCTTTAGGGACCAAGCCCAAGATACTAGGACAGTTGTGCTAGGGTGGTGGATGGTGTAGGCTTACGGAACAAAACCAAGCTAAGTGGCTACCTAGTTCTAAACCACCCCAAGAATGTGGTCCTTTCCCCTGGCTAGAGGTCCCTAGCAGTTCATCCTTGTTCCGCGCCAAAGGTGGCTCCAAACTAAGCGACAAGCTAGTTACATGATCACAACAGAAGTTTGAAACCACGTGGGGGTTAGAGAAAACAATATATGTAAATTAAAGCAGGAAAAGGATTGAACTAAGAGCAAATTCTTCCTTTATATTTGGATACATAAGAGCTAGGCGATGGATGCCCGAGACTGGGTTTATGAGGGCGAACCTCACGGGTGCAAAAGAATTATGCGATGGATTCTAGATATCGGGTTTATGAGGGTGGACCTCATCAGTTGGGTCACATGTAGATGCTATCCTATTACAAAGGAAGAGTTCATTGTCATGATACCTTTTGGATGAATGGTGTAGGTGCCCCACCAACTGCTCCAAGCGACGATGGGCTTCAGACTTCTTCAGTTAGGCGGCGACTTGGGCTGTCCTCATTAGTGTTGAGGGCAGAGTTTGGCTAGTGGCCGACGATGGCAACCTCGTATGACATGAGGTTCAGTTGATGATCATCGTGGTGGACCATGCAGATCATGGCGCTGCCCTTGCAACCCCTAGCACGCCCGATGTCGGTGAGCCGCCACAGATGTTGTTCGAGTGGATGATGCGAGGTTTGTCGGTGACCGTGGCGAGGAACTTGATGCTGCTCCAAGGGGCTAAGGTTTCGCCCCCAGCAAAAGCGGATGAACTGGCCATCAGAGTGAAAAATGTCGCTCGACACGCTTGCGGGCCCCTACCTAGTGCGCCAACTTTTGTGGTTTCGGAAACAAGGGGACAATATATTTGTGTTTGGTGGGGATGCAAGCGTGGACTCACTATGAATGGTGGATCACGGAGATCCGAGCAAAGAACTGAGACACTGGGACTCAAGCACTGGATTTGAGACAGTGGGTTATACTCGTTTAGGCTAGAGCCCTAGTCCAGTGTAGTGTTGATTGTAGTATTGTAGTAGAGCATGTTACAGCTAGTGTGCTTGTGTGGTCATGTGCCTCCTTGAAGGAGGAGGGGGGCCCTGGCCTTTTATATCTCAAGGGTAGGACCTTACAGTGGGACTTGTATTCTACTTGATAGAGAAAGAGAGAGAAAGGGAGAGAGAGATCTGCTCCCCGGGTTTGCATGGTGGGTCCTTCGTTGGGTCGTGTGTAGCCATACTCCCGGTATTGCGTCATCTGTTACTCTAGCTCCTGTAGTGAGTCCATTGCTAACGTCTTTGTAGTGGTGCATGGTGGGTCCCATGGATCAGTTTTATGGTGCAGTCGTACGTGATGTGGCTTCTATTGTCATCATGATCCCTTCGTCACATGTTAGTGTGCGTAGGCATACACTCGGTATAGCACGCTGTCCTGTCCTTCCGATGTATGGGTCATTGTAGAGACCTTGGTGCCCATTCATCGTGATGTTTGTATGTCCAGATGTGGCTTGATGGTGATGCATCATGTCGTAGCTGATGCGGATCAGTAGCACTAGATTCAGATCTTTGCCTCATCTGGTTGCTCGATAGTGAGTTGGTCAGCTGGAGCTAATTGGCGGGAGTTAGTCATCAGAGTTGGTCATTAGAGTTGGTCAGCTGGTCCTCCTTGTAGAGTTGGTCGATGAATTTGGTCATCAAAGAGTTGGTTGGCCGATCTGCCTCGCAGAGTTGGTCGGTGGAGTTGAGTACCTTCCGGAGCATCACCCGAGATGCCCTTGGGCAAGTCAGAAATGCGTTGCTCGTTTGGGGTTGGCCTCGGGCGGGCCGTGACTGTGTCTCCCGCCCGTGGGTGGCCTCGGGCAAGTCGTGACTGCATCTCCCGCCCGAGGTTGGTCTCGGGTGAGCCATGACTGTGTCTCCTGCCCGAGGTTGGCCTCGAGCGAGGTGTGACTTCATCTCCCGTCCGAGGTTGGCCTCAGGTGAGTGGTGACTGTGTCTCCCACCCGAGGTTCGCCTCGGGCGAGTCGTGACTATGTCTCCCACCCAGAGTTGGCTTCGGGGAGTCGTGACTTAGGCCCCTCGTGCCTTGGTAAGGTTGGGAGCGTGTTTGCTTATGAACCCTTCATACCCAAGTGGCTATACACTTTAGGGTTTGTGATCTGGGTACCCTAAATTATGGTACAGACACTCAGTGGAGACTTGGTCGTTTGCCCCGAAGACTTGCTCGGCAGGGACTTTGTAAATGGGCCAGAGAGGGTTTGTGGGCCTTGCCTTAGGTACCCCGTTCTTGGGTACCCAACAATAGTCCTCTCATGCTGAGAGAACGCTTTTATAAGCACGAGTTTCACTAAGCATCCACCGTATTAAGCCCACCAAGTCACCATCTAAAAAATCCTTCTCTTTAGACGAAGCTCTGGTAGAGAAGGTTACCCCGCCAACTGGTTATTAATCGATTTGAATTGTCATCGCTCCTGGACAGTGAGCACTTGACTCTAGCTATCTCATCGTAGTAAGAACAATGATAATCCTAAGGATGATGATATAGATTAAAGATGATGACATGAATAATTTTAATCAGGGTTTGGTTTACTCTTTCTTGTCTAGCAATTAAGAAAATTGATCAACTAGATTCATCACTAAAGTTATAACTAGACTTATAGTGAATTGGCATACATCATCTAGCTAATTAGGTGCTAAGCTAGCTTTGTCGTAGAATAGGCAATAATACTAAACTGCTAAAGGATGATTAATTATCATGATGCCCCTTAAGTTATTAATAACTACATTTATTCTTGTACTCTTCCAAAATAAAGAACCAAAAGCCTTGCATGATCATTGGTGTCTTTTACTTTCTTATTTTCTGGTTTTTGGACGGTTAAGTCTAGCTGAGTACATTCGAGTACTCAGGGTTTATCCCACCATGTTGCAGGTGAAGATGTAGGACTGCTGCGGATAAGTGCCGGTGGGCTCGACCTTCTATATATTTATCTCATCTCTGCTTTTTTGGAGGACTGTCACTGAGCTAGCAATGTATTTCAAAACTATGGTTATATCTATATTGTTCAAAATTGTATTTTTTGGGGACTTGTTCTCAAATGCTATGCATTAAGAACAAGTCAACACAAAAATAGGTTAATGGTTAATGCCCTTCATCCTTCGAAGCATTATTTCCCTAAGGATACAACGATCTTCGGACGAAGACGTACCTTCATCATCACAGCATATATCAATGAAAGACGAAGCATATGAAACATGAGAAATAACATGGATAATCATATGACATCATTGTTATATCTTTTATTATATAATCATGAATGAATAAGAACAATATTGAATTACATTTGTACTTTCGGCTTGACAGAAGGCAAAGGTACAAGCGTGATGCACGAGCGAGTACAAGTCAACATGAACAGTATGAGGGTACTGTTCATCTATTTATAGGCACAGGTCGCAGCCTGTATGAAATTACATTCATGTCCTTTACAACTAGTTACAATCATGACACCAAATTATCGTGGGCCGATTGGTCTTTTCATCTTTAAGTCGGTGCATCCCTTCGTCTCAAGGCGTATCGCTATGTCGAAGCTCCCTGGATGGTAGCTTTGGCGTTGCTTCTGCGTTGCTCTTCCGAAGGTGTTTCTTCTTACAGGACCTTTGGCGACGAAGCAGACCCCCAACAGTAGCCCCTTCGCGGTGCCAGATTGTTTTTCATAACGAGCTTGACCCGTGAAAAATTCTCCAAAGCTTCGGAATGCCGAAGGTCCGAAAAACACCTTTCCTGAGCTCGTTGCCGAGAAACGATTAAAATATTCCGAGCATGAGGTGGCCCACCATGCGGTGGGTATGCGTGATCTGGCGATTCACCTCCCATGCGCCGGGTGGTCCACCGTTCAGTGGGTGCAGGTAACTGTTCAGCGTGTGCGGGCGACTTAACAATTCACCTTCACATCTGCAGCACTATATAAACAGACGGGTAGGTGTGAAGTTACCACAACATTCATTGCCATTGCACTGTTGTGCTGCTAAAAAATTTAACCATAGCTGAAGCTTTTTCATCGCATTATCGAGCAAAGCATCGTCTTGATTTAGCTTTGTCATAAGAGAAAGCTTCGTCAAAACTGTAAAAACCATCAACTTCGTAAGAATCGCAAGAAATTCAACATCAGATGGCCAGAGTACATTCAACTGCAAGGGTGACCCATGATGGAGAGGAGGCCGAAGCCACCGAGACTGCCCCAATCTCCAAAGAGATGAGACAGTCGGGACTAGTTGTGACAGAGGAAGACATTGAACAAGGTGCTCCTACTGCCGAAACTGAACAAGATATTGAGGAAGAAATAGTTGATGAAGAAGAAGAAGAAGATTATGGCACTCTGATCCCGTCAAAACCTAGCCACTTGGATTTTGGAAAATCTACCATTTCTGAAGCTGATATGCCCATGATGATGAAGCTAGGTTATTTTGGGGAGACTGAGAAGAAGCTTATTTGCTTTGCCAGAGAAGAAATCACTCTAGAGCCCAAAAAAGATGAAGTGGTGGTTTTCAAGAGCTTTGTTAGAGCGGGATTGTGGTTTCCCTTGAATGAGATGATTGGGGAAGTTTTAGATAATTATGAAATATATCTTCATCAGCTGACCCCTAACGCTATCGTTAGGCTCAGCGTCTTCATCTGGGCCCTTCGAAGCCAAGGAGTGGACCCGAATGCTGAAGCTTTCTGCCGAGTGCATGAGCTGCATTACCAGACGAAGGCCAGAGAAGACGGGCTGCATGAAAACTTTGGCTGTTATAACTTCGCATATCGCAAGGATATGAAGGCCCCGGTGCTTAGCTATCGCACCAAGTGGCCAACCGATTAGAAAAGTGAGTGGTTTTTGTCCAGGCCGATGAGAAGAAGAGGGAGAAGTTGAAAATGCTAGTGATGAGCCCGCTAAGTTTTAGCTTCGAGTTGACTAGGCCCCTGTGTCGCATGACGTCGGGGTCACCATGCCAACAAGCTGTGGCAGAATTCAGGGTGGTAGCCGAACAGATCAGCACCAGAGATCTAGTTCAAGAATATTTGGCTAACAAAACATCTCCGACTTTGAGCGAATTTAGCATGCCAAAGCTAAAAGGAACGAAGAAGGGACTTGTGCTTGTGCGACTTCCTTATCGGTTTAAATTTGAGAACAATTTAAAGAACCTTGCCAAGAGTGGCTAGAAATGATTGAAACAGTGTGTAATGAAGTGCTGGGAAATTACACCAAAAAAGAGGATCAACTGATGACTGCTAGGATTGTTAGCGTTCTAAGCATACAGGCTGCTAGGATGGTGAAAGAAGATGAAGAAGCTCTAAAAAAGAGAAAATCCAGTCCTGAGCCGAAGGTGGCTACTTCGAAGAAAAGAAAGAATGCAGCTCTAGAGCCAGAAGCGGCTGAGATAGAGGAGGAAACTCTTTCGACACCTTCTGCTGCCGAAGTAGAAGAAATTTTAAAAGTAATGACTAAATCTTTACCTGTCAAGCTGCTAAGTCCACTGAGGCCGCAACTGACGAAGCTTTTACAGAAGAAGGACGAGCCTTTGGCAGCGAAGAAGGCGGTTGGGCGAAAAAGCGAAGGATTGTTACTGTTATGCAAGCAATTGAAGAAACGCCACCGTTAGCCTTAGGGTCAAAAATAACACCAGCTGCCGAAGTTGCTGCCTCTGCCGAAGCTGCTCCACCCGAAGCTACAACTGTCGAAGCTGCAACTTCCGAAGCTACCAATTTGGAAAGCACATTCTCTGATATTAATAAAATGCTCTTGGATATGGCGGAGGAAGAAGCTGCTGCAGCTACCGAAGAAACCCTGGCCGCAGTGCCTGAAAAAGGGAAGGAAATCGCCGAAGATATTTTGGAGGAAAAAGGCTTTAATTTTCAAAATATAATTGGTCAAGAATTGTCCAAGGCTGAGAAAGAGGAGTTGTAGGAGTATGCTATATCCTGTGGCTACCAGCCAGGAGCGATGCTCTTCGACGGAATTAACGAAGAAAGCCTAGGATGCATTCGAGATCGAGCTGGAGCAAAAATTATCAGCACTCTGTCGAAGAGTGTTGGTTTTCCGAAGCTTGAAGCTGACATCAGTCGCTACCGACGACAGCATATCGTCGACAGTTTATTTTATTCCAATTTCAAGGTAAAATATTTCCCTCAGCTTTTTATTGTTTTACGATGAAGGTGGTTTCTGACGAAGGTTGTTTTGAACAGAGTATGCTACTGAGTAAAGCCTTGAGGATGCAACAGGACCTCGAAGATAAGAAAAATGAGGTTATAATTGAAGGCTTGGAAAGCAAAATCAAAGATCATGAAGCTGCTTTTGAAAAGAAAGATTTTGTTCTTCAATCAATGGAGGGTTCATTGGCAGAGGCTCAAGCCGAAATTACCATATTAAACAGTGAACTCCTCTTGAAGTCAGAAAACTTCGAGCAAGAAAAGAAGAATTTTGATACGAAGCTCAAAGCCGAAGTCGAGAAGAGTTCGAATTTGCAAAAATCGCTGAAGGAGCTTCAGGACAAATGTCTAGACTTCAGCAACCGATGCGTGCAACGACTGAAGCAGGTCTTCAACTCAATTAGAGCCAGTTCTGAAAAATTTGAACCTTCGGTTGAAGACCTGCCAAGCACCTTCGATCATATTGAGGGCGAAGTTGATGCACACGATGAAGTTATTGCTGGGCATGGTGAATTCTGTGCCCTGCTAGCTTCTCGTGGCACAGCTGTTGCTTTCATGAAGACTGGTTGCACGCATGGGAAATCGTAAACAAACCAAACTTCAGCCTATCACCAGCGGATTTAACTAACATCCCCAGCCTGGCCCGAAGCATTGGAAATAGATTTATAACTCAAATATGGACGAAGGGAGGTCAAGACTTAGCTGGTGACGAAGCTCGAAGTCATCTCAAGCCGGTATTTAAACTTGTGCCTGTCGCTTACCTTCTCCTGAGATTTCTATTTACCTTATACCACTTTGTTATGTATAGGATGACGAAGCCGAAGATCAATGATCCGAAGCTTGACAGATATTGATGAAGCTGCTGCAAAAAGCTCTTAGAGAAATTTTAAATTAACTTTGTAAAAGATATTGTAATTTAGGAATCAAACACTGCTCTGTAAATTTGTTCATACCTTGTAATATATTTTTACCTTTCCATCCATGTATGAACTGCTTTGATGTGGACGAAACTTGTATTTTTTGAGCCGAAGGCGAAAAACACCTTCACTTCGTTTCGTACACAACGAAGCATAACTTTGCTTCTTGTATGCTCATCGAAGCCTTGTCATCAGAGCCGAAGCATCTGTTTGTATTCTATGTTATGATGATGATGATCCTACGAATGTCTAAATGAATGTGTATGAATGCAAATGAATGATGTGATGTAATGTGCAAATGAATGTCCAAACACACGCTTATGAAGCCACACCCAGACTCTGCATCCCCTTAGGAACGACTTTTGAGTCTTCTTCACCGTTTATTTTCCGGTGTTCACCGTTTATTTTTCGGTGTAAGTTTTGCATCCCCTTAGGAACGACTTTGGAACTTCTTCGCCTTCTATTTCGGTGGTATAAGTTCTGCATCCCCTTAGGGACGACTTTGGAACTTCTTCGCCTTATATTTCGGCGGTATAAGTTCTGCATCCCCTTAGGGACGACTTTGGAACTTCTTCGCCTTATATTTCGGCGGTATTTGGCTCTGCACTCCCTTAGGAACGACTTTTGAGCAGAAAACTTACACTGCACTCCCTTAGGAACGACTTTTTGTAGCTTCGTCGTGCTCTGCATCCCCTTAGGGATGACTTTTGAGCTTCTCCCTGCTTTTTTTCTTTTTCCTGCACTCGATGGTGCATGCTCAGATTTTACAGTTTACTTTCTTTTGGGGGATTTGCTCTCATGGAGCTAAGTAAGAGAGAAAAAATTACAAGCTATGGCCCCATTAAAAACCTTTCTCCCCCTTCGGAAAGGAAAAGGGTGCCATAGGAAAAAATGAAAAGAGATTACATCAAATCACACATAATATCATCGAAGCTCGTCCGCATTCCAAGATCTAGGAATGTCGTTGCCGTTCATATCCTTCAATCTGTAAGAGTCGGGCCTCGACAAAGATACTACCAAAAAAGGTCATTCCCACTTCAGCTGCAATTTTCCTACTGTGTCTGGATTAGCCACTCTTCGAAGCACCAAATGCCCTAGCTTAATATTTTTCAACCAAACTTTTCTGTCATGCCATTTTACTGTTTCATCTTTGTATTTATTGATATTCTCCACAGCCTAAAGTCTGGTCCCTTCTATAGTATGTTTTGCTACGTGATAATCAGCTTCGTCTTCTGCCGAAGCTGCTATTCTTATTGACCCTGTTTTGGCTTCTTCTGGGGTTATAGCTTCGTCACCAAATAATAATTTGAACGGTGTAAGACCTGTGATCTTGATATAGTTGTAATGTGAATCCACACCACTTTAATCAACTCATCTGGCCACTTCCCTCTGGGCTGATTGAAGATTAGCTTCATTATTCCCGTCATTATAATGTCATTTGCTCTTTCGACCAGCCCATTTGACTCTGGATGCCTAACTGATGCAAAATGAATCTTCATGCCAATCTGATCACAGAAATCCTTGAAAGTTTCGGTATCAAACTGTGTTCTGTTGTCCATAGTTATAGCCTTCAGCACGCCGAAGCGACAAACAATATTTTGCCAGAAGAATTTCTGGACTGTAACCGAAGTTATTGTAGCCAAAGGCTTCGCTTCAATCCACTTAGAAAAATATTCTACAGCTACCACAACATATCTCAAATTGCCTTGCACTAGTGGAAGTGGGCCTAACAAATCCAGGCCCCATCTTTGCAACGGCCAGGTGGGCTGTATTAGCTGAGTGAGAGATGAAGGTTGTTTCTGGTCTCTTACACATTTTTGACAATTTTCACATTTTTGAACTAGTTCTGCTGCATCCAAAGGTGCCTTTAGCCAGTAAAATCCTTGTCTAAATACTTTTCCCAACAAGGGCCTAGACCCGATATGAGATCCACACAGACCTGCATGTATCTCCTTCATTAATTCAATACCTTCAGCTCTTGATAAACACTTGAGGAGTGGAGAACAGACTCCATGTTTATATAATTCGCCTTCTATTATCACATATGGTCTTGTCCTTGCTTCCATTCTCTTATTATAAGCTTCGTCATCCGAAAGACAATTACCTTAGAAAAAAGATATAATTTCAGTCCTCCAATCTTCACTATGTACTGGAGAAATAGCAAGCACTGCTCTCTCCATGAGTTCAACCGAAGGTGCCTTTATTGTTTCAAAAAATACTTCCGAAGGTAGAGGGAGCCCCTGAGCCGCTGATTTGGCTAGCAGATCTGCATGCTCATTTTCACCTCTTGGAATATTCTTAACAGAAAAACCTTCGAAAGAAGCCTCCAACCTTCGAACTGCATCCAGATATTTTTCAAGCTTCGGGTCTCTTGCCTTTCTACTTTTGTGTACATGGCCAGAAATGACTTGAGAATCACTTTTCAGGATGGCCCTTCTTATTCCCATTGCTCTTAACTTTCGAAGCCCCAACAGAAGTGCTTCGTATTCAGCAATATTATTTGTACAACTAAAGTCAAGCTTGGCTGCGTAACATGTTCTGACTTTCGAAGGTGCTACTAGGACAACAGCCGCTCCTGCACCGAAGGTTCCCCAAGAACCATCACAGAACATTGTCCAAGCTTTGGTGTCTTTATTTATTTCTTCTTCCTAAGCCCCTGGCATCCAGTCAGCGATGAAGTCTGCTAACGCCTGGGACTGAATTGAAGATCTATGCACATAATCAATAGCGAATTCGTTAAGCTCTGCAGCCCATTTTCCAATCCTTCCAGTAGCTTCCATGTTCTTCATTATGTCCTTCAAAGGCTGTGACGAAGGAACAATTATGTGATATGCTTGAAAATAGTGTCGAAGCTTTCTGGATGCCATTAACACAGCATACAACACCTTCTCTAATTCTGTATAATTTTTCTTTGACAAACTCAAGACTTCAGAAACGAAGTACACTGGAGCTTGCTTTTTGACTTGGCCATCTAGCTTCTCCTGTACAAGCGCCACACTTACTGCAGAGTGTGAAGCTGCCACATATAAGAGCAATGGAGCCCCTGGCGAAGGTGGAGTTAGTGTTGTTAAAACAATCAAGTATTGCTTCAACTCTTTGAAGGCTTTTTGTTGAACCGGACCCCACTGAAAAACTTCGGCTGACTTCAGTATTTCAAAGAATGGCATATTTCTTTCTGCTAATCTAGATATGAATCTATTTAATGATGCTAGTCTACCTGCTAGCTGTTGGGCCCCTTTCTTTGTGCTTGGTGGCTCCATCCAAAGGATAGCTTCAATCTTGCTTGGGTTGGCTTCAATTCCCTTCGTTGATACTAAGCAACCCAGGAACTTACCCTTCTTTACCCCAAAAACACACTTTTCTGGATTTAACTTCAGGCCAGCTTGCCTAAAATTGGCAAATGTCTCTTGCAAGTCAGCAATGTGATTTTCTTGCTTCGTGCTTTTCACTATGATATCATCAACATAGGTCAGTACATTCCTGCCTATTTGAGAATGAAGGACCTTAGCTGTCATTCTGCTGAAGCTTCCTCCAGCATTTTTGAGCCCCTCAGGCATCCAAAGATAGCAATAGGTGCCACTAGGAGTTATGAAACTAGACTTTGGCTCATCTTCCTTCTTCATCCAAATTTGGTGATAGCCTGAGTAAAAGTCCAGTAGACTCATGAGCTCTGAAGAAGCTGCTGCATCTACTAGAGAGTCTATTCTTGGCAATGAGAACTCGTCCTTTGGACAAGCCTTGTTAAGATTTGTAAAATCAATGCACATTCTCCATTTACCGTTGGCCTTCTTCACCATAACAGTGTTGGCTAGCCATTCTGGGTATTTCACTTCTCTGATAACACCAGCACTAAGAAGTCTCTTCACTTCGTTCCGAGCACCTTCGGCTTTGTCTTCAGACATTTTCCGAAGCCTTTGTTTTCTTGGCCTGAAGGATGGATCCACAATGAGTGAATGTTTAATGACATTTCTGTTAACACCACAAAGATCATTGACTGACCAAGCAAAGACATCTTTGTTGTTGAATAGAAATCTTATCAAAGTCTTCTCTTGTTCCTCCGATAGCTGAGACCCCAGCAGTACCTTTTGTTCTGCTATATCTTCACATAGAAGCATAGGTTTCGGCTGATCCGCCGAAGCAGCCTTCTCTCTTTTGTATTTGTACTGCTCACAGGCTTTGGCTCCATCTATATTATGAATTGCCTTTGAATCTGTCCAGTTTCCTTCGGCTTTTCTGGCAGCTTCTTGACTCCCATGGACAGCAATGGATCCTTGTTCCGAAGGTATTGTTGGAGACTTGTTCTCAAATGCTATGAGTCAAAAACAAGGCAACACGAAGTATTAAATGTTAATGTCCTTCGTCCTTCGAAGCATTATTTCCCTTAAGATATAACGATCTTCGGACGAAGGTCATGAAGGATGTACCTTCATCATCACGGTTATAAGATAATGAAAAGTGAAATATATGGAATATGAAAGATAATATGAACAAATACATAATATCAATCACATGTTATCATTATATAAACTTGGATATTAAATATGATATTTAATTATATTCATACCTTCGGCTTGACAGAAGGTAGAAATCCAAGTGTTGCGCGCGAGCGATTACAGGATAGCGTGAACAGTACGGGGGTACTGTTCATCTATTTATAGGCACAGGACGCAGCCTATGAGGAATTACATTTATACCCTTTATAAAGGTTTACAATCATAATACAAGTTATCATGGGCCAATTGGTCATTCCATCTTTAAGTCGGTGCATTTGGAAAATGTACTCTGAAGCCTTCTGATGGATAGCTTCGGCTTCGTGTCAATCTTTCAAAGGTGTTTCTTCTTATGGGACCTTCGGCTACGAAGCATACCCCCAACAGTAGCCCCTTCACGGTGCCAGATCGTTTTTCGTGATGAGCTCGATCCGTGAAAAACTCTCTCAGGCTTCGGAATGTCGAAGGTCCGAAAAACACCTTCCCTGAGCTCGTTGCCGAGAAACGATTTAAATATTCCGAGTGAAGGATGGTCCCACCATGCAACGAGCACGCGCGATCTAGCGATTCAGCTTCTTGGGCACTATGGTCCACCGTTCAGCGAGTGCGGGTGACTGTTCGGCGGGTGCGAGCGGCTTGACAATTCACCTTCCCACCTGCAGCACTATATAAACAGACGGGTAGGTGTGAAGTTACCATAGCATTTACTGCTGTTGCATTGTTGTGCTGCCAAAAAATTTGACCACAGCCGAAGCTTTTTCACTGCATTCTCAACCGAAGGATTAATTTGCTCCAGCTTCATGATAAGAAGGAGCTTCAACAAAAGATAAAAAAATTCTCAACTTCGTCAAAACGCAAGAAATTTAATATCAAATGGCCAGGGTGCGTTCAATAGCCAGGGTTACACGCGACGGAGAGAAAACCGAAGCTGCTGAAATTGCCCCGATCTCCGAAGTTATGAGGCGATCAGAATAGGTTGAAACTAAGGGCGCTTCTGACGAAGATACACCCGCTACTTAAGCTGAGCAGGCAGATGTTGAAGAGGGCGATGCTGGTGAAGAAGAAGTTGATTTTAACACTATTATGCCATCGAAACCGAGCCATTTGGATTTTGGAAAGTCGACTGTGTCTGAAGCTGATATGGCTATGATGACGAAGCTAGGCTACTTTAGAGAAACCGACAAGGGGTTGATTCGCTTTGGTGGGGAAGACACTATCCCGAAACCAGAAAATGATGAGGTGGTGGTCTTTAAGAGCTTCTTCAAAGCAGGGCAGAGATTTCCTCTGCACAGGATGATTGCAGATGTCTTGGAAAATTTTGAGATTTACCTTCATCAGCTGACCCCTAACGCCATTGTTAGGTTCAGCGTGTATATCTGGGCTCTCCAAAGTCAAGGGGTGGAGCCGCTCGCCGAAGCCTTCTGCCGAGTACATGAACTTCACTATCAGATGAAGGCTAGAGAAGACGGATTGCATGAGAACTTCGACTGCTATAATTTTGCTTATCGAAAGGATATGAAGACACCGGTGGTCAGCTATCGCTCTAAATGGCCGACCGGCTAGAAATCTGAATGGTTTTATGTTAAGATTGATGAGAAAAAGGAGAAGCTAGTACAGAGCCCGCTGGAGCTAACCTTCGGGCTGACTAGGCCTCAGTGCAACATGACGCCAGGGACACCATGCCCAGTTGTTGTGTATGAGTTTAGAATTGTGTCCGAACATATTGGAACTAGGGATCTAGTCCAGGAATACTTAGCCAACAGAGTATTTCAAACGCTAAGGGAATGGGGTATGCCGAACCTTGAAGGAGAGAAAAAGAAGAAAGAACTCGTTCGGCTGCCCTACCATTTCAAGTTCAAGAAACACTTCAAGGAACCCTGCCAAGAATGGTTGGATACAATTGAAGTTATGTGCAACAAGATTTTGGGCAATTATACGAGAAAAGAAGACCAGTTGATGACTGTAGCCTTCGGCGCCCGACCGAAGCGAAGATTGAATCGAGTAATGGATGCCCTAAATTTTGAATATCCTGACTATGAGCGATTGAGTAAGGGCGCTGAAGGGCAAAAAAGAAAAAGAGTTGTCAGCGTTGAGGGCAGACAGGCCGCTAGAATGGTAAAAGAAGATGAAGAAAACCTGAAGAAGAGGAAATTGAGCCCTGAGCCGACGGCAGTTGCTCTGAAGAAGAGAAAAGTTGTGGCTCCGAAGCAGAAGGCGACTGATATAGAAGAAGAAACTCCTGCAACACCTTCTACTACCAATGTGGCAGAAATTCTGAAGGTAATGACTGAATCCTTGCCCATCAAGCTAAGTCCACTAGCGCCACATCTGATGAAGCTTTTTCAGAAGAAGAAGGAGCTTTCGATAGCAAAGAAGGCAGCTGGGCCAAAAAAACGAAGAATTATTACTGTGACAGAAGTTATTGAAGAGACACCATGACCAGCTTCGGCTTCAAAGGCACCAGCTGTTGAGAGCGCTACAGCTAACGAAGCTGTACCTACTGAAGCTGCAACTGCCGAAGCTGAACCGGCCAAAGATGCAAATCTAGAAAGCACACTTTCTAATATTGATAAGATACTTCTTGATATGGCCACAGTGCCTGAGAAAGAGAAGGAAATAGCCGAAGATGCTTCGGAAGAAGAAAATTTCAATTTTCAAAACTTAATTGGACAAGAATTGTCGAAGGCTGAGAAAGAAGAATTGAGAGACTATGCCATATCCTATGGGTATGAACCAGGAGCGCTACTCTTCGGCGTTGTTGACGATGAAAGCTTAGGCTATCTCCGAGACCGAACCAGAGCAAAGGTTATCGATACTCTGTCGAAGATTATTGGTTTCCCGAAGCTTGAGACTGGCATCAGTCGCTACCGACGATAGCATATTGTCGGTAGTTTATTCTTTTCTAATTTCAAGGTAAAAACTTTTCTTCGACTTTTTATTGTTTTTAACAATGAAGGTGTTTTCTAACATAGGTTGCTTCTGCACAGAGCATGCTATTGAGTAAAGCTTTGAGGATGCAACAAGACCATGAAGATAAAAAGCATGAAGTTATAATTGAGGGTTTAGAAAGCAAAATAAAAGATCAAGCAGCTGCTCTTGAAAAGAAGGATTTCGAACTTCAGACAGCAGAGGGTTTATTGGCAAAAGCTGAAGCTAAAATTGCAAAGTTGAATATGGAGCTTCTCTCAAAGTCAAAAAGCTTCGAACAAGAAAAACAGAATTTTGATGCAAAATTTGAGGCTGAGGTCGAAAAAAGTTCAAATTTGCAAAAATCATTGAAAGAGCTTCAAAATAAATGTCTGGAGTTTAGCAACCGATGTGTGCAACGGCTGAAATAGGTCTTCAATTCAGTTGGAGCCGGCTATGAAAAATTTAGTCCTTCGATTGAAGACCTGTCAGGGGCCTTCGAACACATCGAGGGTGAAATTGATGCTCTTGATGAAATTATAGCTGGACACGACGATTTCTGTGCCCTAGTAGCTTCTCGAGGCACAGCTGTTGCCTTCCTAAAATCTGGTTGCACACATGGGAAAATTGTTAATAGACCAAACTTTAGCTTATCACCAGTGGATCTGATTGATATTCCCAGTCTTACCCAAAGCATAGGAAATAGATTTATAAAGCTAGTATGGATGAAGGGTGGACGAAGCTTAGCTGGTGACGAAGCTCGAAGTCATCTTAAGCCAGTAACAAAATCATACCTTGTGCTTACCTTTTTCTTTAAACTTGAATTTTCCTTATAACACTTTAATATATACAGGATGACGAAGTCGAAGAACACAAAGCCGAAGCTTAGCAAACAATCCGAAGCTCAATAGATGGTGATGAAGCTTGAATAGCTAGCTGTGGAAAAAACTCTAAGAACTCTTATATTAACCTTTATAAAGAATATTGTAATTTAAGAATTAGATTCTACTCTGTAAATTTTGTCCATACCTTTGTAATATATTTTTACCTTTCCATCAATGTGTGAAATGCTTCGATGTGAACGAAACTTTGTACTTTTTGAGCATGATTCTACTTTCGAAGCTGCATTCTTAGAGCCGAAGCAACTGTCTGTATCTGTATGATATGATGATGATGATCCTATGTATGTCTAAATGAATGTTTATGTATGCAATGTATGATGTAATGTATCGTGCAAATGAATGTCCAAACACACACATCCGAAGCTTCATCCACAACCTTCATTCCCTAAGGAATGACTGGAATCTCTTTGCCATTTATTTTTCGGCTGCACCGTTTACTTTTCGGTGTAAGTTCTGCATTCCCTAAGGAACGTCTTTTGAACTTCTTCGCCTTCTATTTTGGCGGTATTCGTGTTGACTTTTCGTGCTTTGCCTTATATTTCGGCGGTATTTGGCTCTGCATTCCCTAAGGAATGACTTTTGAGCAGAAAACTTACGCTGCGCTCCCTTAGGAACGGCTTTTTGTAGCTTCGTCATGCTCTGCATCCCCTTAGGGACGACTTTCGAGCTTCTCCCTGTTTTTTCTTTTTCTCTGCACTCGATGGTGCATGCTCAGATTTTACATTTACATATTTGGGGGATTTTGCTCTTGTGGAGCTGAAAAAGAAAGGAAAATATTACAAACTATGGCCCCATTAAAAACCTTTCCCCCTTCGGAAAGGAAAAGGGTGTCATAGAAAAATAAAAAAAGATTACATGAATCTATACATAATAGCGCCGAAGCTCGTCCGCATTCCAAGACCTAGGAATATCATTGCCATCCATATCTTTTAATCTGTAAGAATCGGGCCTTGACGAAGATACGACCAGAAAAGGTCCCTCCCACTTCAACTGTAGTTTGCCTACTGTGTCCGGATTAGCCACTCTCCGAAGCACTAGATGCCCTGGCTTGATATTTTTCAGCCGAACTTTTCTGTCGTGCCATTTTATTGTTTTGGCTTGATATTTATTAATATTTTCCACAGCCTGAAGTCTGATCCCTTCTATATTGTCTTTTGCTACATGATAATCAGCTTCGTCTTCAGTCGAAGCTGTTGTTCTTATTGACCCCGTTTTAGCTTCTTCTGGGGTTATGGCTTCGTCACCAAATAATAGCTTGAATGGCATAAAACCTGTTGATCTTGATACAGTCGTGTTGTGGCTCCACACCACTTTAATCAACTCTTCCGGCCACTTTCCTCTGGGCTGGTTAAAAATTAACTTCATTATTCCTGTCATTATAATACCATTTGCTCTTTCGACAAGTCCATTTGATTCTGGATGTCTGACTGACGCAAAATGGATCTTTGTGCCGATTTGAGCATAGAATTCCTTGAAGGTTTCGGCATCAAACTGTGTTCCATTGTCCACAGTTATAGCCTTTGGTACGCCGAAGCGACAAACAATGTTTTGCCAAAAGAATTTCTGGACTGTGACCGAAGTTATTGTGGCCAAAGGCTTCGCTTCAATCCACTTGCAAAAATATTCTACAGCCACCACAACATATTTTAAATTGCCTTGTGCTGGTGGAAGTGGACCTAACAAATCTAGGCCCCATCTTTGCAATGTCCAGGTTGGTTGTATCAGTTGGGTTAATGACGAAGGTTGTTTCTGGTCTCTTGCGCATTTTTGGCAATTTTCACATATTTGAACTAGATCCGCTGCATCCGAAGCTGCCTTCGGCCAATAAAATCCTTGTCTAAAGACTTTCCCCAGCAAAGGTCTAGATCCAATGTAAGATCCACACAATCCTACATGTATTTCCTTCATCAATTCTATACCTTCAGCTCTGGATAGATACTTGAGCAGTGGAGAGCAGACTCCATGTTTGTATAACTCCCCTTCTATTATTATATATGGTCGAGCTCTTGCCTCTATTCTCTTATTATAAGCTTCGTCATCTGAAAGGCAGTTGCCTTGGAGAAAAGATATAATCTCGGTTCTCCAATGTTCACTATGAACAGGAGATATATTGAGCACTGCTCTTTCAAGAAGTTCTACCGAAGGTGCTCTTATTATCTCAAAGAATACTTCTGAAGGTAAAGGCAGCCCATGTGCCGCTGACTTGGCTAGCAGATCAGCGTGCTCATTTTCTCCTCGTGGAATATTCTTGACAGAAAACCCTTCGAAAGAAGCTTCAAGCCTTCAAACTGTATCCACATATTTCTCAAGCTTCGGGTCTCTTGCATAGCATGTTCTGACTTTGGAAGGTGCAACTAAGACAGCAACCGCACCTGCCCTAAAGGTTCCCCAAGAATCGTCGCAGAACACCGTCCAAGCTTCGACATCTTTATTTGCTTCTTCTTCCTGGGCCCCTGGCGTCTAATCGGCGATGAAGTCTGCTAGCGCCTGGGACTGAATCGAGGATCCATGCACATAATCAATGCTGAATTTGTTGAGTTCCATAGCCCACTTTCCAATCCTTCCAGTAGCTTCTCTGTTCCTCATGATATCCTTCAAAGGCTGTGACGAAGGAACAATTATATGAAATGCTTGAAAATAATGCCGAAGCTTCCTGGAGGCCATTAAGACAGCATACAACACCTTCTCCAATTCTATATAATTTTTCTTTGATAAGCTTAGAACTTCGGAGACAAAGTATACTGGGGCTTGCTTTTTGATTTGTTCTTCCAATTTCTCCTGCACAAGCGCTGCACTCACTGCAGAGTGCGAAGCTGCCACATATAATAGTAACGGAGCCCCTAGCGCACGTGGAGTAAATGTTGTTAGATCAATCAGGTATTGCTTCAGCTCTTCGAAGGCTTTCTGTTGAGCTGGGCCCCACTGAAAGTGTAACATTCCAAAATCCTAACTTTGGAATTTCATAAAAAGTTTGTCCAAAATATTTGAGTTAAAGATTGGAACTAGGATTCAACTTGAAACGAGAAAACAAATGAATAAGAACTTTATTAGGTTAGTAAATATTTCTTGGAAATAAGTAAGTGGCAATATTATATATATTCTTTTTATTATTTTATCAAAGATAGATTGGAGTCTCAAAACTAAAAGTCAAAGTTGAAAATCTTTTAATAAACATAAAGATTTCTAATTTCGGATGAGTTAGTTATTCTTTTCTCTCTCTCATGAATTATGCATCGATATTATTCAAATAATAAAATAAATAATAAAATAATTATCACATCATACTGGGATTATTTTGTTTGTTAAAACTTAGAATTGAATTAATTTGAAGTTCAAATTCAAAAGAATAAAGAATAGGAAAGAAAATAGGAAATAATAAAGAAAAAGGGGAAATAAGACCTATTTGGGCCGAATCTACCGTGGCCCATCTCCATCGGAACGACCACCACGCGTGCTCCTGTGGCCACTGAACGGTGGGACCCGCGGGACGGGCGCTTGACGTTGTGCGCGCGAAGACAATGACATATGGGGCCCGATTGTCTGATGCGTCTCCTTCACCGTAACAACTCCTCCGCGTTTGCCGCCGCACACCACCAAATCCTAGAGTTTCGGTCTCAGTGGTTCCCTGGAAAGCTGGGTGAACTCTGGGCCGCGGGCGTATCCTACCTCCTGGCTGCGACTCGGACTCGCGGCTAGCAACGGAATCCGTGCTCGCCCAAATTCCGCACCTCAACCACCGAGCTCCTCGGCGCAATTTTCTTCCCCACGCCTCTATAAAAGTACCCGCGCAGCGGAAGCATGGAGAGCTTGGGCGTCGATGCTTGTGCTCTGGCATCGCGCTGCCGTAACCGAGCACCAAGAGCGAGAAGAGGGAGAAAACTGGATGCCGAACGCGCCGTCGCCATCGATTCAAACACCTATGGCCGTTCAGAGCATAAAGATAGATCTATGGGCTTCGCCAGGTGCTCAGGGGCATGCTCGATGCGGCGCTGGGAGCAAAGACCGGCTGGTTGTCGAGGAATTTCTCACCGTTGTTCGTGTGCCGCCATAGATCCGCCCCGCCCGTGGTCGGGGTATCTCGACTTCCTAACTGCGGGTAAGTGTGCCCTATACCTGCTCGTCGTAGTCTCAGCAACGTGTAGCTTTGTTTCAATTCGATGGTGACCACTGGGAGGAGCTCCTCGCTCGGTCCTGGTCATGGCGCCGCCACCGCTGGGGGACGCCGCCGCGGCTCGGCGGGTGGGGGATGACCCGATTGCCGTCGGATGTTAAACGGAGGGGTAAGATTAGATCTCGTGAGAGGAGCAGTTTCAACCGTAGGTTTTGGAGCGTGCGGCTGTGATGTCACAGCAGCATACCTCTTCGTTGATAGAATTTTGGCCGTTGATTATTAATCATGCGGCCGCGAGCGCTTAGTGGATCATGGTTTGCGCGATCTAATCTAGCGCGTTTGTCTCTGATCGGACGGCCAGATCTGCACCGTACCCCTTCGGTTTAACCATTTTGTAAAAGAAACCCCAGGATTCCAGAAAACCAACCAGCAGTCTACACTGTGGGGAAGCCTGAGTTTGGGAAATATTGTGAGTTAGCCCCTGCGGTTTCGGATAATTATGTGCCCAGTCCAGAACAATATGAAAATATGGAAAATAATTTAGAAAATGGATTTCTAGTGCCAAAATAATTCCAGAACTTAAATAATTTATAGAAAATTCATCTTAGCTTCTTTTTAATCCATTCCAGTTGCATTAAATTCATATTAAAATGGTTTATCGCCTGGTAACTTTATTTTATTATGAAACCTAAACTAAAATTGTATACTTAGTTTCTTTTGTACCCCTCACCTAGAACTTTTGGAAATTCATAACTTGAAATCCATAACTCCAAAATTAATGATTCCTGTTCCTATAATCTTATTTTAATGTGTAGATTAGTAATATGTATTTTGTTCATATGTTTGGTGTGATGTTAATTTTACCTATACCATGTTTGTTTGTATTGCTACGATTACCGCGAGGTTACGTGTCATCCAAAGAGCAAGTTGGTACCTGGAATCTCAAGTCCCAGGCAAGTTGTGCCCTTGATCACTTCTTTTTACCCACTCATGTTCTAATTAATCATAATGATCTGCATAGGTTAATTTTGATAGGACCCAATAGGTTACCCTAGTTTGTCTATCTTTATACCTTGTTTACCACTGAACTTTTTGGGTAGTACTTGCTAGTGCTTTATGTGGTTTTGGGTATGAAGATACATTATTCATGATCACACTGTTATTATCTGTTTATTATTACTGTTCATGATAAGATCATTATGTTAATTGGAACATGGAGCGACCACCTGGAAAAACAGTGCTACCACAAGGGTTTATGGACGCCCTTGGCTGATTAATTAGGAAAGCTAGTGGAGGAGTACCTTACCTGAAAGGGGCAAGGGCAGTAGGGGAGTGGTCAGTGTAGGGAGGTCCTTGGTTGGTTTTGCTGCGATGGCGGTCAGGCAAGGGATCCCTGCATTGGAGCTTCCTATAAACTATAGCGGGTTTTCTGAAGCTAGTGGAACTTTGTAAAGGCCTCGTAGTGTTACCCTGCCTCGCCTCCTCGGTAGAGGTGTATGGGAAGTCACGATCCCTTGGCAGATGGGTAATATGACTTGTGGGTAAAGATGCGCAACCTCTGCAGAGTGTAAAACTGGTATACTAGCCGTGCTCAAGGTCATGAGCAGCTCGGACCCTCACATGATTAATTTATGGAACTAAATTCAATTTGTCATATGCATTGCATCACAGGTGATGTTATTACTTTTCTTAATTGGGTTGGTATTTACTTATACTTAGTAACTGCTAATAAAATTTTGACCAACTTTAAAAGCAATGCTCAGCTCTAACCATCCTCTTTGGTAAGCCTAACACTTCACGTGAGCTCCCACCTTTGGCGAGTTCATGCACATTATTCCCCACAACTTGTTGAGCGATGAACGTATGTGAGCTCACTCTTGCTGTCTCACACCCCCCCACAGGTCAAGAACAGGTACCACAGGATGAGGCGCATGGAGGATGTTGTGACGAGTTCGTGAGAGGTCTAGGCCGTCGTCTTCCAGGCAACTTTGGGTTGCTGGACCGTTGTATCCTTATAATGTAATTATTTATTTTGTACAGAACTCCTATTATATAGTAAAGATGTGACATTCGATCCTGTGCCATGATTCATCATATGTGTGAGACTTGGTCCCAGCACACCTGGTGATTATGTTTGCGCCCGGGCTTTGGACCCCCAAAACCCGGGTGTGATAGAAGTGGTATCAGAGGAATGTTGACTGTAGGACGAAACCTAGATAGAACTGGATAACCCTTATCTACTTACCTTTACTACTCTAATTCTTTTCAAAACTTTTCTTAATCTTTTCTCATCTATTTCCGCTTTACTCTGATTATTCTTACCTTTTATTTCTAAAGACAAATGTGGATTTCACACTTTGAAATCCTGTGCCTAAAGTGACTTTAAGACTAGGAGACATAATCTTAGGAACAAAAACAAAACTATTTTTTATCTATATGCTTTAATGCTTGTTCTTATGATACTTGTCTAATTTGGATCTTTGATTGAGTGTGATGGGTTGTGGAGTAATATCCACAATTGCATCTGCATATACACATAGGTATAAAAAATATATTTATAAAATAACTAGACAACCTAGATATCCCCATTGGAACATATCTAGCTTAAGAGATTTATCTTATCCTAAAAGGTCTCATTCGAACCAATTCATCTTTTCTTAAAAGATTCTCCCTTATCTTAATAGATCCATCTCCTCTCAAAAGATCCTAACTTATCCTAATCTAGCTTAATAGATTTACCTTATCTTAAGAGATACTCTACTGCCTTAATAGAATCATCCTATCTTGAAAAAGATTTCATGTCATCCTAATAGATCTAACTGACCTCAAAAGATTCTACGGAATTCATCCTGCCCTAATTAGCATATTTATCCCACTCTAGAATAACAACCATGAGCTAACCCAACCAATAGAGTCTTGATGGATTGCATAATCTATTAACCCCCACCTGACCAACCAGATTTTGACCTACATCATCTAGTCCATCTCACCCATAACTATTCTAACCATATTTCCCCAACTTCGATAATATACACTAACCTCGAATCAATGAGCTCAAGACCGGAGAAGAAAAGATCAACCTCGTCAAGGAAGGAGAGAAGTCAAACTCAACCTTTGGATGCATTACCACCCAGCACGGAGTTCTTCCTCACCATAAACTTTCTTACCTCTGGCTATTCTTGCCCTAACCTATCTTGCATCCTACACAATAAGGTGGCTATACATATACATACCCATGCTTTCTTAGTCACCTAATAATTTGAGACATAGACTAGAAAAAAATCTTTTGGGTAATAAAACCAATTAGAAACTAACCAATCCCTATGTATCCCTTATCTTACAAATCTCGAGGACGAGATTTCTGTTAAGGGGGGTAGGATTTGTAACATCCCAAAATCCTAACTTTGGAATTTCATAAAAAGTTTGTCCAAAATATTTGAGTTAAAGATTGGAACTAGGATTCAACTTGAAACGAGAAAACAAATGAATAAGAACTTTATTAGGTTAGTAAATATTTCTTGGAAATAAGTAAGTGGCAATATTATATATATTCTTTTTATTATTTTATCAAAGATAGATTGGAGTCTCAAAACTAAAAGTCAAAGTTGAAAATCTTTTAATAAACGTAAAGATTTCTAATTTCGGATGAGTTAATTATTCTTTTCTCTCTCTCATGAATTATGCATCGATATTATTCAAATAATAAAATAAATAATGTTGGGGACCTTCGTCCTCCGAAGGTCCTCAAAAACATGATTTGACAATGTTTTCCAAGTGGATTATATGAACAGGTATCTTCGGACTCAGAATTATGAACATGGAGTACGGTCAGGACGAAGCCTAAGCCAGACGAAGGGGGATTGAGATGAAGGACGGGCTGATTGCCAAGCTGCACGAAGGATGGCGCACAGACGAAGCTGTGCGCAGGAAAGCTTCATCACGATAGCAGGAAGAGGAACCGACTTAAAGATGATAAGACTACTTAGGCCTTGACAAATTCCCATAAGTCATTAACAAATGTAATGGGCATGAATGTAATTTTACATGGGCTGCGTCCCACGCCTATAAATAGATGAACAGTATTCCCGTACTGTTCACGCTGACTTGGCATTTGCTTTTGCGTCATCCTTGTACTTTTGTCTTCCTGCAATCCGAAGGTACACTTGCAATCTAAAGTCATTTCTATTGTTATGCGATAATAAAATAGAAATGATATTATGAGATTTAAATGTTTATACTTCTTTTTATGTTGCGTGTAAATCCTTTCGTCATAGCTTATTGTGCTTACGAAGATATATTATTTGTAACCTTCGTCTGGAACACATTATATCCCGAAGGGAAATAATGTTTCAAAGGACGAAGGACCTTATCATTTAACACTTTTTATGTTGCCTTGTTCTTAATCCGAAGCATTTAAGAACAAGTCACCAACATTGGCGCCCACCTCCGGTGAACTCACTTCCACTTTGAGTTTTTATAACACCTTCGGAAGCCATAGACCCTCGCTATGGCGCCGAAGAAAGCTTCAGCGACTGGGGCTGCAGCACTGCAACCGCTGGACCCCAATCAGGAGACTGTCTCTCTTCGGGAGGCCCGAAGCCAGAAGAGGAAGGCCGTCAGCTCGACGCTTCAGGAGGACGAGCTAGACCAAGAGATCAGAGATATGGAGATGCTGCATCAACAGGTGCAGAGGAAGAAGGAAAAGATGGCCAGGCTAGCTGAGCTGCAGAGGCAGATAGACGAAGCTTCTGAAGAAGTTCGCCATCTTACTCACGATGAGCAGAACAGAAGGCCTCAACAAAAAGACCTTCATCAGGAGGGCTTCTTCAACGAAGATGACTGGTATGACAATTTCCATCATGGAAATTTTGTTTTCGATGATGCTTCTCCCCTGTCCGCTGAGCTGCAGGCTACACCTTGGCCTCCATCCTACAAGCCACCCCAGCTTCCCATGTTCGATGGCCATTCAGACCCAAAGCAGTTTTTGATGAGCTACGAAGCAACAGTGTCTTCGTATGGTGGCAATGCTGCAGTCATGGCAAAGTCTTTTGTTATGGCTGTCAGGAGTGTTGCTCAGACCTGGTATTCCTCCCTTCGACCAGGAACGATTACTTCATGGCAAAAGCTGAAGGACATGTTGTTAACTAGCTTTCAAGGGTTTCAGACGAAGCCGGTTACTGCTCAAGCCTTGTTCCAGTGCACTCAGGATCATGAAGAATACCTTCAGGCGTATGTCAGAAGGTTCTTACGTTTGAGGGCGCAGGCACCAATGGTGCCCAATGAAATTGTCATCGAAGCCATGATCAAGGGGCTTCGACCTGGACCTTCAGCTCAATACTTCGCCAGGAAGCCTCCTCAGACTTTGGAGAAGCTGCTCCAGAAGATGGACGAGTACATTCGTGCCGACAATGATTTTCGTCAAAGAAGGGAGGAGGCTTTCAGATTTTCTGAAATGACCAGGGGCTTCGGAGGAAGATTCTATCCGAGGCATGTCAGGTCCATCCACAACTCTACTCAAAATGATGATAAGGGGAGTCAGCAGAACAGGCCGCAGTGCTCCTCACAGGCTTCGGGGCAACAGCAAAGTTTCTTCCGGCCACCAGCTCCAAGAGGCAGAAGCGCCAGGGGCTTCGGCGGAAGATTTGGAGATCAACCAAGGAAAATGTTTTGCTTGTTCTGTGGAGAAAACAAGGGCTATACCACCAGGATGTGCCATGTTACAATCCAGAAGCAAAAGGAAATAGCCGAAGCTGCAGCGCAACAAGCTCAGCCGAAGCAGGTCATGCATACTGCTTTGTACCATCCGCCTTACATCCCACAATACATAGACAACCACCCTGCAGTTTCTGTAGCTTCGGCAAGTCAACCTCAAGTTTCCTGGCAATAGCCTCCGCCTCCGCCTCCACTACAACAAGGCCAACAGCCAGAAGGGAGTCAATATGCTCCACACCAAAGGGACTTCAGAGAACAATCCGAAGCTCGCACAGTCAATAGCACTGTGCCAGAGTCGAAGCACATTTATTGACACATATCCTACCTTTGATAGCAGTCTTTTCTATTCAGTTCTATTTTCTGTGTAACAAAGAACATTGTTAGTTTTCATGTAATAATTTCGTTGTTTCCCACGAGGAAAACCTATTTTCTCCACAGGCTTAAGTTGCTGAAGCTTAAAAATTTGCGATAACAAGGAGGACCTTCGAATTATTAAAAATCCTTCGAAGCAACAGAAAGTCGTTCTAAGGAACGCAGAGTAAGTTGCTGAAGTCACAAAAAGCCGTTCCAAAGGGAGCGCAGTGTAAGTTTTCTGCTCAAAAGTCGTTCCTAAGGGAATGCAGAGCTTACAGCGAAAAGTCAACGCTGATACCGCCTAAGTAAAAGGCGAAGAAGCTCAAAAGACGTTCCTAAGGGAATGCAGAGCTTACAGCGAAAAGTCAACGCTGATACCGCCTAAGTAAAAGGCGAAGAAGCTCAAAAGACGTTCCTAAGGGAATGTAGAGCTTACAGCAAAAAGTCAGCGCTGATATAAAAAGATTGTGTGTTTCACGGGGATATGTGTGTATCTTCGGAATCAATCTCATCTACATAACATAACATCATCACATCATTTTGCATAGCATAAGCATCAAACATCATATTGCATATGGCAAAAGAAGGGAGGACAGTAGCAACCTTCGGAAGAATGCTTTGAGAAAGTAAAAATCTTCGGAATACAGCTTCGAAGAATGTTTTCACGAAGTTTGGATATTTTTCATCAGAGCGCTATGGATTTTGAGATGCATAAAAGTTTTTCTATCTTCACGAAGCATGAAAAGAAGGGAAGGTGTTTTTTCGCCGAAGGCTTAAAAACGGTACGTATGTAAAGTTTCATGCATCGTAAAGAATTGAATAATGAAAAGAAACTTGTATATTACATTCAAATGTACAAAATATTACATACATCACATTTCAAATGTTTTTTCTAATAACATCTAGTCTTCTCTTAGTACTACTTCGGCAGCCTCATTTAGAAGTTGTTCAACAACTTTATCCATGATAGCTTCGGCCATTTGCTTAATTTCGTCATCCCCTTTCGTGTGAGGGTCAGCAGACGATCCAGTAGGTTCTGAGGGAAGGGAATATGTCTACATTACTATCACAAACCGCGAACAAAGTTTGAAATAAAAAATTACAACACAATAAGAACGACTAATTAATACCTATTTGCCCTTCGGGCTCTGTACTCTTTTCGGCAACTTCTGTCACTTTCCTAGCATCATGGATGCCTTTTTCACTTCTTTGAATAATTTCTTGCGCCATTTCTCGGCCGCCGTTGTCCCAGATATCAGTAAAGAATTTACCGCCAACCATGCTTGCTTCGGTCGAGGGGTCTTTGATGTCTTCGGAGGACAAGGCAGCTTTGGACTGAGCTAAGGATTTTACATGCTCACAACCTTTCTTCTCCAAAACGGTAGCAACTCCTCTGGCGCCTGAAAAAGCGCAGATGTCACCGTGGCTGCTCAGGATTTCCTCGAAGGCCTCTGCTTCGTGACTGATCCAATCCAGTGGACCTTCGGGATTGCCTCTTGAGAAATTCTCTTCACTAGAAAATGCGCCAACGCTGGCGAAGCTGGATTTTATCTTTTTGACGCATTCTATAGATTTAACATAGCATTTCCTCTGGGATGCACGAAGCTCCTTAACACTTAACTCTAAATGATTGACCAACTGATCACTAAGCTCTCGTTTTGTTTCTTCAAGCACACGTTCCTCTTTAGCTCTAGCTAGCTGTTTCTGAAGATCTTTAATCTCACGTTTTTGGGCTTCGGCCTGGACCTTTGAAGCAGCTTCGTCCTTTTTTACCTTGTCTACCAATGTAAGCAGAATTTTATCCTTTTCCAAAGCTTCGTTTCTCAGTTTAATAACTTCTGACCGTAGGTTGTTGAACGCAATTTCATAGCTCTCATCTTCGGCACTCTTTTGTGCTCTTAATGCGTTGCTTAGGATTAAGCCCTATATGTAAAAAAGTTGGTATAAAAATAAAAGAATGAGTTACGAATTAAAAAATTTTCAAGCGCCTAATTCCCATACCTTTAGGCTATTGTACGCAAGACTGTCCGCGAGGTCGTCCTTCGTCATAGCACATAATCCAGCTTCGAGCTTCGGGAACCCCATGCTTCTAGCCATCTCCCGGCAGACAGATAATTCTTTGTTATCAGGGAGGCAGTATAGGAAGTCATCTTCATTTGTCCCATTGAACACTATTGCCCCCTTCGGATATTTTAACTCTCTAGCATAGTGATTGGCTTCATAAGTCTCTTCTTCAGATAATTTCTTCCCCGAAGCATGTCGCACGATGTAATCGCATATGTTGGAAGGAGCTTCGGGGGAGGCAGTGTCAATCTCTTCAACCAAAACTGGTTCTGATATTTTTATTTTTTCGGTTTCCAAAGATTGTTCCTTGGTGGGCTCTGAAGACCCAGCTTCAGCTTCCAGTTGTTGCTTCGAAGCTTCAGTAGACGCTTCAGCAAGTTCAACAGTCTTCTTTGGAGTTGTGCTTGAAGACTTAATTGTCTCCAAGACATCTAGCACGTTTACCATTCTTTTTCTTTTTGGGGTCACCGATGGGCCCTTTTGATTTTTTATTGTTTCAACATTTACTGAAGGACTTAAGATTTCCGATATTTTTGGTCCTTCAATTCTCGGTTTTTCTGCCTTCTCTGTTGAAGGCGCTTCAGTTTTTTCATCTATCTTCGGCACTCGAGCTGGTTCTGTAGCTTCAGAGGCCAAAGAGACTTCACCAATAAATTCTGGCACTGTGGCCGGCTCAATAAAACGTGCCCGGTGGGTGAGCACCTTCATCTTTTTTCTTTGCGGCGCTGGCTCACTAGAAGCACTTGTGGCAACTTCTGTTGCAGGAGAAGTATTTTTTCTTTTGCGGCCCGGCACCGGATAATGGTAGTCAGGGTAGACAAACCCGATTGCATCAAATACCCGGTTGAGCCTTTTCTTCTTTCGGCCTCCGAAGGCTGCCGATAATGCAGTGTTCTCGGCCTTCGAATACACCCCAAGCAGTTCGTCACTTAATGTTCCAATGCTTTTCAACCAGTCGTCATCAGGTTCAACAAACTTATCCCCGTATTTGAATGTGTATTTCAGTCTGACCAGTCCGCCTTCGTCGGACTCTTTGATGGTCTCCTTCGGCATTTCCCACTTTCCTGCAAGTGGCCACACCCTGAACGCAATATGCTCTTGGACCAAGTCCCTTGTCCCAATAAAAGAGCAGATTACGCCGAAGGCTCTTTGGCATTCCTCGGCTGCTTCATCCATTTCAACCTTCAGCCTTCGAAGTCCGAAGCGTTGCCAGATGGGGCGCATAATGATACTTTTAATATCTTCCTGCGCTGTCAAGTCATTCTTTACATAAAACCATTCTGTCATCCAGGCACCGGGCCACCTCTTCCAAAAGGTTGGCACGGGGCAGCTTGACCCGGTGCGGGCACCGAAGCTGTAGCAACCAAAGTTGTTGTGATATTGTTCTTTCCCCCAGGGCTTCGTCTCATATAACAACTCATGAATGTTGCAAAAGCTTTTAGCATTTGGTTCCAAACCTTGGCTCCTTACAGCCCAGACAAAGATCCCCATTCTAATGATAGCTTCGGGAGTAATTTGATGAAGGTAGATTTGAAACGTCTTCAGGACTTCGACAACAAAGCTGCTTAGGGGAAATCGAAGCCCAGCCTTGAGAAAGTTTCGGAAGATTACGACTTCATCTTCTTCGGGGGTGGGAGAAGTCTTTTCTCCAGCATCAGCCCTCACAATAGATATATCTCGAAAATATCTCCCCCTCATATTGTTAATATGGCTCTGCTTAACAGTGGTTTTCCCGAAAACCGTGTGACTTGGCCGCCATGGTCGATCTTCGGACTCTCCCCCACAGCTTTCTGCATCATAACTGTCGCTGTCACCAGTATCTTCAGACAAACCTTCCAGAATCTCCTTGGTGATTTTTTCCGTATTGGTCTCTGCCATCGCTATAAGGAACCCCAAGTTCTTCTCTTCATCGAGACTCAGCTTCACCTCAGCAGGGACCTTCTTATCTTCAGACATCTTCGGAAACACTAAAAAACTGTTTTCAAGGCCGAAGCTTCAAAACCAAAGGATCAGCAAATCTTAGTGCGCAAGAGCTAAAAATTTAGTGGGCGGAAGCAGATGGCAAGAGTGAGTACCAAAATGAGTTTGCGTTACGATCTTATTTATACGCCCAGTGCATTGAAAATTGAAAGACCCCGCTTGTCAGTGAATGTTGCTATTCTAGCAAAGGGAAGGTGTTTTTTCGGACCTTCGGCTTAAGGCCTTCGTCCATATCGCAATCTGAATTTATCATTAACAAATTAATATTGCGAGGGGCTACTGTTGGGGACCTTCGTCCTCCGAAGTTCCTCAAAAACATGATTTGACAATGTTTTCCAAGTGGATTATATGAACAGGTATCTTCGGACTCAGAATTATGAACATGGAGTACGGTCAGGACGAAGCCTAAGCCAGACGAAGGGGGATTGAGATGAAGAACGGGCTGATTGCCAAGCTGCACGAAGGATGGCGCACAGACGAAGCTGTGCGCAGGAAAGCTTCGTCACGATAGCAGGAAGAGGAACCGACTTAAAGATGAAAAGACTACTTAGGCCTTGACAAATTCCCATAAGTCATTAACAAATGTAATGGGCATGAATGTAATTTTACATGGGCTGCGTCCCACGCCTATAAATAGATGAACAGTATTCCCGTACTGTTCACGCTGACTTGGCATTTGCTTTTGCGTCATCCTTGTACTTTTGTCTTCCTGCAATCCGGAGGTACACTTGCAATCTAAAGTCATTTCTATTGTTATGCGATAATAAAATAGAAATGATATTATGAGATTTAAATGTTTATACTTCTTTTTATGTTGCGTGTAAATCCTTTCGTCATAGCTTATTGTGCTTACGAAGATATATTATTTGTAACCTTCGTCTGGAACACATTATATCCCGAAGGGAAATAATGTTTCAAAGGACGAAGGACCTTATCATTTAACACTTTTTATGTTGCCTTGTTCTTAATCCGAAGCATTTAAGAACAAGTCACCAACAAATAATAAAATAATTATCACATCATACTAGGATTATTTTGTTTGTTAAAACTTAGAATTGAATTAATTTGAAGTTCAAATTCAAAAGAATAAAGAATAGGAAAGAAAATAGGAAATAATAAAGAAAAAGGGGAAACAAGACCTATTTGGGCTGAATCTACTGTGGCCCATCTCCATCGGAACGACCACCACGCGCGCTCCTGTGGCCACTGAACGATGGGACCCGCGGGTCGGGCGCTTGACATTGTGCGCGCGAAGACAATGACATATGGGGCCCGATTGCCTGATGCGTCTCCTTCACCGTAACAACTCCTCCACGTTTGCCGCCGCGTGCCACCAAATCCTAGTGTTCCGGTCCCAGCGGTTCCCTGGAAAGCTGGGTGAACTCTGGGCCGCGGGCGTATCCTACCTCTTGGCTGCGACTCGGACTCGCGGCTAGCAACGGAATCCGTGCTCGCCAAAATTCCGCACCTCAACCACCGAGCTCCTCGACGCAATTTTCTTCCCTACGCCTCTATAAAAGTACCCGCGCAGCAGAAGCATGGAGAGCTTGGGCGTCGATGCTTGTGCTCTGGCATCACGCTACCGTAACCGAGCACCAAGAGCGAGAAGAGGGAGAAAACTGGATGCCGAACGCGGCGTCGCCATCGATTCAAGCACCTATGGCCGTTCAGAGCGTGAAGATAGATCTATAGGCTTCGCCAGGTGCTCAGGGGCATGCTCGATGCGGCGCTGGGAGCAAAGACCGGCTGGTTGTCGAGGAATTTCTCACCATCGTTCGTGTGCCGCCATAGATCTGCCCCGCCCGTGGTCGGGGTATCTCGACTTCCTAACTGCGGGTAAGTGTGCCCTATACCTGCTCGTCGTAGTCTCAGCAACGTGTAGCTTTGTTTCAATTCGATGGTGACCACTGGGAGGAGCTCCTCGCTCGGTCCTGGTCATGGCGCCGCCGCCGCTGGGGGACACCGCCGCGGCTCGGCTGGTGGGAGATGACCCGATTGCCGTCGGATGTTAAACGGAGGGGTAAGATTAGATCTCGTGAGAGGAGCAATTTCAACCGTAGGTTTTGGAGCGTGCGGCTGTGATGTCACAGCAGCATACCTCTTCGTTGATAGAATCTCGGCCGTAGATTGTTAATCATGCGGCCGCGAGCGCTTAGTGGATCATGGTTTGCTCAATCTAATCTGGCGCGTTCGTCTCTGATCAGACGGCCAGATCTGCACTGTACCCCTTCGGTTTAACCATTTTGTAAAAGAAACCCCAGGATTCCAGAAAACCAACCCACAGTCTACACTGTAGGGAAGCCTGATGTTGGGGGCCATGCTCCGTCACGCCGAAGGTCCCGTAGAAAGAAGCAGCTTCGGCGGAAGCTGTCCGCAGGAGATGACCGAAGGTTTCTCTTCATGAAGCTTCGGTATTACAAACCGACTTAAAGATAGAATGACCTTTCAATCCATAAAGGTCTGAGTCAATGTTGTAAACTTTTATGAGGGGCATAATTGTAATTCTTCACAGGCTGTGTCCTGTGTCTATAAATAGATGAACAGTACCCCCGTACTGTTCACGCTGACTGGTACACGCTCTTGCATCACGCTTGTATCTTTGTCTTTCGCCAAGCCGAAGGTACAAATGTAATTCAATATTGCTCTTATCCTTTCATTATTATATAATAAAGACACATAATAATGTTATATGATTATTCACGTTATTCTCTCATGTTTCATATGCTTCTCCTTTTATCGGTATAAATTATAATGATGAAGGTATGTCCTTCATGACTTTCGTCTGAAGATCGTTATATCCTAAGGGAAATAACACTTCGAAGGACGAAGAACATTTACCATTAACTTTTTTATGTGTTGCCTTGTTCTTAATTCATAGCAGTTGAGAACAAGTCCCCAACATTGGCGCCCACCTCCGGTGAACTCACTTCCACTTTTTTGAGCTGATGGCTTCGTTCAACGATCAAGCTGGAGCTGCTTCGGTTCCGAAGCTGCTTCTTCCGATAACAGGCGGTTCATGTTCAGAGCCAGCCAACAAGAAGCAGAAGAAGGAAGCACAGAGAAGGGTACAGCATGTTGGGGTGCAAGGACCCTTCATCAAGTCGAGATGGTCTCACATTCCTATTACCTTCTCCCAAGAGGACCTTCAACTCAAGGATTACCCACACAACGATGCCATGGTTATCTCTTGTGTTATCAAAGGGTTTCTGGTCCACAATGTCTTGGTTGATACAGGCAGTGCAGCTGATATCATATTTGCTAAGGCCTTCAGGCAAATGCAAGAGCCAGAAGATAAGATTCATGATGCTACGCACCCTCTCTGTGGCTTCGGAGGAAGACAGATTGTAGCCCTGGGCAAGATCACCATGTCAGTGACCTTCGGGTTCATCAACAACACTAGAACTGAGCAAGTTGTGTTTGACATTGTTGACATGGAATACCCTTACAATGCAATTATTGGTCGTGGCACCCTCAATGCTTTCGAGGCAATCCTTCATCCTGCCTATCTTTGCATGAAGATACCTTCGGATCAAGGACCCATCGCTATTCATGGAAGTCAGGAAGCTGCCAAAAGGGCCGAAGGAAGCTGGACTGACTCCAAAGCAATCCATAACATAGATGGAGCTGAAGCTTGTGAACAGTACAAATTCAGAAGGGAGAAAGCAGCTTCAGCAGATCAGCCGAAGCCCATGCTCTTATGTGAGGACATAGCAGAGCAGAAGGTGTTGTTGGGCTCTCAATTATCAGAAGACCAGGAGAAAACCTTGATAAGGTTTTTGTTCAACAACAAAGATGTTTTTGCATGGTCAGCTAATGACCTCTGCGGAGTAAATCGGGATGTTATTGAACACTCGCTCAATGTTGACCCATCCTTCAGACCTAGAAAGCAGAGACTTCGGAAAATGTCTGATGATAAGGCCGAAGGTGCTCGTAATGAAGTAAAAAGACTCCTCAGTGCAGGAGTTATCAGAGAAGTAAAGTACCCAGAATGGCTAGCTAACACTGTTATGGTAAAGAAGGCCAACGGCAAGTGGAGAATGTGTATCGATTTCACAGATCTCAACAAGGCTTGTCCGAAAGGGGCTACTGTTGGGGGCCATGCTCCGTCACGCCGAAGGTCCCGTAGAAAGAAGCAGCTTCGGCGGAAGCTGTCCGCAGGAGATGACCGAAGGTTTCTCTTCATGAAGCTTCGGTATTACAGACCGACTTAAAGATAGAATGACCTTTCAATCCATAAAGGTCTGAGTCAATGTTGTAAACTTTTATGAGGGGCATAATTATAATTCTTCACAGGCTGTGTCCTGTGTCTATAAATAGATGAACAGTACCCCCGTACTGTTCACGCTGACTGGTACACGCTCTTGCATCACGCTTGTATCTTTGTCTTTCGCCAAGCCGAAGGTACAAATGTAATTCAATATTGCTCTTATCCTTTCATTATTATATAATAAAGACACATAATAATGTTATATGATTATTCACGTTATTCTCTCATGTTTCATATGCTTCTCCTTTTATCGGTATAAATTATAATGATGAAGGTATGTCCTTCATGACTTTCGTCTGAAGATCGTTATATCCTAAGGGAAATAACACTTCGAAGGACGAAGAACATTTACCATTAACTTTTTTCTGTGTTGCCTTGTTCTTAATTCATAGCAGTTGAGAACAAGTCCCCAACACCTGAGTCTGGGAAATATTGTGAGTTAGCCCCTGCGGTTTCGGATAATTATGCGCCCAGTCCAGAACTCTATGAAAATATGGAAAATAATTTAGAAAATGGATTTCTAGTGCCAAAATAATTCCAGAACTTAAATAATTTATAGAAAATTCATCTTAGCTGTTTTTTAATCCATTCCAGTTGCATTAAATTCATATTAAAATGGTTTATCGCCTGGTAACTTTATTTTATTATGAAACCTAAACTAAAATTTTATACTTAATTTCTTTTGTACCCCTCACCTAGAACTTTTGGAAATTCATAACTTGAAATCCATAACTCCAAAATTAATGATTCCTGTTCCTATAATCTTATTTTAATGTGTAGATTAGTAATATGTATTTTGTTCATATGTTTGGTGTGATGTTAATTTTGCCTGTACCATGTTTGTTTGTATTGCTACGATTAGCGCGAGGTTACGTGTCATCCGAATAGCAAGTTGGTACCTGGTATCTCAAGTCCTAGGCAAGTTGTGCCCTTGATCACTTCTTTTTACCCACTCATGTTCTAATTAATCTTAATGATCTGCATAGGTTAATTTTGATGGGACCCAATAGGTTACCCTAGTTTGTCTATCTTTATACCTTGTTTACCACTGAACTTTTTGGGTAGTACTTGCTAGTGCTTTATGTGGTTTTGGGTATGAAGATACATTATTCATGATCACACTGTTATTATCTGTTTATTATTACTGTTCATGATAAGATCATTATGTTAATTGGAACATGGAGCGACCACCCGGGAAAATAGTGCTACCACAAGGGTTTATGGACGCCCTTGGCTGATTAATTAGGAAAGCTAGTGGAGGAGTACCTTACCTGAAAGGGGCAAGGGCAGTAGGGGAGTGGTCAGTGTAGGGAGGTCCTTGGTTGGTTTTGCTGCGATGGCGGTCAGGCAAGGGATCCCTGCATTGGAGCTTCCTATAAACTGTAGCGGGTTTTCTGAAGCTAGTGGAACTTTGTAAAGGCCTCATAGTGTTACCCTGCCTCGCCTCCTTGGTAGAGGTATATGGGAAGTCACGATCCCTTGGCAGATGGGTAACATGACTTGTGGGTAAAGATGTGCAACCTCTGCAGAGTGTAAAACTGGTATACTAGCCGTGCTCACTGTCATGAGCAGCTCGGACCCTCACATGATTAATTTATGGAACTAAATTCAATTTGTCATATGCATTGCATCGTAGGTGATGTTATTACTTTTCTTAATTGGGTTGGTATTTACTTATACTTAGTAACTGCTAATAAAATTTTGACTAACTTTAAAAGCAATGCTCAACTCTAACCATCCTCTTTGGTAAGCCTTACACTTCACGTGAGCTCCCACCTTTGGCGAGTTCATGCACATTATTCCCCTAAACTTGTTGAGCGATGAACGTATGTGAGCTCACTCTTGCTGTCTCACACCCCCCCCCCCACAGGTCAAGAACAGGTACCACAGGATGAGGCGCATGGAGGATGCCGTGACGAGTTCGTGAGAGGTCTAGGCCATCGTCTCCTAGTCAACTTTGGGTTGCTGGACCATTGTCTCCTTATAATGTAATTATTTATTTTGTACAGAACTCCTATTATATAGTAAAGATGTGACATTCGATCATGTGCCATGATTCATCATATGTGTGAGACTTGGTCCCAGCACACCTGGTGATTATGTTCGCGCCCGGGCTTTGAACCCCCAAAACCTGGTTGTGACAGAAAGACTTTGGATGACTTTAGTATTTCAAAGAATGGCAAGTTTCTTTCTACTGATCTAGATATAAATCTGTTCAGTGAAGCCAATCTTCCTGCCAACCGTTGGGCCCCCTTCTTCGTACTTAGCGGTTCCATTCGAAGTATGGCTTCGATCTTGCTTGGATTAGCTTCGATCCCCTTCGTTGAAACTAGGCAACCAAGGAACTTACCCTTCTTTACTCCAAAGACACATTTTCAGGATTTAATTTTAGGCCAGCTTGCCTGAAATTAGCAAATGTTTCTTGCAGATCAGTGATATGATTCTCTTGCTTTGTGCTTTTTACTATGATGTCATCAACATATGTTAGCACATTTTTGCCTATCTGAGAATGAAGGGCCTTGGCTGTCATTCTGCTGAAGCTTCCTCTAGCATTCTTGAGCCCCTCAAGCATTCGAAGATAGCAATATGTACCACTGGGGGTTATGAAGCTGGTCTTCGGCTCATCTTCCTTCTTCATCCAGATTTGGTGGTAGCCTGAGTAACAATCTAGTAAACTCATAAGCTCTGATGAAGCTGCTGCATCTACTAGAGAATCTATTCTTGGCAATGGGAACTCATCCTTTGGACAAGCCTTGTTAAGATCTGTAAAATCGATGCACATTCTCCATTTACCATTTGCCTTCTTCACCATAACAGTGTTAGCTAGCCACTCTGGGTATTTGACCTCTCTGATAACACCAACACTAAGAAGCCTCTTCACTTCGTTTCGAGCACCTTCAGCTTTGTCATCGGACATTTTCTGAAGCCTTTGTTTTCTTGGCCTTAAAGATGGATCCACATTTAGTGAATGCTCCATGACATCTCTGTTGACACCGCAAAGATCATTAGCTGACCATGCAAACACATCTTTGTTGTTGAATAAAAACCTTATCAAGGTTTTCTCCTGCTCTTCAGATAACTGAGAACCCAACAATACCTTCTGCTCTGTTATATCTTCACATAGAAGCATAGGCTTCGGCTGATCAGCCGAGGCAGCCTTCTCTCTTCTGTACTTGTACTGTTCACAAGCTTCATTTCCATCTATGTTGTGGATTGCTTTTGAATCTATCCAGTTTCCTTCAGCTTTTCTAGCAGCTTCCTGATTGCCATGAACAGCAATGGGTCCTTGTTCCGAAGGTATCTTCATGCATAGATATGCTGGATGAAGTATTGCTTCAAAAGCATTGAGTGTCCCACGACCAATGATTGCATTATAGGGGTATTCCATGTCAACAATATCGAACACAACCTGTTCAGTCCTTGTATTGTGGACGAAGCCGTAAGTCACTGACATCGTGATTTTGCCGAGCGCTGCAATCTGCCTTCCTCTGAAGCCACAAAGAGGGTGTGTAGCATCATGAATCTTGTCCTCTGGCTCTTGCATCTGCATGAAAGCCTTAGCAAATATGATGTCAGCTGCACTACCTATATCAACCAAAACATTGTGGACCAGAAATCCCTTGATGACACAAGATATGAGCATAGCATCATTTTGAGGATAATCCTTGAGCTGAAGGTCCTCCTGGGAGAAGGTGATTGGGATGTGGGACCATTTTGACTTGATGAAGGCTCCCTGCACCCCAACATGTTGTACCCTTCTTTGAGCCTCCTTCTGCTTCTTGTTGGCTGGTTCTGAGCATGAACCACCTGTTATTGGGAGCACCAGCTTCGTAGCCGAAGAAGCTTTAGCTTGGATGTTGGACGAAGCCATCAGCTCAATAGTGGAAGTGAGTTCACCGGAGGTGGGCGCCCATGTTGGAGACTTGTTCTCAAATGCTATGAGTCAAGAACAAGGCAACACGAAGTATTAAATGTTAATGTCCTTCGTCCTTCGAAGCATTATTTCCCTTAGGATATAACGATCTTCGGACGAAGGTCATGAAGAACGTACCTTCATCATCACGGTTATAAGATAATGAAAAGTGAAATATATGGAATATGAAAGATAATATGAACAAATACATAATATCAATCACATGTTATCATTATATAAACTTGGATATTAAATATGATATTTAATTACATTCATACTTTCGGCTTGACAGAAGGTAAAAATCCAAGTGTTGCGCGCGAGCGATTACAGGATAGCGTGAACAGTACGGGGGTACTGTTCATCTATTTATAGGCACAGGACGCAACCTGTGAGGAATTACATTTATACCCTTTACAAAGGTTTACAATCACAATACAAGTTATCATGGGCCGATTGGTCATTCCATCTTTAAGTCGGTGCATTTGGAAAATGTACTCCGAAGCCTTCTGATTGATAGCTTCAGCTTCGTGTCAATCTTCCGAAAGTGTTTCTTCTTATGGGACCTTCGGCTACGAAGCATACCCCCAACAGGTATCTTCATGCATAGGTATGCTAGATGAAGTATCGCTTCGAAAGCATTAAGTGTCCCTCGACCAATGATTACATTATATGGGTACTCCAAGTCAACAATGTCAAAGACAACATGTTCAGTCCTTGTGTTATGGACAAAGCCGAAGGTCACTAGCATTGTGATTTTGCCGAGCGCTACAATCTGTCTTCCTCCGAAGCCACAAAGAGGGTGTGTAGCATCATGAATCTTGTCTTCTGGCTCTTGCATCTGTCTGAATGCCTTAGCAAATATGATATCCGCTACACTGCCTGTATCAACCACAACATTATGGACCAGAAATCCCTTGATGACACAAGATATGACCATAGCATCATTGTGAGGGTAATCTTTGAGCTGAAGGTCATCCTGGGAGAAGGTGATTGGGATGTGAGACCATTTTGACTTGATGAAGGGTCCCTGCACCCCAACATGTTGTACCCTTCTCTGTGCTTCCTTCTTCTGCTTCTTGTTAGCCGGCTTTGAATTTGAACCGCCTGTTATCGGGAGCACCAGCTTTGTAGTCGAAGATGCTTTGGCGTGGTTGTTGAACGAAGCCATCAGCTCAATAGTGGAAGTGAGTTCACCGGAGGTGGGCACCAATGTTGGGGACTTGTTCTCAAATGCTATGCATTAAGAACAAGGCAATACAAAAATAGGTTAATGGTTAATGCCCTTCATCCTTCAAAGCATTATTTCCCTAAGGATATAACGATCTTCGGACGAAGGTCATGAAGGACGTACCTTCATCATCACAGCATATATCAATGAAAGACGAAGCATATAAAACATGAGAAATAACATGGATAATCATATAACATCATTGTTATATCTTTTATTATATAATCATGAATGAATAAGAACAATATTGAATTACATTTGTACCTTCGGCTTGATAGAAGGCAAAGGTACAAGCGTGATGCACGAGCGAGTACACGTCAACATGAACAGTATGAGGGTACTGTTCATCTATTTATAGGCACAGGTCGCAGCCTGTATGAAATTACATTCATGTTCTTTACAACTAGTTACAATCATGACACAAATTATCATAGGCCGATCGGTCTTTTCATCTTTAAGTAGGTGCATCCCTTCGTCTCAAGGCGTATCGCTATGCCGAAGCTCCCTAGATGGTAGCTTCGGCGTTGCTTCTGTGTTGATCTTCTGAAGGTGTTTCTTCTTACAGGACCTTTGGCGACGAAGCAGACCCCCAACAGTATTTGTTTCAAATCATATTTTATACTTGCTCCTCTTTTCTTATTTGTAAACTTGGTGTAATATTATTTCCGCTACAAAAACTCTAGTATGTTAATATGTATTTACTTAATCTGCAATCTTGGTTGTGAGTTGATTTACCAAGGTCCTTCAGGATACTCGACGGTCTATCGGATCTATATATGTTCAAGTATGCTAAAACAACTACCGAAGCACATGTTTTTGGTACTTGTGCTTTTATAGATTGGGCAGTCCCGTCACACCTAGCCACCGCCGAGGCAAAGTACATTATCGCATGCCATTGTTGTGCGCAATTGCTTTGGACGAGGCAAAACTCTAAGAGACTATGGATACAATCTAAGCAAAGTTTCCCTCCTGTGTTATAATGAGAGTGCAATCCGCTTGGCAGACAATTCTATTGAACATAGCCACACTAAGCACATAGACATCCAGTATCACTTCCTGAGAGATCACCAGCAAATGGGAGATATCAATATTAACTATGTTAGCACCGATCACCAGCTAGCTGATATGTTTACCAAGCCTTTAGATGAGAGGAGTTTTTGTGAGTTGTGTAGTGAGCTAAATGTCTTAGATTCATAGAAATTGGATTGATTTATAGCATACATTCTTTCATATGCCTTTGATCATGGTATTTATGCTTTATTGTTTATTTTGTTGCTCAAGTTGTAGAATGTCAATCCCAGAGTGCATTGATGCATATGTTTAGCGGGAGGCTATCCTACAATTTGACCCTTTGATACTAATGATTTGTTTAAGTTGATGTAGTCTCAAAGGAAAATTGAAAGGGACAAGGTGAATTTGGACAAAGGAAGAAGCTTTCGCTATATGAACAATATCAATGTCATTTGGTTCAAATTCTCTTAGTTTCTCATTGCTCTCGATGTTCATTCTCTATTTCTGGTGAAGCAATGGGGTTAGGCCACCAGTTTCTCCATTTTGGTGTTTAATGCCAAAGGGGGAGAAACTAAAGGCCAAAGCAACATGTTCGACCACCACTTGAAGTTTTAAAAGTCTCTGAGATTTAAACTTGTCCTTTTGATCAAAACACTCTTGATAGAAAAGAGGAGCCCTCTTATTGCAAAAATTGTTCTCTTACGGGGTAGAAGTTATCTTATGAAAAAGGGGATTTTTGGGGTTTGATCAAAACAAGTCTAGAAAACTAATTTGATTTGCAAAATCCAAGGGTTTTTTGACTTAGTAGTATAAAAATGGCTTTGATTGCAAAATCAAAATTAAGTGGTGGCTAAGTAATCCAAATATGCCAAATCATTCAAATATTTCATTTGTTTGATTTGAACTTCAATTTGCTACATTTGACTCATATTAGTTTAAGTTAGTCATTTCTGAGTTGCTTTAGACGTGTTTGCATAAATCACCAATAAGGGGTAGATTGAAAGGGAAATGTGCTACATAGCCATTTCTACCTATTTTGGTGATTAAGTTTCCAACACACCACCTTGGACTGACTAGTTTGATATGAGTATGAGCACAGGTTCACTAGAAGACAAATTGATGGAACTAAGTCCAAATGAGCTAAGTTGGAGGCCAAAAGTGCAACTTTGGGTAAAATAGTGTAAACATCAGGTTTGAGTGTTTGAATAAGTTGCATAGGCCTATTACAATGTTTGTGGCACTTGCATTTGGTCTCTAACTCATTTTGTAGCAAAAAGTTCATTTTGGACTTGGTTTAAGCCATATTGCAAATCCTGGTGAAACTATGGCAAAGAGTTGAGTTTCCCACACTTAGTAAACTGGATTATTTGCTAACTATGTTTGTCTAAGTCATAAGGAAGCTACTAAGAGCCAAAAAAATTGGAGAACTTAGGCTCAAAAGAGCCTAAGGCCCTAAGTTGTGCTGGTCTGGGTCTCATCGGATCGATCTGGTGGCGCACAAAACCAGGTCTGAGGGCCTGGAATTGGCCGCTGGGTGGCCTGACGCACCGGACCGCCTATATGGCCCAACATGGCGGTCTCGGGAATTTATTATAAAATTCACTGGACCGTGAATAGTGTCGATCCGGTGGCGCGCCAGACCACCCTCCAACGTCTACTTTATGGGCGCACGGGCGAGCCAATGGCAAGCTAACGTGGCACCCAGTTCGGTGGTGCATTGGACCGGTCTGGTGCCCACCAGCGAAAGAAGGCACCCAATTAGATCCCAGACACGGGCACATGGACCCGATTCGGTGGTGCACTAGACTGGTCCGGTGCGTCTGCAGTCAGCCAATTTTTGACATGTTTTCGTAAGGTGGGACCAACGACTATGGGGCCTTTTAGGGCTATAAAAGGACACTCATGGAAACTTCCTTCAGTACCCAAGCACTTCAAGAGCTACTCAACTCTCCAGAACTCTACCACAACGCCATTCAGTGATTCTAACAAGATCTAAGCGTCGTTTCGAAACTGTTCTTGTGATTCTTGTTGTTGTGCTTTTGTGATCTTCTTTATAGTGTTGTGTTGCTGCTCTTGTGTGTGTTCTGCATCTCCCTTGTGTTATTTGAGTTGTAACTTTGATTTTGTCTAAGGCTGCAAGACACTCCAAACTTTGGAGATTCCTTGCGAAAGGGATTCATATTGATAAGGAAGTCTGTGGCGCTCAAGTTCAATCTAAGTGGTCACTTGAGAGGGGTCGAAAGCAACCCTTGTCCATTGGGACACCACAACATGGAGTAGGCAAGCATTTTAGGGTTGACCGAAGCAGAAAAATCACTTGTGTCTTGTGTTCATTTACTTTCTTGTGGTTTACTCTCTTTCTAAGTTGTATCTTTTCACTTGCGATATTGCACTTGGTCTAATTTACATCTTGAAATAGCAATCAAGTGAAGAGAACCTTTCTCTCTTCTCTCTGCTTAAACTTGGTTTAGTTTTGCACTAACTCTCTCTTTTAGACCAAGTTTGTGTTTTTAGTGTCAAATTTGCAGGATCACCTATTCACCCTCCCTTTAGGTGCTCTCACCTTCATATCTATCGTCTTCCTAGTCCTAAAGTCTGGCATGGACTCACCTTGATATCGATGATGTCAGTTGGCATGATGTTTTTCATATCGTGCTGGATTACAAGTTTGGTCCTAGGGAGGTTGAGCCCCTTGTCGAGTCGCATCATGAAGATTACGTGTGGGAGGAATTGGAGAATTAGTTTGAGAATGAATGCAGCTTTCCTATGAGTGCTCTGGCTCATTCCAAGTTGGTTCAGCCGAGAGCTTGGGTTTGGTATGACTTGACGCTGGTGCTGCTAGAGCCTTGGTGCACATGACCATCTAGACTAGCATGTTGTTGATTTGATTCAAGTCCTTGTGGGATTGCACATTGTCCTTGGGTAGCAATGGTGTGATCCGATCAAACAGTAGCATTATTGACATGATGTTCTAGGTTGGTGTAGTGTAAACTAGTTGTCCATGGAAGTCCACCATTTTTTTGGTTGTGAACGGATCTGCATCACTCTCTTAGTTATTTAAGGATCCTTCTATTCCTTGCTGCATTGTTATGTTCTAAGTTAGAACGGTGATCTTCTTGATGTCCTCTGTTGAGTCAGTCATAAACACAAAACAATCTTCAAGTAGATCGTACAAGTCTGAGTTCGAGTAGGGGTTGGAGTCAGAGTTCAAGTCTGACTTGAGGTCGAAATTAAGTCTGAGTCTAAGTTGATGTTGTAACACACCAAAATTCTATTTTTAGGATTTAGAAAAAATATCTAAAGATTTAAAATTTAGAGTCTTTATAATAAAGTTATAAGTTAAAACTATTTTCCTAAAATTTAAATAAATGTTAAATATAAAAATTTGGCTATGTGTTTAAATTATTTTTTAAATAATTATTATGGTAAAACATCTTACATCAATTATTCCTACTGAGTTATATGTATTGTTTGAAACATTTGTTTAAATGGATAAATTAATTAATAAAAATGTTTTGCATTCATGTTGAATTTTTGTTTATTGCAGTTTGAAATAGAAAATTTAACTTAGTTATAAATTAGACTTGAATTTTAAATTTATAATAGAAAGCAGAAATTAGAAGTAAAATATAAGTTAATATAATGTATCAATGTATGTTTGGTTGCTTTATTTGTACACGACGTCATTTAGATAAAGTCGATACAAATTAGGATATCACAATAAGATATTTAAGAAAATACTCCTTTCGACTCGCGTGTAACACCCAATAAATTAATTTAAAATTTAAATAAACATATAATCTAAAATTTATTTAAATCGATGGTCTAATATGATTAACAAATTAACAACAATATTATTGGAAAAAGAGAGACAAGTTAGAGTTCCAAATAGATAGGATATTATTCTAACAGATAAGTATCATATTAGATCTGTCATGTAACCGCCCACCTCTCTATCTATATAAATACGTGTCATCCTAACAACTCAAGCCATCAACCACAGACTCATCTCCTCTACAGTAGCGCCGCCGCCATACAAACCACAGCAGCCCGCCGCCAGCTAGGCTCGCAGTCATAAGCCGCCATGACCATCTCATCGAAGTTCGACTTTCTCCCTGACTTTGTCGACAAATCCGGCAGGGAATTTCTCTCTTTTCGTTCATCCTCCCAGGCAACCTAAAACATCGTCATGACCGGCTCGGCGAGAGCTTTGTCACCACGTTTTCGCTTCGTCGACCATATCTCTGGTTCAACGTTAATCTACGAAAAAACCAAGACGTCCAGCAGCAGTGCGAGACCGAAGGACTTGGTTGGAAAGTAAGTTGGTGGTAGGTTAATGGTCTTTCTCGTGTGATAGGCTTGGCGCTTTCAGAATGATAGATAACCACCACCATATGATCTTTTACATGCAAAACTATCAGTCAGCACGAATTTAACAGTAGATATAATCATGATAAGTTTGCATTAGTTGGGTCATGCCTTTGTAAAGACATCTTTCCCACCTTTAACGAATTGATCTAACTAATCAAATTGTGTCATATCACCTATTTCTGTGCAGGCCTACTAATTTATTAAAAATACGATATCTTCTGGCTCAAAATAATTTGTTTTAATTTATTCAAATTACAATAGGTTCATATTAATATTTACGATATGTTAAATAATTAATTATTTAAATATTTGTTTAATTAATGTTAATTAGCTAGACAATATAGTTAATCTAATTTATAGTTCTAACCTACGTTTTTATAAATAATTGTTAAAGTGATTAATATCAACTCAAACGATTTAATTTAATACGTTCTTAATTTAAATGCAATATCTATTACATTTATTGCACCTAAAATTATTGTTTTACCCATAACTTTTTTGTTTTAACTCCGATTTAGTGGTTCTCGAACCTACGTTCTCTTAGTGATACGTAGAATATTCCTACACGGTTTGTTATCATGCTTTTGTGTAATATTATTTTTATCTATTCCTTGCATATCTGTATGTATTGCTACACATAGAAGCGAGGTCATGAAAAAATTGAAGTCCAAATTAGAGAAGTACCTGGAGTTGCACTAAAAAGCCAATTTGTGCCTTGATCACTTTTTTTCTAATAATGTTTTCTATAATCACTATGACATGTTCAGGTTAATTTGATGGGGCATAATAGGTTACCCTAGTTTTGTTCACCATATACCTTGCAAACAAATGAATTATTGGGTAGTCTTGCTATTGCTCTACCTAGTTTTGAGATTTATATTATATCTGAGTTATTGTCATGTTCTATTGTTATTGTTGGTTTAATTATTGGTAATGATAAGATTAGTATGTTAATTGGAACATGGAGCGACCATCAAGAAAAAAGTGCTACCACAAGGGTGGAATGGAACGCCCTTGGCTGATTAATTAGGAAAGCTAGTGTGAGTTAATCCTTTCCCGAAAGGGGCAAGCGAGGTGTGGGGAGATGCCGGTATAGCGTGGTTTAAGGTCAATCTGTCTCTGATAGCTTTTTGGACGAGGGATTCCTATATCGCCCCCTCTACCCAAAACCGTAGCGGGTTCTCTCATGCTAGTGTAACTTTGAAAAGGTCTCGTAGTGCAACCTTGTCTCATCTCCTCGGTAGAGGTGTATGGGGTCCATACAACCTAGTGGCAGATAAGTAACACGGCTTGTGGGTAAAGATGTGAAACCTCTACAGAGTATAAAACTGGTATATCAGTCGTGCTCATGGTCAACAGCGGCTCGGACCCTCATATGAGTAACTTATGGAATTAAACTTAATCTGTCATTTGTATTGCATTATGAGATTTATCATTAACTGTGACCAATTATCTAATTGGGTTATTATCTACTTACATTTAGTAATTGTTAATAAAATTTTGACCAACTTATTAAAAGCAATGCTCAGCCTTAACCACTTTATCCTTGGTAAGCCTTACACTTCACATGAGCCTCCACCGTAAGTGAGCTCATGCACATTATTCTCCACAACTTGTTGAGCGATAAACATATGTGAGCTCACTCTTGCTAAACTCACACCAGGTCAAGAATAGGTACCGCAACATGAGGAGCATGAAGGATGCTATAATGAGTTCAGAGAGGTCTAGGTCGTCATCTCCTAGTCAACTATGGTTACAGAGGATTGTTGTCATCATATGATATATTTATTTAGCTATTTTGAATAGAACCCCTATTATATTATAAAGAAGTGACATTGATTTCTATAACATGAGTCATCATATGTGTGAGACTTGATCCTAGCACATATTTGATTCGCGCCCAGGTTTGCCCTTAAATCCGGTTATGACAGATGTGATAAGATCAGATCGACCTGAATTCATCAAGATGGAGATTGTATACTAGGAATCTTGGTCATATGGGTTACATGATTGGGATCGTATCGAGTCTATTAGGGAGTCAAGATCTATCTTTACAAGTGTTTCTTCCTTATCTGCTAGTATATTGCCATACCTATTTAGATCTCAATCATGTCTCCAAATTTGGTAAGATTTTTATCATGTTTATCCTTCTGGAATCCTTTTGGTGGTAGGCCTTCCTTCTGGTCTTGACGTTTGACTCCCTAGGCTCTCGGCCGAGCCTATTGACCTATTTGTATCGGTCTCTATCTATTCTAAGGTTGATCTGGGTAACTATAGTACATATTATTAACACGTGGTATGTCATATTCAAGGGTAGGTACTATGGAGTTTACTCCATGCGACATGAGGAAAAAGCATAGGTTCATAGTTTCTTTTGTACTTCTCATCTCAAATATGCCAGTTATAAGGCTATCTCCAACATCTTACCTATCCTCATACCCATATTCAAACTCCACTATGCGAACAACGTGGGTGAACTATTGGACCCGGTCTAATGGAGTATCTAGAAATTTTTGCTCCTTCATCAACTCAACTACTAGTGTGCTCTCTTCTTGCCACCTAACTTCTCCCACGGAACCTCCTCTTCCTGCAAAACTTGATAATCAACACAATCTTAATGCCTCCTCTATTTCTCTAAAATTGTTATAATTTGTTGTTCTCCAAGTGTATATCCATGTGCTTTGGAAGAAGCTTAACTTGTGCAAGTGTCACTATTGTTGTTACCTAAAAATTGTTGTTGTTGGCGCCGATCCAGGCACCAAACACTTGGGAGTTGTTCCGCTCGGTGGGCTCTTTGCGGTAGTGTGGACGATCCACGGCCTTGGGTCATATGGTCCGCAACCTGGAAGCAAGAACGGGGTTTCCTATGCTGCATCGGATGGTCCATGTCTGGTGGTCGAACAGTCCGCGTGTGCGCAAAGTGGCATTGATTGCCAACGACACCTAGATCTCGCCCCCGGGGAGGGACCCTATCAAGGAGGAGAGATCCTAGGGTTTGAATTGGAAACGGCAGGCCACCCAAGACGCCTCCAGATGATGTAGAGTCGAAGAGAGGTGAAGATTGAGGTGAAGAAGGCTATGTTACTGCCTACTCCTAGGGCAAAAAGTACAGGAACATAAGATATATTGATTTGATTTGATTGTTGATGCACGTAATCGGTCGTACCCCTTCATATATAAGAGATGTCTAGACCCATTTCTAGGTGTTTCCAATAAAATCTGTGAGATTAAAGGGATAAACATGTGTGGAAAGGGGGTTAACTGTGACTTAACTGATCTGATCGCTGATCGTTCATGCCTAGGGGTGGACTATCCGCGACTCGTACTGTCTGGCCATGCCTAGTGCCACAAATGGTGCTCAACACATGCCCCTTCCTTTTGGGAAAGCTGAGCAGACCAAAAGCAGTGGTTCAGGTTAGAATCAACTCGATGTGACAACATCAGTTTTTGTAAGCATCTTACCATACACTAGGATGATATTGCTTCAAGAAATGACCGTCCAGTGCTTTGGGTAGGTCCTCACCTTGTAAAGTGTGCAGCATGTAGGCATTACCAGATATTACCTGTGTGATTTTGTAAGGTCCTTCTGAGCTTGGAGACCATTTGCTGAACTTCCCATCACTACATCTTAGCGGCAAGATGGTCTTACACACAGGGTCTCCAACCTGGAACGTCTTAGTCTTAACCTTCTTGTTGTAAGCTTTGTCAACTACGATCTTGTCCTTCTTAATCTCCCTTAGAGCTACCAATCTCTTGTCAGTCACCTCATCAATATTTTCCATCATAAGACCAAAGTAATCATCGACAGACAAATCATTCTGCCTAGTGAACCTGATAACATTTAAGCTGATCTCCATAGGTAAGACAACTTCCTGTCCATAAACAAGCTCAAAAGGGGAAACTTTAGTTGCATGGTGCTTAGATATTCTATGAGCCCATAGAGCCTCAGACAAAACCTTATGCCAATTCATAGGATGATTAGATATCTTCTTCTTAACAAGGCTAATCAATGTCCTATTACTAGACTCAGCCTATCCATTGCTCTGAGCATAATATGGGGATGAATTGAGCAATTTGATCTTGTATGATTCAGCAAACTCATGTACCTCTCTTGACATAAAAGAAGTCCTTGGTCAATGGTTAAAGTTTGGGGAATGCTAAATCTATGAATAATATGCTCAATTATAAAATAAATCACTTCCATGTGTCTCATGTTCTTCAGAGCAACAACTTCGATCCATTTGGCGAAATAATATGTGGCAACCAACACAAACTGATGCCCTTTTAACGACGAAGGGTGAATTTCTCCTACAAAGTCCAAACCCCATCCTCTAAAGGGTCAAGGTTTGATAATAGGATGCAGTTCGGCTGCAAGAACTAATTGTAGATCGTCGAAGTTTTGACATACTTGACACCCTCTATAGTACTTAAAACAATCAGCTATCATGTCAGGCCAATAGAAGCCAGATCTCCTCAATAGCCATTTCATCTTTAGAGCCAATTGATGAGTACCATAAATCACTTCATGTATTTCGGTCATAGCTAACATAGCATCATCAGGGCCCAAGCACTTAAGAAAATTATCATTAGGAGCTCGGCGATAAAGTTCATTATCAATTAAAACATACTTAAAAGTTGTACACCGAACATTTATATTTATCCTAACACTAGGATCTCATTAGTAATTGATTAAAGGTGTCCTCTAGTCAATCACATGAGCTGTATTGTCGGCCGAATTGATTAAAGCAATGTCTCACTACAGGAATTCACTTAATTCCCGTCGGCCAGAAACCGACGGGAATAAGCATATACCGACGGGAATTACTTAATTCCCGTCGGTTTAGGGCTTATTCCCGTCGGTTTTCAGCCGCGAGGTGTCCCTTGTCGGGGATACGTTTATCCCCGTCGGCGACCGACGGAAATTATTAATTCCCGTCGGCCACTAACTAGCCGACGGCAATTAATGCTAACTCCCGTCGGCTCACCAGGCCGACGGGAGTTATTAGTTAATTCCCGTCGGTTCACCAGGCCGACGGGAGTTATTAGTTAATTCCCGTCGGTTCCCTAGGCCGACGGGAATTAACTGGGCCGACGAGAGTTATTAGTTAATTCCCGTCGGTTCGACCATAGCTGACGGGAATTAACTGGGCCGACGAGAATTACCCTATACTGCTACAAAAACAGCACGAAATTAGGACACTATTTCTGCACACATAACATATATCACACATAACATAAATAACAGATAACAGCCACCAACATTTCAAATATAAGTTCAACCACCACATCGAGTCAACGAGTACGACATAGTATTGAAATATAAGTACGACATATGTTCAAGTACGACCAAGAGTCCACGAGTTAAGAAACATGTTCATGTGTTTAGAGATAACCACCACTTGGGTGGTTAGAGCTTTGACCGCTGCCGCCACCACCACCAGGAGGAGGGAACGCGAAGAGCGAGTCAACAAATCCAGTCCCTGTTGCGGGATCAGATCCACTACCACCCGCTTCGGGCGTAACCTATGCAAGTTAGCAAATATCATCACGTTAAATGCAAATATCAAAAAAGTATACAAGTATATAAATTAATGGAGAGTTATCAAACGTACCCTATCTCCAGGTGCAGGTATATGTGTCGGAGGGGTGGTGAACTGTGGTGGTGGAACTGGTGTGTTTGCAAATTGGCTCCATTGTGGTGGCGGTGGAAAATTTGATGTCATGCCCTGTTGCTGCATTAACTGTTAAACATATATGTGTTACTACCGAAGATGTTGTATTGAAATATAATAATTTAGAGTTCGGATTATGTGTACTCACTTGATACATCGCTTGGTTATGTGCATTGCAAGCCTCCATAAATTCGCGTTGTTGTCTCATCTCTTCGCGCATCCTCATAATCTCCAACTCCTGCTCGTTCGGTCGACGAGAGCATGAGCTACGGGAAGATGAACCCGTCCTCTGAGATCTCACCGACGACGAGTCAATGAATCCGTCGAAGAGTGCGTATCTATAAGTTATTCAAAAAATGTGATTATTGTATAATCAATTTAGTGTCAACCATATAATTTCATAAGTTAGAGCTTACCGTCCATGCGCTTTGCCACCAACACTTGCGTACACCACCGAGGGATCCACCGGTTCATGGCGCCAGTCGAAGTCAGGGCCATGGCGACGAACCATCTCCTCCCCATATGCCGCCTATACATCATTGACAACCTTACAAATGCAGGAATTTATATACTTTGAACGTTTGAACTTTTGAGCCAAAACTCACCAAGCGATCCGTGGCTGTCTGGCTGCAGAGCTGGTCAGGGTTGTTCGGGTCTGGTCCTTTGTGGCCCTCCTGGTAGACCTCAATGTCACTAGGCTTTTGGCCACTCGTAGCTTCCTGTATAAACAAAAAACATTCATAAGCAATCGTATTATTTGCTGATCGACATAGATAGATCAAACTTACCATTCTTTTAGCTTTTCGTATCATGTCGTCACCGCCAAACTTGTGGTTAGGATTGGTTCCTCGACATTGTCTGTGATGCGCTGACGCTTTCTGGAAGCCTTCGGAAGCCCAATATCGACACCAAGTGTTGGGGGCTTGTTCTCAAATGCTAAGAGTTAAGAACAAGGCAACACAGAAAATGTTAAGTGTTAAAGTCCTTCGTCCTCCAAAACATTATATCCCTTCGGGATATAAAGAATTTCGGACGAAGGCTACGAAGGACGTACCTTCGTAAACATAATAATGAGCAACGAAGTGTTCATATGAATCATGAAGTATAAGACAAACATATCATAGAATCATCTCTATTTTTATTATTATGAATAAATATAAATGACTTCAAATTACAAATGTACCTTCGGTCCTGAGGAAGGCAAAAGTACAGGTGTGATGCGAAAGTAAATGCCAAGTTCGCGTGAACAGTACAGGGGTACTGTTCATCTATTTATAGACACAGGACGCAGCCTGTGACGAATTACAATTATGCCCCTTACAAAAGTTTACAACATTAACTCAGACCTCTATGGATAAAAAGGTCATTCTATCTCTATGTCGGTTTGTAACGCCGAAACTCCATAAAAAGGAACCTTCGGCCATTTCCTGGGGACAACTTCAGCCGAAGCTGCTTCTTCGTGCAAGACCTTCGGCGCAACGAAGCATGGCCCCAACAGTAGCCCCTTTCGCGGCGCTAGATCGTTTTTCGTAACGAGCTTGATCCGTGAAAAAAGCCTCTCAAGCTTCGGGAAGCCGAAGGTCCAAAAAACACCTTCCCTGAGCTCGTTGCCGAGAAACGATTCAATTTCCGAGCTCGTGTCGGACCCACCTTGCAGAGTTACTGTTTGACCCTTGCGGTCCACTGCGCAGCGAGTACAAGTTACTGCCCGCCTGGTGTAAAAATCCTGCCGCTTCGCCTTCTTACCTGCAGCACTATATAAACAGACGAGTAGGTGTGAAGTTACCACAGCATTCATTGCTATTTGCACTGTTTTGCTGCCAAAATTTTTAACTATAGCCGAAGCTTGATCCTCAGAATCGAACGAAGGTCCATCTCGAAGACTGCTTCGTCAGAAAGGAAAGCTTCGGGAAAGAAGGAAGAAGAAAAAAGTGTTTTAACTTCCCCAAACTCAGAATCAAATGGCCAGAGTGCGATCTACTGCCAGAGTTGAACGTGAAGGAGACGAAGCCGAAGGTTCGAATACTGTGCCCATCTCCGAAGCAATGCAGCATTCCGGACTGGTGATTGCGGAAGAAATGCCCGCTGCTGAAGCAAGCCCGACAGCTGCCGAAGGAGAAGAGAACATTGAAGAAACTGACTCCAAAGATGACTACCGCATTGCCATGCCCAGCAAGCCCAGCCACCTAGACTTCGGAAAGTCGACTGTTTCAAAGGCTGATCTCGCCAAGATGGTGAAGGCAGGTTATTTCAGTGAAAATCAGAAGAAGCTACTTCGCTTCGGGGGAGAAGAAACTACCCCGAAGCCAGAGAAGGACGAGATTGTTATTTTCAAGAGCTTTTTAAAGGCTGGGCTGAGATTCCCTCTTCATGGAATTATTGCAGATGTATTGAAAAAATTTGGTATTTATTTTCATCAATTGACTCCTAACGCTATCGTTAGGCTTAATGTTTATATCTGGGCCCTCCGAAGCCAAGCAGTGGAGCCATTTGCCGACAGTTTCTGTCGAGTTCATGAGTTACATTACCAAACAAAGGCCAGAAAAGATGGGCTACATGACAACTTCGGTTGCTATAATTTTGCCTACCGGAAGACAACAAAGTGTCCTGTTATCAGCTACCGAAGCAAATGGCCAGCAGGCTGGAAATCTGAGTGGTTTTATGTGAAAGTTGACGAAGACGAAGAAAAATTGGTACAAAGCCCTCTTGATTTAATCTTCGGAGAAACAAGGCCGCGATGCCACATGAAATTGGAGGGTCCCACCTGGGCTGCACTGGGTGAGTTTGAAATTATTTCAGAGCATATCGGTACCAGGGATCTGGTTCAAGAATTCTTGGCGTTCAGAGTCTTCCCTACTCTGAAAGAATGGGAAATGCCCAAGCTAGAAGGGGAGAAGAAGAAGGGGGAACTTGTCCGGCTGCCTTATCACTTCAAATTCAAGAAATACTTTAAAAAACCTTGCCAAGAGTGGCTGGACACAGTTGAGGTGATGTGCAATGAAATTCTTGGGAATTATTCCAAAAAAGAAGATCAACTGATGACCGCGGCCTTCGGCACCCGTCCGAAGCGAAGGCTGAACCGAGTGCTTGATGCCCTGGGCTTCGAGTACCCTGACTATGAACGGCTGAACAAGGGTGCTGAGGGCCAAAAAAGAAAAAGAGTGGCCGAAACTTTGAACAAGGATGAAGAAAAACCAGCAAAAGAGAAGAAAATTCCCAAGAAGAGAAAAATATCAAGTCCAAAGCGAAAACTATCCGATGAAGAGGGGTCCCCCGCACCACCTTCTACCAGCGACGTGGAGGAAATTTTAAAGGTAATGACTGAACCCGTCCCCATGAAGCTAAGTCCATTAGGGCCTCAACTGACGAAGCTTTTTCGAAAGGTGGAAGAGCCGGAACAAACGAAGATAACCAAACCAAAGCGGCAAAGAATTATTGCAGTGACCGAAGTTATCGACAAGACGCCGCCGAGGGCGTCAATTCAGAAAACACCAGCTGTTAAGGGCACAACAAATGTTGAAGTCGCACCTTCGGAGGTCGCGGCTACCGAAGCCGCTACAGCCGAAGATGTGAACTTAGAAACTACCATTGAGGACATCAACAAAATTTTGCAAGACATGGCTGCAGAAGAAGCTGCCACCGCTGCTGAAGAAACCATGGCCACAGTGCCTGGGAAGGGGAAAGAAATAGCCGAAGACACTTCGGACGACGAAGCCTACACATTTCAAAATTTAGTTGGGCAAAAACTTTCGAAGGACGAAATAGAAGAGCTTAAAGACTATGCCAAATCTTGCGGATACAGGCCAGGAGCTCTTCTTTTCGGAGGTGTGGACGATGAAAAATTAGGCTGCATCCGAGACCAAACTGGAGCTAAGGTCATCGGTACTCTATCAAAGAGTATCGGTTTTCCGAAGCTAGAGATAGATATCAGCCGCTACCGACGACAACATATCGTCAGCAGCTTATTTTATTCCAATTTCAAGGTAGACAACCTTTTCTCTGGTTTTTATTGCTTTTAATAATGAAAATGTTACTAACGAAAGTTGTTTCTGTGCAGAGCATGCTACTGAGCAAAGCTCTGAAGATGCAGCAAGATTTGGAGGACAAAAAACACGAAGCTATAATTGAAAATTTAGAGAGCAAGATAAAAGAACAATCAGCTATCATTGAAAAGAAAGACTTCGAGCTCCAATCAACCGAAGGCTTGCTGGCAGAGACTGAAGATAAAGTATCAGAATTGAATTCGAAGCTTATCGGTCAATCAAAACAATTTGAACAGGAGAAGCTAGAGCTTAATTCGAAACTTGAAGCCGAAGTCCAGACCAACTCAGACTTGAAGAAATCATTAACAAGCCTTCAAGACAAGTGCTTGAAATTTAGTAACAACTGTATCCAACAATTAAAGAAGATCTTTCACTCAGTTGGAGCCAGCAGCGGGAAGTTTAACCCTTCAGCTGAAAATTTACCAAAAGCCTTCGATCATATTGAAGCTGAAATTGAAGAACTTGACGAAGTTATAGCCAGGCACGGTGACTTCTGTGCCTGGGTAGCTTCTCGAGGCACCGCTGCAGCGTTCCTGAAAACCGGCTGTGAGCATGGAAAAGTCGTCAACAGGCCGAACTTCACTCTCTCTCCATCCATTCTAGATGATATTCCTGACCTTGCCCGAAGCATCTCAAATAGATTTATAAAAATGATATGGACAAAAGGCGGGCGAGAGAAAGCTGGAGACGAAGCTCGAAGTCATCTTGAACCAGTAAGAAATCATACTTTGTACTTACCTTCTCCTTCACACTTGATTTTTACTCACGATACCTTGATTCATGTAGGATGACGAAGCTGAAGATGATACTTAAAGAATACGCCGCCGAAGCGGAAACCTGACGAAGATTAGTAGGAGTAGACTAGAAAAAACTCAGGAGAATTTGTAACGACTTTTTGTAAATACAATTAAACTGTTCTCAAGGAACTTTGTACATACCTTGCAATATATTCTTACCCTTCTATTGAGGCGCTTTGATGTGGACGAAATTAGTATTTTGAGCCGAAGGCGAAAAAACACCTTCCCTTCTTTTCGTACACAACGAAGCATAAAAGACCAGTTCTTCTTTTTGCCGAAGCAACCACTTAGGAACACAAAATGCGATGAATGAATGCTTATGAATGCAAATGCTATGATGTAATGTAATGTGCGAATGAATGTCCAAAGCCACACTCTCAGCCATTATTTCCTTAGAAACAACCACACATCAGCTCTGCATTCCCTTAGGAACGACTTTGGAGCTTCTTCGCCTTTTACTTAGACGGTATAAGCTCTGCATTCCCTTAGGAACGTCTTTGGAGCTTCTTCGCCTTTTACTTAGGCGGTATAAGCTCTGCATTCCCTTAGGAACGTCTTTGGAGCTTCTTCACCTTTTACTTAGGCGGTATAAGCTCTGCATTCCCTTAGGAACGTCTTTTTAGCTTCTTCACCTTTTCAGTTTCGGCACTCGATGGTGCGTTCTCAGTTTTTACATTTACATTTTTTGGGGGATTTTGCTCTTATAAAACTAAAAAGGAAATTACACATGATGGCCCCATTAAAAACCTTTCTCCCCCTTTAGAAAGGAAAAGGGTGCCATGAAAAAAGAAAAGAAAAACATAAAAAGTTACATCAAGTTATACATAATATCGCCGAAGCTCATCCGCATTCCAAGATCTTGGAATTTCGTTGCCATCCATGTCCTTTAATCTGTACGAACCAGGCCTTGATGAAGATACTACTAAGAAAGGTCCTTCCCATTTCAACTGTAGCTTGCCCACTGTGTCTGGGTTGGCTACTCTCCGAAGCACCAAGTGACCCGGCTCAATATTTTTTAACCGGACCTTTCTATCTCGCCACTTGACTGTTTCAGCTTGATATTTATTGATATTCTCCACGGCCTGAAGCCTGATCCCCTCTAAAGCATCTTTTTCCACAAGGCAAGCAGCTTCGGGACCTGATTCTGCCGAAGCTACTACTCTTATTGACCCAGCTTTAGCTTCTTCCGGAGTTATTGCTTCGTCACCGAATAATAATTTGAATGGAGTAAAACCTGTAGACCTTGATGTTGTTGTATTGTGGCTCCACACCACTTTGATTAACTGATCTGGCCACTTTCCCCTGGGTTGATTGAAGATTAACTTCATTATTCCTGTCATTATAATGCCGTTGGCCCTTTCAACGAGCCCATTTGACTCCGGATGCCTGACTGATGCAAAATGGATCTTCGTTCCAATTTGATCACAGAAATTTCTGAAAACTTCGGAGTCAAACTGCATTCCATTATCTACAGTGATTGCCTTCGGTACCCCGAAGCGACAGACAATATTCTGCCAGAAAAACTTTTGGACGGTAGCCGAAGTTATTGTGGCTAATGGTTTCGCCTCAATCCACTTGGAAAAATACTCCACAGCCACTACAACATACTTTAGATTTCCTTGAGCCGGTGGTAATGGACCCAACAAGTCAAGGCCCCACCTTTGCAATGGCCAGATGGGTTGTATCAACTGTGTCAAAGACGAAGGTTGCTTTTGATCTCTTGCACATTTCTGACAACCTTCGCACTTTTGAACTAACTCCGCTGCATCCGAAGCTGCCTTCGGCCAATAAAACCCTTGGCGGAAGACTTTTCCAAGCAACGGCCTAGATCCAATATGGGACCCACACTGGCCTGCATGTATTTCTTTCATCAACTCTATACCTTCGGTTCTAGATAAGCACTTGAGCAGCGGAGCGCAAACTCCATGCTTGTATAACTCCCCTTCTATCATGACATACGGACGAGCTCTTGCCTCTATCCTTTTATTATAAGCTTCGTCGTCTGATAGGAAGTTACCCTGAAGGTAAGAGATGATTTCAGTTCTCTAATCTTCGCTGTAAACAGGAGATATGTTGAGGACTGCTCTTTCAAGAAGCTCCACTGAAGGTGCCTTTATTGTTTCGAAGAACACATCCGAAGGTAACGGCAGCCCCTGTGCTGCAGACTTGGCTAACAAATCAGCATGCTCATTTTGTCCTCGAGGGATATTCTTGACAGAAAACCCTTCGAAGGAGGCTTCGATCCTTCGGACCGTGTCTAGATATTTTTCAAGCTTCGGATCTTTAGCCTTGCAACTTTTGTCAACATGACCCGAAACAACCTGGGAATCAGTTTTAAGAATCGCCCTTCTGATTCCCATTGCCTTTAATTTCCGAAGGCCCAGAAGCAGGGCTTCGTATTCAGTAATATTGTTTGTACAGCTGAAATCAAGTCTTGCTGCATAACAAGTTTTGACCTTGGATGGTGAGACCAACACAGCAGCTGCACCTGCTCCGAAGGTTCCCCAAGAGCCATCACAGAAGACTGTCCACACTTCGGCATCTTTATTTGCTTCTTCATCCTGAGCCCCTGGCGTCCAGTCGGCAATGAAATCTGCCAATGCTTGAGACTGGATCGAGGATCTATGCACATAGTCAATGTAAAATTCATTGAGCTTTGCAGCCCATTTTCCAATCCGTCCAGTAGCTTCTCTATTTCTCATTATATCCTTCAACGGCTGCGAAGAAGGAACAATGATATTGTATGCCTGAAAATAATGCCGAAGCTTCCTGGATGCCATTAAAACGGCATACAGTACCTTCTCCAGCTCTGTATAATTTTTCTTTGATACACTGAGGACTTCAGATACAAAATACACTGGAACTTGTTTCTTGACTTGGCCATCAAGCTTCTCCTGGACAAGTGCCGCACTTACTGCTGAGTGCGAAGCTGCCACATATAACAACAGAGGAGCCCCTGGTGTTGGCAGAGTTAATGTTGTTAGATCTATCAAATATTGCTTCAGCTCTTCAAAAGCTTTTTGTTGACTTGGTCCCCATTGAAAGACTTCGGCTGACTTCAGCACCTCGAAGAAGGGTAAGTTTCTTTCTGCTGATCTGGATATGAATCTGTTGAGAGATGCCAGCCTTCCTGTCAATCTTTGGGCCCCCTTTCTTGTGGTTGGTGGCTCCATTCGAAGTATAGCTTCGATTTTATTTGGATTAGCTTCGATTCCCTTTGTTGAAACCAAGCATCCAAGAAATTTCCCCTTCTTTACCCCGAAGACACATTTTTCTGGATTCAGCTTCAAACCAGCCTGCCTGAAACTGGCGAAGGTCTCCTGCAAATCAGCAATATGATTTTCCTGCTTCGTGCTTTTTACAATAATGTCATCGACATAAGTCAACACATTTCTGCCAATCTGAGACTGGAGGACCTTCGCAGTCATTCTGCTGAAACTTCCTCCAGCATTTTTGAGCCCCTCAGGCATCCGAAGGTAGCAATATGTGCCACTTGGGGTTATGAAGCTGGTCTTCGGCTCATCTTCCTTCTTCATCCAGATTTGATGATAGCCTGAGTAGCAGTCCAGGAGACTCATGAGTTCTGAAGAAGCTGCTGCATCGACTAAAGAGTCTATCCTTGGCAGCGGGAATTCATCCTTCGGACAAGCCTTGTTGAGATCTGTGAAATCGATACACATTCTCCACTTGCCATTGGCCTTCTTTACCATAACAGTGTTAGCTAGCCACTCTGGATACTTTACTTCTCTGATAACTCCTGCACTGAGGAGTCTTTTTACTTCATTGCGAGCCCCTTCGGCCTTGTCATCCGACATCTTCCGAAGCCTCTGCTTTCGGGGTCTGAAGGATGGGTCAACATTGAGCAAATGTTCAAAAACATCGCGATTTACTCCACAGAGATCATTAGCTGACCATGCAAAAACATCTTTGTTGTTGAATAAAAACCTTATCAAGGTTTTCTCCTGATCTTCAGATAATTGCGAGCCCAACAGCACCTTCTGCTCTGCTATGTCCTCACACAATAACATGGGCTTCGGCTGATCCGCTGAAGCTGCCTTCTCCCTCCTGAATTTGTACTGTTCACAAGCTTCAGCTCCATCTATGTTATGGATTGCTTTGGAGTCAGTCCAGCTTCCTTCGGCCCTTCTAGCAGCTTCCTGGCTTCCATGAATAGCAATAGGCCCTTGGTCCGAAGGTATCTTCATGCAGAGATAAGCTGGGTGAAGAATTGCTTCGAAGGCATTAAGAGTACCACGGCCAATGATAGCATTGTAAGGATACTCCATGTCAACAATATCAAACACAATTTGCTCAGTCCTTGTGTTGTTAACAAATCCGAAGGTTACCGGCATGGTAATCTTCCCAAGTGCTACAATCTGCCGCCCTCCGAAGCCACAAAGAGGGTGCGTAGCATCATGAATCTTGTCTTCGGGCTCTTGCATTTGTCTGAAGGCTTTAGCAAATATAATGTCAGCTGCACTGCCTGTATCAACTAGGACATTGTGGACCAGAAATCCTTTGATCACACAAGAGATAACCATGGCATCATTGTGAGGATAATCCTTAAGCTGAAGGTCTTCCTGAGAGAAAGTAATTGGAATATGGGACCATTTTGACTTGATGAAGGGTCCCTGCACTCCAACATGCTGCACCCTTCTCTGAGCCTCCTTCTTCTGCTTCTTGTTAGCCGGCTCTGAGCAAGAACCGCCTGTTATCGGGAGCACCAGCTTCGAAGCCGAAGCAGCTCCAGCTTGATTGTTGAACGAAGCCATCAGCTCAGAAAAGTGGAAGTGAGTTCACCGGAGGTGGGCGCCAATGTTGGGGGCTTGTTCTCAAATGCTAAGAGTTAAGAACAAGGCAACACAGAAAATGTTAAGTGTTAAAGTCCTTCGTCCTCCAAAACATTATATCCCTTCGGGATATAAAGAATTTCGGACGAAGGCTACGAAGGACGTACCTTCGTAAACATAATAATGAGCAACGAAGTGTTCATATGAATCATGAAGTATAAGACAAACATATCATAGAATCATCTCTATTTTTATTATTATGAATAAATATAAATGACTTCAAATTACAAATGTACCTTCGGTCCTGAGGAAGGCAAAAGTACAGGTGTGATGCGAAAGTAAATGCCAAGTTCGCGTGAACAGTACAGGGGTACTGTTCATCTATTTATAGACACAGGACGCAGCTTGTGACGAATTACAATTATGCCCCTTACAAAAGTTTACAACATTAACTCAGACCTCTATGGATAAAAAGGTCATTCTATCTCTATGTCGGTTTGTAACGCCGAAACTCCATAAAAAGGAACCTTCGGCCATTTCCTGGGGACAACTTCAGCCGAAGCTGCTTCTTCGTGCAAGACCTTCGGCGCAACGAAGCATGGCCCCAACACCAAGCATAGTACGCATCAGGCACGGGCGCCATCCATAGAACCATCACCTACACACACACAATGTTACATATTATCAATCACAACAATAAATATAAAGGGTAAAACAAATTGAATACTAACCTCACGATATTGATCCTCAGTCAAATATATCTTTGACGACCCTTCCTTTTTAGTCAAGGGGCCTGCTTCTTCCGGATGCTTTTGAAAATACAGGTTTGTAGCCTGAATTCTCGCATAGTATATGGCATCCTTCACCAGCTTCTTTGCATTGTTTTGGAAGACACGTTCAGCGTGCCCCATGTAATCCTCTCCATCAGGCAACCGATATCGAAGCTACAACATAAAGAATACAAATACAATGGTATAAGTCATAGATTTACAATATTAAGAAACATAACAAAAATAATAAAGAATTCATACCCAAAAGTCATTACGCACAAGTCCCTGTCTGTCGGTGTGGTTTCGTTCCTTTTTAAACTTGTACTCGTCCCAGGTACTGACGAGCACCTCATCCTCGGTATCACCGTTTGACACCTTCACTATACCAGGGTAGTGAAGGCGGCAAAGAGAACCCAACGTAAGGTTAACCTGAGTGTGGTGTCCCTTACCGTCAAAGGACAGGTCCTCCCAATTCCTACATTACACAAAAACATTAACAATACACATAATAGTTATATGAGATAAGTTAATATATTACACTCACCGATCTCCATGTGGCATGATTAAAGTCCTATCAGCCTCTTGCTCTATCGCGTGACGAGGCTTTACTGAGTGGCTTTTTCTTGAGCGACGTGTGCGTGTCGCTGAAGAGCCTCCCGAGCCATCATCCATCGGGTTGTCAGCCGGTTCGCCCTGTTGGCCCCACTGGTCCCACGCCTGTTGCTGCTCTCTCTGGTGGTCCCACTGGTCCCATGGCTGGTGATGCTGTGCGGCCTGGTCCCATGTCACGTGCTCCACCTCCTCATTGTGCTCCACCTCCTCATTGTGCTGCTCAGCCTCATTGTGCTGCTCCTCCTCAATGTGCTGCTCCTCAGTGTGCTGCTCATCCTGGTACATACAACTCAAGATTTATTTGTAAATATGTAAACAAATTTATTTGTACAAGATATGTTACCTCATCTCCATGTACCGCGCTCAACAGCTCTCGACGTCTGCTGCTGCTCGAAGAACTGCCCTGAAAAAGGCCCAGGCCCTTGAACAGCCCCTTTACTGACTTCTTTGATTTTGGCGGCATCCTGCATAAAAAATAAGAAAACAACTTTACTTGTTAAATATAAACAAATTAGGATAAAAAATGACATAATACTTAAAATATAAACAAATTAAATAACAAAACTGAAAGGGAAATGTGCCCTTGGGCCATTTCTAAGTATTTTGGTGATTGAGTGCCAACACATGTGCTTAATTGTGAATTTATGTACATGGATGAACAAGGTGCAAATCATGAAGTAAAGGTATGTTTCTAAGCCTTAGTACATTGGTTTTGTGTACTAATATATTTGTCTAAGTGTTAGAAACAGAAAGGAGAAGAAGAGAGAAGAGGAGAAAAGACTTGGCTGTGTGCTGCCAAGACCCAGCTCGGTCTGGAGCACCGGACTGTCCGGTGTGCACCGGACAGTGTCCGGTGCGCCAGGCTACCTCGGCTCGAACTGGCCGCTCTCGGGAAATTGGCCGACGGCGTACGGCTAAAATTCACCGGACTGTCCGGTGTGCACCGGACTGTCCGGTGAGCCAACAGTCGGCCGGGCCAACGGTCGGCCGCGCAATCTGCGCGGGACACGTGGCGGAGCCAACGGTCGGAAGACGGCACCGGACTGTCCGGTGTGCACCGGACATGTCCGGTGCGCCAACTGCGCCAGATCTTCCAACGGTCGGCAACGGTCAGAAGCGCCCGTTATGGAAAGAAATCGGGCACCGGACAGTGTCCGGTGTGCACCGGACTGTCCGGTGCCCCCGACGACAGAAGGCAAGGATGGCCTTCCGGATTTGCTCTCAACGGCTCCTAGCTGCCTTGGGGCTATAAAAGGAGCCCCTAGGCGCATGGAGGAGAGATACAAGCAACCTTTGAGCATTCTTGATCATCCACACTAAGTCTCTGCGCATTCGTTTGTGTTTCTAAGTGATTCGAGCTCTGTTCTAAGTGAGAACTCTGAGATAGTCTTGTGAGCTCGATTCTTGGCCGTGTGTGTGCGCGTTTCGCTGTGGATTTGTGTGTGTTGCTTCCCTCCCTTACTCTGTGCTTCTTTGTGATCATATACTTGTAAGGGCAAGAGACTCCAATTTGTGGAGATTCCTTGCAAACGGGATAGTGAAAGGCAAACAAAACACCGTGGTATTCAAGTGGGTCTTTGGACCGCTTGAGAGGGGTTAATTGCAACCCTCGTCCGTTGGGACGCCACAACGTGGAGTAGGCAAGCGTTGGTCTTGGCCGAACCACGGGATAAACCACTGTGTCACATCTGTGCTTGATCTTTTGTGGTATTGTGTTTTGTTGAGACTTCACCTTAGCCACTTGGCAATAATCGTGCTAACACTTAACAAGTTTTTGTGGCTTAAGTTTGAAGTTTTTACAGGATCACCTATTCACCCCCCCCCCCTCTAGGTGCTCTCAATTGGTATCAGAGTCGTTCTCTTCACAAAGGGACTAACCGCCCGAAGAGATGGATCCTAAGGGGAAGGGTATTGTGATCAATGACAAAGAAAAGGAATCCTTCATCAACGAGCCGAAGGACGATAAGCCTACCGACTCCGGCTCGGGCCAAAGACGGAAGGAAGGGAAGAAGAAGAAGACAAGGCGCATCAAGGAGATCGTCTACTACGACAGCGACGAGTCTACTTCTTCCCAAAAGGACGAGGACCACGACGACTACGAGAGAAGAAAACCGGTTAATTCGAACTTTTCTTTTGATTACTCTCGTATTCCGCAAAGTTCACATTCACATTTGCTCTCCATTCCACTCGGCAAGCCCCCACACTTTGATGGAGAGGACTACGGATTTTGGAGCCACAAAATGCGTAGTCACCTATTCTCTCTCCATCCTAGTATATGGGAGATTGTAGAGAGTGGAATGCACTTTGATAGTTCGGATAGTCCCATGTTCATTAATGAACAAATTCATAAGAATGCACAAGCTACTACTGTTCTTCTAGCTTCCTTGTGCAGGGATGAATACCATAAAGTGAGCGGCTTGGATAACGCCAAGCAAATCTGGGACACCCTCAAAATTTCTCATGAGGGGAACGACGTCACCTTGCTCACCAAGATGGAGTTGGTGGAGGGAGAGCTTGGACGGTTCGCGATGATAAGGGGCGAGGAGCCGACGCAAACATACAACCGGCTCAAGACCCTTATCAACAAGATAAGAAGCTACGGGAGCACGCGATGGACGGACCACGACGTCGTCCGCCTAATGCTAAGGTCATTTACCGTTCTTGATCCTCATTTGGTGAACAATATACGTGAAAATCCCAGGTACACCAAGATGTCGCCCGAAGAAGTTCTTGGGAAATTCGTTAGCGGGCGAATGATGATCAAGGAGGCAAGGTATGTGGACGACGCCTTGAATGGTCCGATCAACGAGCCGCAACTCCTTGCTCTCAAGGCAACACGAAGCAAGGAGACGCTACCCAGCAAGGTGGCACAGATTGAGGCAGCCGGACTCAATGATGAAGAGATGGCTCTCATCATCAAGAGATTCAAGACGGCGCTAAATGGTCGCAAGGGGCAGCCAAGCAAGACCAAGACAAAAGGGAAGCGCTCATGCTTCAAGTGCGGTAAGCTTGGTCATTTTATTGCTAACTGTCCCGATAATGAAAGTGACCAGGAAAAGGGGAACAAAAGAGAGAAGAAGAAGCAATACAAAAAGGCAAAGGGCGAGGCGCATCTAGGAAAGGAGTGGGACTCGGATTGCTCCTCCTCTGACTCCGACAATGAAGGACTCGCTGCCACCGCCTTCAACAAGTCTTCCCTCTTCCCCAACGAACGTCTCACATGCCTTATGGCAAGGGAGAAGAAGGTGAGTACTCAAGACTTCACTTATGCTTCTTCTAGTGATAATGAATCTAGTGATGATGATGATATAGATTATTCATGCTTGTTCAAAGGCTTAGATAGATCTAAGATAGATAAAATCAATGAATTGATTGATGCTTTGAATGAAAAGGATAGGCTTTTAGAAAAGCAAGAGGATTTATTGTATGATGAACATGATAAATTTGTAGAGGCACAAAAATCATATGCTTTAGAAGTGAAAAGAAATGAAATGCTTTCTAGTGAATTATCTTCCTGTCATGAAACTATTGCTACCTTAAGAAGTGTTAATAATGATTTAAGTGCTAAACTAGAAGTAGCTAGTAAATCAAATTCCTGTGTTGAACATGTTGAAATTTGTACTAGGTGTAAGGATTTTGATGTTAATGCTTGTAGTGAACACTTAGTGTCAATTTCAAAACTAAATGATGAAGTGGCTAGTCTTAATGCCCAACTTAAGACTAGCAAGAGTGAAGTTGATAAAATAAAATTTGCAAGGGATGCCTACACGATTGGTAGACACCCCTCAATTAAGGATGGTCTTGGCTTCAAGAGAGAGGCCAAGAACTTAACAAGCCATAAGGCTCCCATCTTCGTCAAGGAGAAAGGGAAGGCCCCTATGGCTAGTAGTGCTAAAAAGAACCATGCTTTCTTATACCATGATAGGAGACATGCTAGAAATGCTTATAATGATTTTGATTCACATGTTTATGATTCTCTTGCCATGTTTGCCTCTAGTTCCTCTCATAAGCATGATAGAGATATGAGTAGGAGAAATGTTGCGCATATGTCCAGGAGAAATTTTGCTCATGTTCCTAGAAAAGTTGTAAACAAACCTTCTACCATTTATTATGCTTGCAATACTCCCTTTGCTATTTGTAGAAAGGGCAAGAAGGTAGTTGCTAGGAAATTAGGGGCTAGATGCAAGGGAGATAAATCTTGCATTTGGATCCCTAAAGATATTTGTGCTAACCTTGCAGGACCCAACATGAGTTGGGTACCTAAGACCCAAGCCTAAATTTGCCTTGCAGGTTTATGCATCCGGGGGTTCAAGCTGGATTATCGACAGCGGATGCACAAACCATATGACGGGGGAGAAGAAGATGTTCATCTCCTACGTCAAGAATAAGGATTCCCAAGATTCAATTATATTCGGTGATGGGAATCAAGGCAAGGTAAAAGGGTTAGGTAAATTGCAATTTCTAATGAGCATTCTATCTCAAATGTATTCTTAGTGGAGAGTCTTGGATATAATTTGCTATCTGTTAGTCAATTATGTCAAATGGGATATAATTGTTTATTTACAAATGTAGATGTGTCTGTCTTTAGAAGATGTGATGGTTCACTAGCTTTTAAGGGTGTACTAGACGGCAAGCTTTATTTAGTTGATTTTGCAAAAGAAGAGGCCGGTCTAGATGCATGCTTAATGGCTAAGACTTGCATGGGCTGGCTGTGGCATCGCCGCTTAGCTCATGTGGGGATGAAGAACCTCCACAAGCTTCTAAAGGGAGAACACGTGATAGGTCTAACAAATGTGCATTTCGAAAAAGATAGACCTTGTGCAGCTTGTCAGGCAGGTAAACAGGTGGGAGGAGCACATCACAGCAAGAATGTGATGACCACGTCAAGACCTCTGGAGCTGCTGCATATGGACCTCTTCGGACCCGTCACCTATCTAAGCATAGGAGGAAGTAAGTATGGTTTAGTTATTGTTGATGACTTTTCCCGCTTCACTTGGGTGTTCTTTTTGCAGGATAAGTCTGAAACCCAAGGGACCCTCAAGCGCTTCCTCAGGAGAGCTCAAAATGAGTTTGAGCTCAAGGTGAAGAAGATAAGGAGCGACAACGGGTCCGAGTTCAAGAACCTTCAAGTGGAGAAGTTTCTTGAGGAGGAAGGGATCAAGCACGAGTTCTCCGCTCCCTACACACCACAGCAAAATGGGGTGGTAGAGAGGAAGAACAGGACACTAATCGATATGGCGAGGACGATGCTCGGAGAGTTCAAGACCCCCGAGTGCTTTTGGTCGGAAGCCGTGAACACGGCTTGCCACGCCATCAACAGGGTCTACCTTCATCAACTCCTCAAGAAGACTTCGTATGAGCTACTAACCGGTAACAAACCCAATGTATCTTACTTTCGTGTTTTTGGGAGCAAGTGCTACATTCTAGTGAAGAAGGGTAGAAATTCTAAGTTTGCTCCCAAAGCTGTAGAAGGGTTTTTATTAGGTTATGATTCAAATACAAAGGCGTATAGGGTCTTCAACAAATCATCGGGTTTGGTTGAAGTCTCTAGCGACGTTGTATTTGATGAGACTAATGGCTCTCCAAGAGAGCAAGTTGTTGATTGTGATGATGTAGATGAAGAAGATGTTCCAACGGCCGCTATACGAACCATGGCGATTGGAGACGTTCGGCCACAGGAACAAGATGAACGAGATCAACCTTCTTCCTCAACGACGGTGCAACCCCCAACTCAAGACGATGAACAGGTTCATCAAAAGGAGGCGTGTGATCAAGGGAGAGCACAAGATGATCATGTGATGGAGGAAGAAGCGCAACCGGCACCTCCAACCCAAGTTCGAGCGATGATTCAAAGGGATCATCCCGTCGACCAAATTCTGGGTGACATTAGCAAGGGAGTAACTACTCGGTCTCGACTAGTTAATTTTTGTGAACATTACTCTTTTGTCTCCTCTATTGAGCCTTTCAGGGTAGAGGAGGCCTTGCTAGATCCGGATTGGGTGTTGGCCATGCAGGAGGAACTTAACAACTTCAAGCGCAATGAAGTTTGGACGCTGGTGCCTCGTCCCAAGCAAAATGTTGTGGGAACCAAGTGGGTGTTCCGCAACAAACAAGACGAGCACGGAGTGGTGACAAGGAACAAGGCTCGACTTGTGGCAAAAGGTTATGCCCAAGTCGCAGGTTTGGACTTTGAGGAGACTTTTGCTCCTGTGGCTAGGCTAGAGTCCATTCGTATCTTGCTAGCATATGCCGCTCACCATTCTTTCAGGTTGTACCAAATGGATGTCAAGAGCGCTTTCCTCAACGGGCCAATAAAGGAGGAGGTGTACGTGGAGCAACCCCCTGGCTTCGAGGATGAGCGGTACCCCGACCACGTGTGTAAGCTCTCTAAGGCGCTCTATGGACTTAAACAAGCCCCAAGAGCATGGTATGAATGCCTTAGAGATTTCTTACTTGCTAATGCTTTCAAGGTTGGGAAAGCCGATCCAACTCTTTTTACAAAGACATGTGATGGTGATTTGTTTGTATGCCAAATTTATGTCGATGACATAATATTTGGTTCTACTAATCAAAAGTCTTGTGAAGAGTTTAGCAGGGTGATGACGCAGAAATTCGAGATGTCGATGATGGGCGAGTTGAACTACTTCCTTGGGTTCCAAGTGAAGCAACTCAAGGACGGCACCTTCATCTCCCAAACGAAGTACACGCAAGATCTGCTAAAGAGGTTTGGGATGAAGGACGCCAAGCCCGCAAAGACTCCGATGGGAACCGACGGACATACCGACCTCTACAAAGGAGGTAAGTCCGTTGATCAAAAAGCATACCGGTCAATGATAGGGTCTTTACTTTATTTATGTGCTAGTAGACCGGATATTATGCTTAGCGTATGCATGTGTGCTAGATTTCAATCCGATCCTAAGGAGTGTCACTTGGTGGCGGTGAAGCGAATTCTTAGATATTTAGTCGCTACGCCTTGCTTCGGGATCTGGTATCCAAAGGGGTCTAACTTTGACTTGATTGGGTACTCAGATTCCGACTATGCTGGATGTAAGGTCGATAGGAAGAGTACATCAGGGACGTGCCAATTCTTAGGAAGGTCCCTGGTGTCATGGAACTCTAAGAAACAAACCTCCGTTGCCCTATCCACCGCTAAGGCCGAGTATGTTGCCGCAGGTCAGTGTTGCGCGCAACTACTTTGGATGAGGCAAACCCTCAGGGACTTTGGCTACAATCTGAGCAAAGTCCCACTCCTATGTGATAATGAGAGTGCTATCCGAATAGCGGAAAATCCTGTTGAGCACAGCCGCACAAAGCACATTGACATCCGGCATCACTTTTTGAGAGACCACCAGCAAAAGGGAGATATCGAAGTGTTTTATGTTAGCACCGAGAACCAGCTAGCCGATATCTTTACCAAGCCTTTAGATGAGAAGACCTTTTGCAGGCTGCGTAGTGAGCTAAATGTCTTAGATTCGCGGAACTTGGATTGAATTGTAGCATACATGTATTCATGCTTTTGATCATGTTCCTTTTTGCATTTTGTTGCGTATTATGGTGCTCAAGTTGTACAAACACTCTCTGGACCTCACAAGTCCGTTGCAAAGTGATGCACATGTTTAGGGGGAGATGTGTTACAACTTGACCCTTTGAGACTAACCATATGTTTGAGTTTGCTTGTTTTAGTCACAAAGGAGAATTGAAAGGGAAAAAGGTGGACTTGGATCATGCAAGACTTCCACTGCACCCGGATGAGAGGGTAACTTATTCCAAGTCCATCTCATTAACTCTTATTGCCATTTGCTCTTAATTGAAGATTTTGGTGAGGCAATGGGGTTAAAGGGCCAAGATTGATCCCGTTTTGGTGCTTGATGCCAAAGGGGGAGAAAATAAAGGCCAAAGCAATAAATGGATCAGCTACCACTTGAGAGATTAGAATAGAGTTTTTGGTTTGTCAAAATTCTTATGTTGTCTCTCTTGTCAAAAGTTGGCTTCTTGTGGGGAGAAGTATTGGTTATGGGAAAAGGGGGAGTTTTTGAAATCTTTGATCAATCTCTTTTGGAATGACTCTCTTTATGCTTCAACATGTGTATTGAACTTAGAGATAGAGATTTGAGTTTGATTTGCAAAAACAAACCAAGTGGTGGCAAAAGATGATCCATATATGCCAAAATTGATTCAAAATAAATTTAAGTTTTATTTGAAGTGAGTTTGCACTTGTTCTAGTTGCTTTATGTTGTGTTGGCATAAATCACCAAAAAGGGGGAGATTGAAAGGGAAATGTGCCCTTGGGCCATTTCTAAGTATTTTGGTGATTGAGTGCCAACACATGTGCTTAATTGTGAATTTATGTACATGGATGAACAAGGTGCAAATCATGAAGTAAAGGTATGTTTCTAAGCCTTAGTACATTGGTTTTGTGTACTAATATATTTGTCTAAGTGTTAGAAACAGAAAGGAGAAGAAGAGAGAAGAGGAGAAAAGACTTGGCTGTGTGCTGCCAAGACCCAGCTCGGTCTGGAGCACCGGACTGTCCGGTGTGCACCGGACAGTGTCCGGTGCGCCAGGCTACCTCGGCTCGAACTGGCCGCTCTCGGGAAATTGGCCGACGGCGTACGGCTAAAATTCACCGGACTGTCCGGTGTGCACCGGACTGTCCGGTGAGCCAACAGTCGGCCGGGCCAACGGTCGGCCGCGCAATCTGCGCGGGACACGTGGCGGAGCCAACGGTCGGAAGACGGCACCGGACTGTCCGGTGTGCACCGGACATGTCCGGTGCGCCAACTGCGCCAGATCTTCCAACGGTCGGCAACGGTCAGAAGCGCCCGTTATGGAAAGAAATCGGGCACCGGACAGTGTCCGGTGTGCACCGGACTGTCCGGTGCCCCCGACGACAGAAGGCAAGGATGGCCTTCCGGATTTGCTCTCAACGGCTCCTAGCTGCCTTGGGGCTATAAAAGGAGCCCCTAGGCGCATGGAGGAGAGATACAAGCAACCTTTGAGCATTCTTGATCATCCACACTAAGTCTCTGCGCATTCGTTTGTGTTTCTAAGTGATTCGAGCTCTGTTCTAAGTGAGAACTCTGAGATAGTCTTGTGAGCTCGATTCTTGGCCGTGTGTGTGCGCGTTTCGCTGTGGATTTGTGTGTGTTGCTTCCCTCCCTTACTCTGTGCTTCTTTGTGATCATATACTTGTAAGGGCAAGAGACTCCAATTTGTGGAGATTCCTTGCAAACGGGATAGTGAAAGGCAAACAAAACACCGTGGTATTCAAGTGGGTCTTTGGACCGCTTGAGAGGGGTTGATTGCAACCCTCGTCCGTTGGGATGCCACAACGTGGAGTAGGCAAGCGTTGGTCTTGGCCGAACCACGGGATAAACCACTGTGTCACATCTGTGCTTGATCTTTTGTGGTATTGTGTTTTGTTGAGACTTCACCTTAGCCACTTGGCAATAATCGTGCTAACACTTAACAAGTTTTTGTGGCTTAAGTTTGAAGTTTTTACAGGATCACCTATTCACCCCCCCCCCCCCTCTAGGTGCTCTCAAAAACAACTTTACTTGTTAAATATCATCAAAATCAGGATCTATTTGTTCTCTTCTATGCAGAGGTCGCCATGTTACTTTTCTCCTAACAGGTTGTCTTCTCCTTTTCTCGGGAAAAGTTAAGTCGTTAACGTCTGCAACTAGTGAATCTAATGCCGGTGCAGGATCAATATGAAAACTAGTTGGCAACTCTTCTTCTTGAAACACCTCATCAACCTGCTCAAGGTGACCAATTTGATATTCGTCCTCACCAGGAGTGTATAGGCATTCGCGGGGATTTACATTGTACACAACCCTCCATTTAGACAACTTTTTGCATGGATATGTCGAGAAATAAACTTGGTCTACTTGATGGGCAAGGGTATACGTGTCGTGTCCTTGAAGCAATTTTTCAGGTTGGATCTGTGTCATCCCAAATTCGGTCCTATAATACTTCGGGTCATACCATTTACACTCAAAGAAAACTAGCGCTAAAGGCTTATTTCCAGCAAATGTAATCTCGATTATATTTTTGATTTTTCCGTAATAGCAGGCTTCGTGTCCTTCCATGTCGGTTGCCCTAGTAACGACTCCACTATTTTGAGTGGCGGCCATAGGATGACTTGATTCGAAAATGCTTGAACGAAAGCGATATCCAATGACGTCGTAACGTCCATAGCTTTTGGCAGTTACGCTTCCAATAGATAACTGACGTAAGTCATCATTCAAATTCATTTCCTCCCCAAACTGTCAATTATGCCACAAAGTATTAGCAAATTCTGTAATATTAGTTAACTGAAATTAGCTGTCGGAGCCACATAATTAAGACTTACACGGTCCCGAAGCCACATAATGAAATTAGGTCGCCCATGCATACCATCGCGTCACAATTTATCTATGTCTCTCGATGTTGGCCTACCGAGACACCTCATGTTTTGTTCATCAAACTCGCTGTCAAATATTATTGTATGACATGAGATATTTGATAACATAAACTAATTCACATATGAACAATTTAAGAAAATAAGTCTTACACAAAGTATTTCTCCACCTCAGGCATATTCGTGAACATGTACAGTAAAGCAGACTTCCGTTCTTCCATACTGAGGTGATATGCCTTGGGTGGACCAACGGCTTTGCCGTTTGTCTGAAAAATCGAAAGATCACTACACGGAGGCATCTCTCGTTCATCATCATGGTACCTTTTCTTTCGAGCAAATACATTATGTTCTTCTGCAAAGTAACAACTTGTGAAGTGTGCTACCTCCTTTAGTTTAAATTGTTCCGCAATACATCCTTCAACTCTTGCCTTATTGCCCACCATTGCTCTAAGCTTCTTTAATGCTCTTTCTATATGAAACATCCACCTATACTGAACAGGACCACCGACCTTAGCCTCATATGGAAGATGTATAAAGAGATGCTGCATAGGATTGAAGAAACCCGGTGGAAATATTTTTTCCAATTTGCACAAAAGCACCGGTGCCTCTTTCTCCAGCTGTTCCATCACATCTCTTCTGATTTCTTTAGCACACAACTGTCTGTAGAAATAGCTAACTTCAGCTAACGTTTTCCACACAGCTTCGGAAATGTACCCACGAAACATTACAGGCATGAGCCTCTCCATAATTATGTGGAAGTCATGGCTCTTCAGTCCATTCATCTTCATTGTCTTCAAGTTCACAGATCTTCTAAAACCAGCGGCATAACCATCGGGGAATTTAATATCCTTCATCCACTTCATCACTTCTCTCCGTTGCTTAGATTTCAGACAATAGTCAGCTTTTGGTTTGCCTCCGTTTTCTCTAAGCACTTGGGTTGGACGATCACATATCACTGCTAAGTCCATGCGTGCCTTGTCATTGTCTTTCGTTTTATCAGGGAAATCCATGCATGTATTTATGAGGGCTTGGCAAAAGTTACTCTCTTGATGCATGACGTCGATGTTGTGCATCAAAATCAATGACTTAGCATAAGGAAGCTCCCACAAGCCACATATGTGAGTCCAGTTATGCTCCTCACCAAAACCTTGATACCTTTTACCACTCTCGTCTAGGACAAGTTTCATATGCTCTTCTGTAATTTCTATCCCACTACGTCGCTTGGGCGGTCCCTTCGTGACAATGGTGCCCTTCCTAAATTCCTTTCTCTGCCTTCTGAAGGGGTGATTGAAGGGTAGAAAACATCTATGGCAATCAAAGTAACATATCTTGCCACCAGCACTAAGACGAAAACAATCTGTATCTTTAGCACAATAAGGACACGTCAATCTACCATGCACGCTCCATCCAGAGAAAATACCATACGCCATAAAATCGTGAACCGAGAACAGATATGCAACACGAAGATTGAATTTCTGCTTCTTGAAGCAGTCATAGGCTTCCACACCTTGCCATAGCTTCTTTAACTCTTCAATCAGTGGTTGAAGCATCACATTGAGGCGTACGCCAGGATGCTCAGGCCCAGGTATAACAAGACATAGGAACATAAACTCATATTTCATGCAAAGAGCAGGTGGAAGGTTGTACGGTATGGCAATGACAGGCCAACATGAATACGACGCAGCGGTCATATTGAACGGCGTGAAACCATCAGTTGCCAAGCCGATACGAACGTTTCTTGCATCGCTGGCAAAATCTGGATCAAATTTGTCAAGAGCCTTCCATGCATCACCATCTGACGGGTGCACCATTAACCCATCTTGTCTGTCCATACAATCTCTATGCCACCTCATGTGCATAGCGGTCTTCCTCGAGAGAAACAAACGTTTCACTCTAGGAGTGAGAGGCATGTACCGAAGCTGTTTATGTGCAACCTTTGTCACCACCTTCTCCCCATCTTCATTTACAAGCTCCACGTACCTTGACTTCCCACATTTTAAGCATTTTTGTTCTCTGCCATGTTCCTTCCAAAAAAGCATACAGTTGTCTTGGCAAACATCAATCTTCTCATACTCCATACCAAGACCTTCAAGCAATTTTTTGGACTGGTACATGTCTTTGGGCATCTTGTGACCCGTAGGAAGAACCTCGCTAATCAAATCCACAAGCTCCTTGTAACAATTAATTGAAAATGCAAATTTTGACTTGATTGACATCAGTCGGGTCACGAATTCGAGGACGGTCACGTCAGTGTGCCCGTGAAGAGGCTCTTCTGACGCTTTGAGTAGGTCGAAGAACTTCTGAACCTCCAGTGTAGGTGAATCATGATGATCTGGTGCCAGTTCAGGCTGCAGATCCTCAAGCATCTGGTCCATCCTATCAACATCATCTTCACCGTCATCAACTTCTACTTCTGTTGCTCGTTCAGCATCTTCACCGTGGAGATACCAGACCTTATAGCCTGGCACGAAACCATGCGAGCACAGGTGTAGTGTGACCTGCCTCTTGGTGTGGCTCGTCATATTTCTACATTTATTGCATGGACACCTAATATTATCTATTTGTGACAAAGCAGCTGCATGGTCCAGAAATATTTGCGTCTTGGCAAACCATTCACTAGTGTGACACCCACCCTTCTTGAAACCTTCATACATCCAATCACGTCTATCACCCATTATTGCGGCTGTGTACGAGTAAAGAGTGTGTGTGAGACAATCACGTTTCTACACGTCACACATACATCTATAGGTAAGTAGTAAAACTATATATATATACATAACATAACTTCATCACAATAACATGATTAATACTTGCATAACATCAAATTCATTAAATAATAATATTTGCAATAACTACTATTTGTATAACACATAACATTCACCATCATATTCAATAACTAATAACATCAAACAACACAATTTATTTTGCAACATAAAATTAAAATAGCAACTACAATGTATAAAGTCATATGAAGACTAATAACAATATCAATTAACAAATTTAAACAAAATCTAATCACATAACAGTTAACTCCCGTCGGCCACAAAAAACCGACGAAAATAAAATGTTTTAATATATATATAATATACCTCGACTTGCGCGGACGACGGTGGTGGACGAAGACGGTGGACGACGGTGGTGGATGACGGCGGTGTGGCGACGGCGGATGGCGTGGGGAGGCGGCAGCGTCGGGCGGCGCAGCAAACAACACTGGCAAACGGCGGACGGGCGGCGCGGCAATCGGCAGCGGCGGTTGGGCGTGGACGGGAGGGCAGCGACGGCCGTGGCCGGACGGGCGGGCGGCGGTGCTAGGCGCGGAGGCCGGTCGGGCGGGCGGGCGGACGGGCGGGCTGCGGCGGTGGGCGCGGAGGCCGGACGGGCGGGCGGCGGCGCTTGGCCGGTCCGGCGGGCGGGCGGACGGGCGGGCTGCGGCGGTGGCCGCGGAGGCCGGACGGGCGGCGGCGGCGCTTGGCACGGTCGGGCGGGCGGCCGGACGGGCGGGCGGCAGCGGTGGTCGCGGTGGCCGGACGGCGGTCGGGCTTGGCGCGACGGGCGGGCGTTCGTTTCCGGGGAGAGGAAGAGAAATGAATTCGCGGCGGCGTGGCTGTTGACTTATTCGAATAACTCCCGTCGGCCAGAGCATTGGGCCGACGGGAGTTAAGTTATTCCCGTCGGCTGCCAAACTGACCGACGGGAATAAAGTAATCGTCGTCGGCTGGCGTTCTTGGCCGACGGGATTTAATTAATCGCCGTCGGCCTTCTTTTGGCCGACGGGGATTACGTTATTCCCGTCGGCCCGGTCTCCGGCCGACGGGAATTAAAGTAGCCGACGGGGATGCTTCGGATTCCTGTAGTGTCTCTAGTGTCACCGAACGGTCCGGCCCTCTAACCCGGACGGTCCAACCCTGTTGCGGATGGTCCGGTGACCTAACCCAGATGGTCTATGACCTAGGTACTTGGCTGAACATCGGTTGTCGAACTTCCAGAATTATCGAATCTTCCTCTCTTTATTCGATAACATGATGTGTCTTGTGCCAAGCCGTTAGCTCTGCAATTCACATCTCTAGATACATGTCGGATGTCAAATTCGTCAAAAGGTTAGATTATGTCCCAACACTTCTCAAAATAACTATTTAAAGTTCCATCTAAACATTGGTATTCCTCTAAAATTTGTTGGAAGACTAGCTGAGAACCACCAAATACCTTCACATGTTTCACTCCCATATATTCTAAAACTTCTAAACCGAACAAGAGAGCTTCATATTCGGCTTGATTGTTAGTGCAATAAGTTTTCAATCGGCTAGAGAAGTCAAAAGTGGCAATCCTTGGTGAAACAAGCACGATACCAATCCCTTGTCCTTCATTGCAGATCGATCCATCGAAATATAGACTCTAGAGAGTAACAGTAAGGCATGACATGTCTAGCTCATGAGTATCATCAATCTGATGTTCTACAACAAAATCAGCTACAACTTGGCCTTTCATAGATTTTAATGATTCATAAGCCGATCATATTCTATAAGTGCATAAGCCCATTTGCCAATTCAAGCACTCATGATTAGGTTTTGCAACATGTATTTAATCACATCGGGTTGATAAGAAATGATGCAAGAACAAGACAGTAGATAACATCTAAGTTTGGAGCATGCATAAAACAAGCACAAACATAATTTCTCAACAAAGTTGTACCTTATTCCAGCATCCACCAATCATTGACTCAAGTATGTCACAACATGCTCCTTTCCTTCAGCCTCTTGAGTCAGAATAGCTCTAATAACTCTATCTTTGGTCGTCATATAATCTAAAAGGTATCACAATCTTTAGTGCTTTCAATTAATACTAGATCCGAAGAAAAATAGTTTTATTAAGATCAAAAGTTGCTTGCTGCTCTGCCCCCCCCCCCCCCCAAGCGAAAACAACATTATTTTAAGTAGAAGAATAGGAGTGAAAGCATCAACTTTCCCTGCTAAGTTAGAGATGAACATTCGCAAATAATTCGCTTTGCCAACAAACTTCTGCATTTCAAGTTTGCAAGTAAAAGCCCCACATTATGAATGGACTTAATTCGGTTGGGACCTATCTCTATGCCATGCTCATGAAAAATGAATCCTAAGAACTTGCCAACCGACACCCCAAAAGTGTACTTGTGTGGGTTCATTTTTAGACCATACCGACAAATCTTATAAAAGGATTTACGCAAATCAGCTATATGAGAATCATATTCATCTGATTTGAAAACTATACCATCCATGTAATCTTCCATAATTTTTACTAATAACTCAAGAATGATAAAATTTATAGCCCTTCGATAAGTGGCACCAAAATTTTGCACACCAAATGTCATAACAACCCACTTGAACAGCCCAATGAAGCCTGGACAGATAAAGGCCATTTTAGAGGTATCTTCCTTGGCCATAAAGATTTGCTTATATCCGTCATTACCATCAAGGAAGCTTGTAACTCTATTTCCTGATACATTATTAATTAACATGTCGGCTATAGGCATAGGGTATTCATCTTTAGGAGTTGCTTTTATTTAAATTACGAAAATCAATGCATACTCTGAGCTTACCCGAATCTTTCTTTTCCACTGGCACAATATTAGAGACCCATTCCGCATATCTGCAAGGCCTAATAAAGTTATCTTCTAAAAGCCAGTGAGTTTTGTCCTTAATTCTGGGATGTAAATCCGAACGAAACAACCTTGGTCTTTGCTTAAAGGGTCTGAAACAAGGATTAATTGGTAACGGGTGCTCCATTAGCTCTTGGCATAGCCCTGGCATTTAAGTATAGCTCCACGCAAAGCCATCAGAGTACTCTTTTAATAAACTGATCATCTTATTCCTAGGATCGGCTTTCAGGGTCTTGTTTATAAAAGTCAGCCTTGGAGTTCTGCCATCTCGTATGTCAACTTCCTCTAAAGGATTGACCGATGTAAATCCCTGTCCTAACTTGTCAAAGTCTCTAAACTCTTCTATTGTGTTCATTTTAGAAGAGTTTGAGACTTCATGCGTGGTTGGGACTATTCGGTCTTGGTGGTTGGACTGTCCATGATATCAGACTTGTGCTGCAGTGTTTTCTGGTCGTCACCGAACCATTCGTCCTTGGGGGCCATACTGTCCGCGGTGGCCATCTCGCGCTGAGGTGCTCTCTCATTATCATCGGACCATCTGGCCTTGGGTCAGACTGTCCGCGATGGCGGACTTGTACTGTTGTGCTCTCTGGTGCACTCTGGATCGTCCGGCCTCTAGGGCCAGACCGTCTGCAACCTAATATGTCCCTTTTTTGTGTGTGCATCATTTTAAATTTATTTATGATTTATCCTATTCTCCATCGGCTCTAGCATTACAAGGATGAAGCCTTTCTTGTTTATACTTATGAACTGATAATCAGAAAAATCAAGCCCTGTGAGACACATGGCAGTCTCATAGGTCCAAAGTACAGGGCATTGACTAAAGCAATACAAGCCTATGCATCTGCATGTACCTTCTCTATGTCATCACCTACTAAAATGGAAATAGGGTTAACCCCCTCCCACAATTAATTTTGGTGGTTGAATGCCCAACACAAATATATGGACTAACTAGTTTGCTCTAGAATACATGTTCAACAGGTGCAAAAAGGTTCAACACAAACCAATAAATATTCAAGTTAGGGATCAAATACAAACGAGCAAAAGAAACTTGAGTGTGCTGAGAAACGGCGCACCGGACAATGTCCGGTGCACGAGGACCGTACAACTCAAACCAACCACTCTCGGGTTTCTCCAGGCGCGCTCCGCTATAATTCACCGGACTGTCCGGTGTGCCACCGGACTGTCCGGTGTACCAGCGGAGCAATGGCTACTCGCTCCAACAGTCGACTACAAAAGAGGGTGACAGATGAATAGTGCACGCACAGTCAGAGCCGCAGAGCCAGAGGCGCACCGGACAGTGAACAGGGCGTCCGGTGGCGCACCGGACTGTCCGGTGCCACAAGAGGACAAGCTCTCCAACGGTCGACTGAGTCAGAACCCTAACAGTTGGGTGACGTGGCGGCGCACCGGACAGTATCCGGTGGCGCACCGGACTGTCCGGTGCGCCCATCGACAGCAGTGTTGGGGACTTGTTCTCAAATGCTATGAGTTAAGAACAAGGCAACACAAAATATTAAATGTTAATGTCCTTCGTCCTTCAAAGCATTATTTCCCTTAGGATATAACGATCTTGGGATGAAGGTCATGAAGGACGTACCTTCATCATCACAATATACGTTAATGAAAGATAGAGCATATGAAACATGAAAAATAACATGAATAATCATATAACATAATTCACATGCCTTCATTATATAATCTCGAATAGATAAAGATAATATTTAATTACATTTGTACCTTCGGCTTGATAGAAGGCAAAGAAATCCAAACGTGGCGTTCGAGCGAATACCAGATAGCGTGAACAGTACAGGGGTACTGTTCATCTATTTATAGGCACAGGACGCAGCCTATGAGAAATTACATCCATGCCCTTTACAAATGATTACAATCACAATACAAGTTATCATGGGTCGATTGGTCATTTCATCTTTAAGTCGGTGCATCTGGAAGTACGCTACGAAGCTCTATGATTGATAGCTTCGGCTTTGTATCAATCTTCCGAAGGAGTTTCTTCTTATGGGACCTTCGGCGACAAAGCAGACCCCCAACAGTAGCCCCTTCACGGTGCTAGATCGTTTTTTGTAACGAGCTCGACCCGTGAAAAATTTTCTCAGGCTTCGGAATGCCGAAGGTTCAAAAAACACCTTCCCTGAGCTCGTTGTCGAGAAACGATTTAAATATTCCGAGTGAAAGGTGGTCCCACCATACAACGGGCACGTGCGATCTAGTGATTCACCTTCTTGGGCACTATGGTCCACCGTTCAGTGGGTGCAGGCGATTGTTCAGCGGGTGCGAGCGGCTTGACGATTCACCTTCCCACCTGCAGCACTATATAAACAGACGGATAGGTGTGAAGTTACCACAGCATTTACTGCTATTGCACTGTTGTGCTACCGAAAAATTTGACCACAGCCGAAGCTTATTCACCGTACTCTCAATCGAAGCATCATTTTGTTTTAGCTTCGTCACAAGAGGGAGCTTCGGCAAAAACAAAAAGTATTCAACTTCGCCAAAACGCAAGAAACTCAGCATCAAATGGCAAGGGTGCGCTCGACGGCTAGGATAACCCGTGACGGAGAGGAGACCGAAGCTACTGAGACTGCCCTAATCTCCGAAGTTATGAGGCGGTCGGGACTGGTTGTGACGGAAGGCGCTTCTGACGAAGGTGCACCTGCTACTGAAGTCGAGCAGGCAGATATTGAAGAGGGCGATACTGGTGAAGAAGAGATTGATTATAACACTGCTATGCCATCCAAGCCCAGCCATTTGGATTTTGGGAAGTAGACTGTGTCCGAAGCTGATATGCCCATGATGACGAAGCTAGGCTACTTCGGGGAAGCCGAGAAGAAGTTGATTCGCTTTGGCGGGGAAGAGACCATCTCAAAACCAGAAAATGATGAAGTGGTAGTTTTTAAGAGCTTCTTCAAAGCAGGGTTGAGATTTCCTCTGCACTGGATGATTGCAGATGTTTTGGAAAATTTTGAGATTTATCTTCATCAGCTGACTCCTAACGCTATCTTTAGGCTCAGCGTCTTTATCTGGGCTCTTCGAAGCCAAGGAGTGGAGCCGCTCGCCGAAGCCTTCTGCCGTGTACACGAACTTCACTATCAGACGAAGGCTAGAGAAGATGGACTACACGAGAACTTCGGTTGCTATAATTTTGCTTACCGCAAAGACATGAAGACACCAGTGGTCAGCTACCGCACCAAGTGGCCAACCGGTTGGAAGACTGAATGGTTTTATGTTAAGATTGATGAAAAAAAGGAGAAGCTAGTTCAGAGCCCGATGAAGCTAACCTTCGGGTTGACTAGGCCTCAGTGCAACATGACGCCGGGGGCATCATGCCCAGATGCTGTGGGCGAATTTAGAGTTGTGTCTGAACATATTGGTACAAGGGATTTAGTTCAGGAACTTAGCTAACAGGGTATTCCCAATGTTAAAGGAATGGGGTATGCCAAAGCTCAAAGGAGAGAAGAAAAAGAATGAACTCGTTCGGCTGCCCTATCATTTTAAGTTCAAGAAACACTTCAAAGAACCCTGCCAACAATGGTTAGATACAATTGAGGTTATGTGCAATGAGATCTTGGGCAATTATACGAAAAAAGAAGATCAATTGATGACTGTAGACTTCGGCTCCCGACCGAAGCGAAGGTTGAATCGGGTAATGGATGCCCTGAATTTTGAATATCCTGACTATGAGCGATTGAACAAGGGCGCCGAAGGGCAAAAAAGAAAGAGAATTGTTAGCGTTCTGGGCAGACAAGCTGCTAGAATGGTGAAAGAAGATGAAGAAATTCTGAAGAGGAGAAAATCGAGCCCTGAGCTAAAGGTAGTTGCTCCGAAGAAAAGGAAAGTTGTGGCTCCGAAGCAGAAAATGACTGATATAGAGGAAGAGACTCCTTCAACACCTTCTGCTGCCGACGTGGAAGAAATCCTAAAGGTAATGACTGAATCCTTGCCTATCAAGCTAAGTCCACTAGGGCCACATCTGACGAAGCTTTTACAGAAGAAGAAGGAGCCCTCGGCAGCGAAGAAGTCTGCTGGGCCAAAAAAACAGAGGATTATTACTGTGACTGAAGCTATTGAAGAAACACCACCGCCGGCCTTGGCGTCAAAGACACTAGCTGTCGAGAGCGCTACAGCTACCGAAGTTGCACCTATCGAAGCTGTAACTACCGAAGCTACAACGGTCGAAGATACAAATCTAGAGAGCACATTTTCTGATATTGATAAAATGTTTCTAGATATGGCTGCGGAAGAAGCTGCTACAGCCGCCGAAGAGACCCTGGCCACAGTGCCTGGAAAGGAGAAGGAGGCGGCCAAAGATACTTCAGAAGAAGAAAATTTCAACTTTCAAAACTTAATTGGACAAGAATTGTCAAAGGCTGGAAAAGAAGAGCTGAGGGACTATGCCATATCTTGCGGGTTCCAGCCAGGGGCGCTGCTCTTCGATGGTATTGACGATGAAAGCTTAGGTTGCCTCCAAGACCGAACTGGAGCGAAGGTTATCAGTACTCTGTCGAAGAGTATTGGTTTCCCGAAGCTTGAGGCCGATATCAGCCGCTACCAACGACAACATATCGTCGGTAGTTTATTCTATTCTAATTTTAAGGTAAAATTTTTCTTCGGCTTTTCATTGTTTTAACAACGAAGGTGTTTTCTGACGAAGGTTGTTTTTGCACAGAGTATGCTATTAAGTAAGGCTTTGAGGATGCAACAGAACCTTGAAGATAAAAAAACATGAGGTTATAATTGAAGGTTTAGAGAACAAAATAAAAGATCATGCAGCTGCTCTTGAAAAGAAAGATTTCGAACTTCAAACAATGGAGGGTTTACTGGCAGAAGCTGAAGCCAAAATTGCAAGATTGAATAGTGAACTCCTCTCAAAGTCAGAAAACTTCGAACAAGAAAAGCAGAAATTTGATACGAAGTTTGAGGCTGAAGTCAAAAAAAGTTCAAATTTGCAGAAATCATTGAAAGAGCTTCAAGATAGATGTCTAGAGTTCGGCAATCGATGCGTGCATCGGCTAAAGCAAGTCTTCAACTCGGTTGGAGCCAGCTCTGAGAAATTCGATCCTTCAGTTAAAGACCTGCCAGGGACCTTCGAACATATTGAAGGCGAAGTTGATGCTCTTTACGAAGTTATAGCTGGACACGGTGATTTCTGTGCCCTGCTAGCTTCTCGGGGCATAGATGTTGCCTTCATGAAGTCTAGTTGCACGCATGAGAAGATTGTTAATAGACCAAACTTCAGCTTATCACCAGTAGATTTAATTGATATCCCCAGCCTGGCTCAAAGCACAGGAAACAGATTTATAACGCAAATCTGGACGAAGGGTGTGCGAAGCTTAGCTGGTGACGAAGCTCGAAGTTACCTTAAGCCGGTAATAAAGTCATACCTAATACATACCTTCTCCTTGAAACTTGAGTTTACCTTATAATGCTTTGATATGTATAGGATGACGAAGCCGAGGAGCATTGAGCCGAAGCTTAGTAGACGATGATGAAGCCGAAAACCTAGCTATGAAAAAACTCTAGAAAAACTCTTGTATTATCCTTTGTAAAGAATATTGTAATTTGTAAATCAGATACTATTCTGTAAATTTGTCCATACCTTGCAATATGTTTTTACCTTTCTGTCAATGTATGAACTGCTTTGATGTGGATGAAACTCATAGTTTTTGAGCCAAAGGCAAAAAACACCTTCCCTTCTTTTCGTACACAACGAAGCATAAATCTGCTTCCGAAGCTGTATTCTTATAGTCGAAGCAACTGTCTGTGTCTGTATGATATGATGATGATGATCCTATGTATGTCTAGATGAATGTTTTTGAATGCAATGTATGATGTAATGTATCGTGCCAATGAATGACCAAACACACACATACGAAGCCTCATCCATAACCTTCATTCCCTTAGGAATGACTGAAGTCTCTTTGTCGTTTATTTTTTGGCTGCACCGCTTATTTTTCGGTATAAGTTCTGCATCCCCTTAGGAACATCTTTTGAACTTCTTCGCCTTCTATTTCAGCGGTATTCGCGTTGACTTTTCGTGCTTCGCCTTATATTTCGGCGGTATTTGGCTCTGCATTCCCTTAGGAACGATATTTGAGCAGAAAACTTACGCTGCGCTCCCTTAGGAACGGCTTTTTGTAGCTTCGTCGTGCTCTGCATCCCCTTAGGGACGACTTTCGAGCTTCTCCCTGTTTTTCCCTTTTCCCTGCACTCGATGGTGCATGCTCAGATTTTACATTTACATATTTTGGGGGATTTTGCTCTTGTAGAGCTGAATAAGAAAGGAAAAATTACAAACTATGGCCACATTAAAAACCTTTCTCCCTCTTTGGAAAGGAAAAGGGTGCCATAGAAAAATGAAAAAGATTACATCAATTTATACATAATACCATCGAAGCTCATCTGCATTCCAAGATCTGGGAATGTCATTGTCATCCATATCCTTCAATCTGTAAGAACTGGGCCTTGACGAAGATACCACCAGAAAAGGTTTTTCCCACTTCAGCTGTAGTTTGCCCACTGTGTCCGGATTAGCCACTCTCCGAAGCAACAAATGCCCTGTCTTGATATTTTTCAGCCGGACTTTTCTATCACGCCATTTTATTGTTTCGGCTTGATATTTATTGATATTTTCCACAGCCTGAAGTCTGGTCCCTTCTATAGTGTCTTTTGCCACGTGATAATCAGCTTCGTCTTATGTCGAAGCTATTGTTCTTATTGACCCTGTTTTAGCTTCTTCTGGGGTTATAGCTTCGTCACCAAATAATAACTTGAATGGCGTAAAATCTGTTGATCTTGATACGGTTGTATTGTGGCTCCACAACACTTTAATCAACTCTTTTGGCCACTTTCCTCTGGGCTGATTAAAGATTAGCTTCATTATTCTTGTCATTATAATACCATTTGCTCTTTCGACAAGTTCATTTGACTCTAGATGTCTAACTAACGCAAAATGAATTTTCGTGCCGATTTGATCACAGAATTCCTTGAAAGCTTCGACATCAAATTGTGTTCTGTTGTCCACAGTTATAGCCTTCAGTACGCCGAAGCGACAAACAATGTTTTGCCAGAAGAATTTCTGGATTGTGACCGAAGTTATTGTGGCCAAAGGCTTCGCTTCAATCCACTTGGAAAAATATTCTACAGCTACCACAACATATTTTAAATTGCCTTGTGCTGGTGGAAGCGGACCTAACAAATCCAAGCCCCATCTTTGCAATGGCCAGGCTAGCTGTATTAATTGGGTTAACGACGAAGGTTGTTTTTGGTCTCTTGCACATTTTTGACAATTTTCGCACTTTTGAACCAGATCTGTTGCATCCAAAGCTGCCTTCGGCCAATAAAATCCTTGTTTGAAGACTTCCCCAGCAAAGGTCTAGACCCAATGTGAGATCCACATAAACCTGCATGTATTTCCTTCATCAGCTCTATACCTTCAGTTCTGGATAAACACTTGAGAAGTGGAGAGCAAACTCCATGTTTGTATAACTCCCCTTCTATTATCACATATGGTCTTGTTCTTGCCTCCATTCTATATTATAAGCTTCGACATCTGAAAGACAATTACCTTGGAGGAAAGATATAAACTCAGTCCTCCAATCTTCACTATGGACAGGGGATATTGTAAGTACTGCTCTTTCGAGGAGTTCAACCGAAGGTGCTCTAATTGTCTCAAAAAAATACTTCCGAAGGTAGAGAAAGCCCTTGTGTCACTGACTTGGCTAGCAGATCAGCATGCTCATTTTCCCCTCTTGGAATATTCTTAACAGAAAATCCTTCGAAAGAAGCTTCAAGCCTTCGAACTGTGTCTAGATATTTCTCAAGCTTCGGATCTCTTGCCTTGCAACTCTTGTCAATATGACCAGAAATAACTTGAGAGTCTGTTTTAAGGACTGCCCTTCTTATTCCCATTGCCATTAACTTTCGAAGCCCCAAAAGTAGAGCTTCGTATTCAGCAATATTATTTGTATAATTGAAGTCAAGCCTTGTCGCATAGCATGTTCTGACTTTGGAAGGTGCAACTAGGACAGCAGCCGCATCTGCACCGAAGGTTCCCCAGGAACCGTCGCAGAACACTATCCAAGCTTCGGTATCTTTATTTTCTTCTTCTTCCTGAGCCCCTGACGTCCAGTCAGCGATGAAGTCTGCTAACGCCTGGGACTGAATTGAGGATCTATGCATGTAGTCAATACTGAATTCAGTAAGCTCTACAGCCCACTTTCCAATCCTTCCAGTAGCTTCTCTGTTCCTCATAATATCCTTCAGAGGCTGTGATGAAGGAACAATTATGTGGTATGCTTGAAAATAATGTCGAAGCTTCCTGGAGGCCATTAAGACAGCATACAACACCTTCTCCAATTCTGTATAGTTTTTCTTTGATAAACTTAGAAGTTCGGAGACAAAGTATAATGGGGCTTGCTTTTTAATTTGTCCTTCAAGCTTCTCCTGTACAAGTGTCGCACTCACTGTAGAATGTGAAGCTGCCACATACAATAGTAATGGAGCCCCTGGCGCAGGTGGAGTTAATGTTGTTAGATCAATCAGATATTGTTTCAGCTCTTCGAAGGCTTTCTGTTGAGTTGGGCCCCATTGAAAACTTTGGCTGACTTTAGTATTTCAAAGAATGGCAAGTTTCTTTCTGCTTATCTAGATATAAATCTATTCAATGAAGCCAGCCTTCCTGCCAATCGTTGGGCCCCCTTCTTTGTGCTTGGCAGCTCCATTCGAAGGATAGCTTCGATCTTGCTTGGGTTAGCTTCAATCCCCTTCGTTGAAACTAGACATCCAAGGAACTTACCCTTCTTCACTCCAAAGACATATTTTTCAGGATTTAATTTTAGGCCAGCTTGCCTGAAATTAGCGAATGTTTCTTGTAGATCAATGATATGATTTTCTTGCTTCGTGCTTTTTACTATGATATCATCAACGTAAGTTAGCACATTTCTGCCTATCTGAGAATGAAGGACCTTGGCTGTCATTCTGCTGAAGCTTCCTCCAACATTCTTGAGCCCCTCAGGCATCCGAAGATAAAAATAGGTGTCACTGGGAGTTATGAAGCTGGTCTTCGGCTCATCCTCCTTCTTCATCCATATTTGATGATATCCTGAGTAGCAATCCAGCAGACTCATAAGTTATGAAGAAGCTACTGCATCTACAAGAGAGTCTATCCTTGGTAATGGAAATTCGTCCTTCGGACAGGCCTTGTTAAGATCTGTGAAATCAATACACATTCTCCATTTGCCATTGGCCTACTTCACCATAACAGTGTTGGCTAGCCACTCTGGATATTTTACCTATCTGATAACACCAGCACTGAGAAGTCTTTTTACTTCATTTTGAGCACCTTCGGCTTTATCATCAGACATTTTCCGACGCCTTTGCTTTCTTGGCCTAAAGGATGGGTCGACATTGAGTGAATGTTCAATGACGTCTCTGTTGACACCACAGAGATCATTGGCCGACCAAGCAAAAACATCTTTGTTGTTGAATAAAAACCTTATCAAAGTTTTCTCCTGCTCTTCAGATAGCTGAGATCCTAGCAGTACCTTTTGCTCTGCTATGTCTTCACATAGTAGCATAGGTTTTGGCTGATCAGCCGAAACAGCCTTCTCTCTTCTGTACTTGTACTATTCACAGCTTCGGCTCTATCTATATTGTGGATTGCTTTTGAGTCTGTCTAGTTTCCTTCGGCTTTTTTAGCAGCTTCCTGACTCCCATGAACAGCAATGGGCCCTTGTTCCGAAGGTATCTTCATGCATAGATATGCTGGATGAAGTATTGCTTCGAAAGCATTGAGTGTCCCACGACCAATGATTGCATTGTAGGGATATTCCATATCAACGATGTCAAACACAACATGTTCAGTCCTTCTGTTGTGGACGAAGCCAAAGGTTACTGACATCGTGATTTTGCCGAGTGCTGCAATTTGCCTTCCTCCGAAGCCACAAAGAGGGTGTGTAGCATCATGAATCTTGTCTTCTGGCTCTTGCATCTGTCTGAAGGCCTTAGCAAATATGATATCCGCTGCACTGCCTATATCAACCAGAACATTGTGGACTAGAAATCCCTTGATGACACAAGATATGACCATAGCATCATTATGAGGGTAATCCTTGAGCTGAAGGTCCTCCTGGGAGAAGGTGATTGGGATGTGAGACCATTTTGACTTGATGAAGGGTCCCTGCACCCCAACATGTTGTACCCTTCTCTGAGCCTCCTTCTTCTGCTTCTTGTTGGCCGGTTCTGAGCATGAACCGCCTGTTATCGGGAGCACCAGCTTCGTAGCCGAAGCAACTTCAGCTTGATTGTTGAACGAAGCCATCAGCTCAACAGTGGAAGTGAGTTCACCGGAGGTGGACGCCAATGTTGGGGACTTGTTCTCAAATGCTATGAGTTAAGAACAAGGCAACACAAAATATTAAATGTTAATGTCTTTCGTCCTTCGAAGCATTATTTCTCTTAGGATATAACGATCTTCGGACGAAGGTCATGAAGGACGTACCTTCATCATCACAATATACGTTAATGAAAGATTGAGCGTATGAAACATGAAAGATAACATGAATAATCATATAACATAATTCACATGCCTTCATTATATAATCACGAATAGATAAAGATAATATTTAATTACATTTGTACCTTCGGCTTGACAGAAGGCAAAGAAATCCAAACGTGGCGTTCGAGCGAATACCAGATAGTGTGAACAGTACAGATTTATAGGCACAGGATGCATCCTGTGAGAAATTACATTCATGCCCTTTACAAATGATTACAATCACAATACAAGTTATCATGGGCCGATTGGTCATTTTATCTTTAAGTCGGTGCATCTGGAAGTACGCTACGAAGCTCTCTGATTGATAGCTTTGGCTTTGTATCAATCTTCCGAAGGTGTTTCTTCTTAAGGGACCTTCGGCGATGAAGCAGACCCCCAACAAGCAGCCTTCCCCAACGGCTTGTTGGTGGTTGAGGGCTATAAATACCCCCCAACCACCACAACTCCAAGTACCCAAGCATTCTGAACATTGCATTCAATACAAGGGCAATAGGCTTCACTCCAAGACACAATCAAAACGATCGATCCACTCAAACTCCCCAAATCAACTCTAGTGCATTAGGACTTGTGAGAGGATCTCTTTTGTTCCTTCGTTGCTCTTGTTTGCTTGGCTTGGCCTTCTTTTTCTTTTCAATTCTTACTCTCAAGTGCTTCGTTAGCAAGGCAAGAGACACCAATTGTGTGGTGGTCCTTGCGGGGTCTAAGTGACCCATGAAATTAAGGAAGAAGGCTCACTCGGTCTAAGTGACCGTTTGAGAGAGGGAAAGGGTTGAAAGAGACCCGGTCTTTGTGACCACCTCAACGGGGACTAGGTTCTTTGGAACCGAACCTCGATAAAACAAATCACCATGTTCATCCGCTTTATTTCCATTTGATTTGTTTTTTCCTTCTCTCCCGGACTTGATATTTGTTCTAACGCTAACCCCGGCTTGTAGTGTGTGCTTAAGGTTATAAATTTCAGATTCTGCCTATTCACCCCCTCCCTTTAGGCGACTTTCAATTGGTATCAAAGCCCGGTGCTTCATTAAGAGTCCAACAACTCAAAGTGATGTCGGGAGAACATGCCAAGAGGGAGATCGTGACTGGTGACAAGCCCGCAAGCTCGGGGAGAACTCTTTCGAGAGAGACCGGCCACAAGCACAAGGAGGAATCCTCTTCCTCCAACAAGACGCATCGGAAGGGTGACAAGATGAAGAAGGTGGTATACTACGAGACCGACTCTTTGTCACCCTCCACGTCGTCAAGCTCTGACTCGTCCGTCGCTTCTAAGCGCCATGAGCGCAAGAAGTATAGTAAGATGCCCCTACGCTATCCCCGTATTTCTAAGCACACTCCATTACTTTCTGTTCCCTTAGGCAAGCCACCATATTTTGATGGTGAAGATTATTATATGTGGAGTGATAAAATGAGGCATCACCTAACCTCACTCCACGCAAGCATTTGGGATATTGTTAGGTTTGGAGCGTAGGTACCTACGGTGGGAGACGAGGGCTACGACTCGGACAAGGTCGCCAAAATTAGGCACTTTAACTCCCAAGCCACAACTATACTCCTCGCCTCCTTGTGTCGAGAGGAGTATAATAAGGTGCAAGGGTTAAAGAGTGCCAAAGAAATTTGGGACGTCCTCAAGACGGCGCACGAAGGGGACAAGGTGACCAAGATCACCAAGCGCGAAACGATCGAGGGGGAACTCGGTCGATTCACCCTCAACAAGGGAGAGGAGCCACAAGCTATGTACAACCAGCTCAAGACCTTGGTCAACCATGTGCGCAACCTCGAGAGCACCAAGTGGGACGACCATGAAATGGTCAAGGTTATTATTAGATCCCTCATATTTTGCAATCCTACTCAAGTTCAATTAATACGTGGGGATCCTAGATATAAACTAATGTCTCCTAAGGAGGTTATTGGAAAGTTTGTGAGCTTTGAGCTAATGATCAAAGATTCCAAACACATCGTCAACTTGGAGCAAGGCGCCACCTCAACACTCGACGTGCAACCCGTCGCTTTCAAAGCGATGGAAGAGAAGAAAGAGGAGTCTACATCAAGTAGGCTTCCTATCGACGCCTCTAAGCTCGACAACGAGGAAATGGCGCTCATCATCAAGAGCTTCTGCCAAATCCTCAAGCAAAGGAGGGCGAAGGATTACAAGCCCCACTCCAAGAAGGTGTGCTACAAGTGTGGTAAGCCTGGTCATTTTTATTGCTAAATATCCAATTTCAAGTGATAGTGACAGGGGCGACGACAAGAAAGGGAAGAAGGAGAAGAAAAGATGCTACAAGAAGAAGGGCAGTGATGCCCACATATGTCGAGAATGGGACTCTGACGAGAGCTCCACCGACTCCTCCTCCGACGAGGACGCCGCCAACATCACTGTCAACAAGGGCCTCCTCTTCCCCAACATCGGCCACAAGTGTTTCATGGCCAAGGACGGCAAGAAAACGAAGGTACACTCTAGAGCCACCCCCAAATATACAACATCTAGTGATGAAGGTAGCTCTAGTGAAGATGAAGATGATTTGCTTACTCTTTTCGCCAACCTTAGCATGAAACAAAAGGAAAAATTAAATGAATTAATAGAGGCTATTCATGAGAAGGATGATCTCTTGGAAAGCCAAGAGGACTTCCTTATTAAAGAAAATAAAAAACATGTTAAGGTAAAAATGTTTATGCTCAGGAAGTAGAAAAATGTGAAAACCCGACTAAGGAGCTTAGCATTTGCCATGATTCAATTATCAATCTTAGAAATGAAAATGCTAGTCTAAATGCTAAGATTGATGAATTGAATATTTGTCATGATTCTATTTCTAGCCTTAGGAATGAAAATGCTAGCTTAATCACTAAGGTTAAAGAATTAAATGTTTGCAATGATTCTATTTTCTGTCTTAGAGATGAGAATGCCATATTACATGCTAAGATAGAAGAATTAAATGTTTGCAAACCTTCTACATCTACTGTTGATTATGTTTCCATTTGCACTAGATGTAGAGACATTAATGTTAAGGCTATTGATGATCACCTTGCTTTAATTAAACAACAAAATGATCATATAGCTCAATTAACTGCTAAAATCAATGAGCATGAAATTGAAAATGAAAATTTTAAATTTGCTAGAAGCATGCTCTATAATGGGAGACGCCCTGGCATTAAGAATGACATTGGTTTCCAACAGGGGAGCAATGTCAAGCTTAATACCCCTAAGAAACTGTCTAACTTTGTTAAGGGCAAAGCTCCCATGGTTCAGGCTAACGAGGGTTACATTTTATATCCTGCTAATTATCCTGAGCGCAAAATTAGGACAATTCATGATAGAAAACCTCATAATGTTTCTCACCATGCTTTTATGTATAGAAATGAGGCTTCTAGTTCTAGGCAATCAACTCATGTAATTGCCTAAAAAAACTCTTGCTGCATCAAATGAGCATAACATTTCATTTAAGACTATTGATGCATCTTATGTGCTTACTAACAAATCAGGCAAAGTAGTTGCCAAATATATTGGGGGCAAACACAAGAGTTCAAAGACTTGTGTTTGGGTACCCAAGGTGCTTGTTTGTAACGTCAAAGGACCCAAGATTGTTTGGGTACCTAAGAACAAGGCCTAAATTGTTTTGCAGGTTTATGCATCCCGGGGCTCAAGTTGGATAATTATAGCGGATGCACAAACCACATAACAGGGGAGAAAAGAATGTTCTCCTCCTACGAGAAAAACGAAGATCCCTAAAGAGCTATTACATTCGAGGATGGAAATCAAGGTTTAGTTAAAGGACTTGGTAAAATTGCTATATCTCCTGACCTTTCCATTTCCAATGTTTCCTTGTAGATTCTTTAGATTATAATTTGCTTTCTGTTTCTCAATTATGCAAAATGGGCTACAACTGTCTTTTTACATATGTAGGTGTTACTATCTTTAGAAGAAGTGACGATTCAATAGCATTTAAGGGAGTGTTAGAAGGTTAGCTATATTTAGTTGATTTTAATGAGAACACAGCTGAACTCAACACTTGTTTAATTGCTAAGACTAATATGGGTTGGCTCTAGCATCGCCGACTAGCCCATGTTGGAATGAAGAATCTTCACAAGCTTCTAAAGGGAGAGCACATTTTGGGACTAACAAATGTTCATTTTGAGAAAGACAGGGCTTGTAGTGCCTGTCAAGCAGGAAAGCAAGTTGGCGCCCACCATCCACACAAGAACATCATGACAACTGACAGGCCGCTCGAGCTACTCCACATGGATTTATTCGGCCCAATTGCTTACATAAGCATCGGCGGGAGTAAGTACTGTCTAGTTATTGTGGATGATTATTCTTGCTTCACTTGGGTATTCTTTTTACAGGAGAAATCACAAACCCAAGAGACCTTAAAGGGATTCTTAAGACGAGCTCAAAACGAGTTCGGATTAAGGATCAAAAAGATAAGAAGCGATAATGGAACGGAGTTCAAGAACTCACAAATCGAAGGCTTTCTTGAGGAAGAGGGCATCAAGCATGAGTTCTCTTCTCCCTACACACCTCAACAAAATGTTTTAGTGGAGAGGAAGAATAGAACTCTACTGGACATGGCAAGGACCATGCTTGATGAGTACAAAACACCGGACCGGTTTTGGGCTGAGGCAATTAACACCGCCTGCTACTCCATCAACCGGTTATATCTTCACTGAATCCTCAAGAAGACATCATACGAACTCCTCATCGGTAAAAAGTCCAATGTTTCATATTTTAGAGTCTTTGGTAGCAAATGTTTTATTCTTATTAAAAGAGGTAGAAAACCTAAATTTGCTCCTAAGGCTGTAGAAGGCTTTTTACTAGGATATGACTCAAACACAAGGGCATATAGAGTCTTCAACAAATCCACTGGATTAGTTGAGGTTTCTTATGACATTGTGTTTTATGAGACTAATGGCTCCCAAGTGGAGCAAGTTGAACTTGATGAATTAGATGATGAAGAGGCTCCGTGCGTCGCGCTAAGGAACATGTCCATTGGAGATGTGTGTCCTAAGGAATCTGAAGAGCCCACACAAGCACAAGATCAACCGTCATCTTCCAATCAAGCATCTCCACCAACTCAAGATGAGGAACAAGCGCAAGATGATGAAGATCAGGAGGATGAGCCACCTCAAGAGGAAGATAATGATCAAGGGGGAGATGAAGTTAATAAAGACAAGGAAGATGATCAAGAAATTCAGGGTCAAAGGCCGCCACACCCAAGAGTCCACCAAACAATTCAACTAGATCACCCCATCAACTCCATCCTTGGTGATATCCATTAGGGGGTAACCACTAGATCTCGAGTTGCTCATTTTTGTGAACATTACTCTTTGGTGTCCTCTATTGATCCATACAGGATTGAGGATGCATTATGAGATCCGGATTGGGTGCTGGCAATGCAAGAGGAACTCAACAACTTCACAAGGAATGAGGTATGGCATTTAGTTCCACGTCCTAATCAAAATGTTGTAGGTACCAAGTGGGTATTCCGCAACAAGCAAGATGAGCATGGTGTGGTGACAAGGAACAAAGCCCAACTTGTGGCCAAAGGTTATTCACAAGTCGAAGGTTTGGACTTTGATGAGACTTATGCATCCGTAGCTAGGCTTGAGTCAATTCATATATTACTTGCCTATGCTACTTACCATGGCTTTAAGCTTTACCAAATGGACGTGAAAAGTGTCTTCCTCAATGGACCAATCAAGGAAGAGGCCTATGTTGAGAAACCTCCCGGCTTTGAAGATAGTGAGTACCCTAACCATGTTTATAAACTCTCTAAGGTGCTTTATGGGCTCAAGCAAGCCCCAAGAGCATGGTATGAATGCCTAAGAGATTTTCTTATCACTAATGGCTTCAAAGTCGGAAAAGTCGATCCTACACTCTTTACTAAAACTATTGCAAAAGATTTGTTTGTATGCCAAATTTATGTTGATGATATCATATTTGGGTCTACTAACAAATCTACTTGTGAAGAGTTTAGTAGGATCATGATACAAAAATTTGAGATATCTATGATGGGGGAGTTGAAGTATTTTCTAGGATTTCAAGTCATGCAACTCCAAGACGGCACCTTCATCAGCCAAACAAAGTACATTCAAGACATACTTAACAAGTTTGGAATGAAGGATGCCAAGCCCATCAAGACACCCATGGGAACAAATGGGCATCTCGACCTCGACACGGGAGGTAAGTCCATAGATCAAAAGGTATATCGGTCGATGATAGGATCTTTACTCTACTTGTGTGCATCTCGACCGGATATTATGCTTTCTATAGGCATGTGTGCAAGGTTCCAGGTCGATTCTAAGGAAGTTCACCTTAGGGTCGTGAAGAGAATCATGAGGTATTTAGTTTACACTCCTAAGTTTGGACTTTGGTACCCAAAGGATCAACTTTTGATTTAATAGGTTATTCTGATGCCGATTGGGCAGGGTGTAAAATTGATAGGAAGAGCACATCAGGGACTTGTCAATTACTGGGGAGATCCCTGGTGTCTTGGGCTTCAAGGAAACAAAACTCAGTAGCTCTTTCTACCGCCGAAGCCGAGTATATTGCTGCAGGCCATTGCTGTGCGCAACTACTTTAGATGAGGCAAACCCTTAGGGACTATGGCTACAAATTGAGCAAAGTCTCTCTCCTATGTGATAATGAGGGTGCAATTCGCATGGCGGATAATCCCGTTGAACACAGCCGCACTAAGCACATAGACATTTGGTATCACTTTTTGAGAGATCACCAGCAAAGGGGGGATATCGAGATAGCTTATGTGAACACCAAAGATCAATTAGCCGATATCTTTACCAGGCCATTAGATGAGAAAACCTTTAGCAAACTTAGGAATGAGCTAAATATTCTTGATTCTCGGAATTTTGATTGAAACATTGCACACATAGCTCATTTATATACCTTTGATCCTATCTCTTTCATTTTGGTGCAAATGCATATTTACCAAGGCTATGACTAATGTGTTTCCAAGTATATTTCTATACTAAGGCGTAGATTGAAAGGGAAATGGAGTATTCGGCGAAGACAAGACTTCCACTCCACTCTAACGGTATGATTTACCCTTCGCTGTCACTCCACATCACTCCAATTTGGTATAATCCTACACTCATATTTCATTTACCAATGGGGGAGACAATAACTTAAGGGCTCTCAAATGTCTCTGTTTTTGGCGATTTATGCCAAAGGGGGAGAAAATATTAAGCCCAAAGCAAAAGAACCGCACCACCAATTTCAAAATTTTCAAAATGAAGATCATTTGGTTTTCACAAATGTTGTTTTTCAATTGATACCACAAATAAAGATTTAATTGATATTTTTTCATTGGTATTTATGTCATGACAATATATCAATTGATATCCTTATCTTGAGAAAGCAAAATCTCAAGTGGTATTGTTGTAAACTTCAATTGGTATCTTGTTATGACAATCTTTTCAAAATGGTATGTTTATTTTCAATTGGTATATTTAAAGATAGATTTTCAAAATTGACATCTAAATTACAAATATACTTCCAATTGGTATCTATTTCAAAAACCCTATTGAAAAATTAAGGGGAGAATTTCATTTAGGGGGAGTTTTGTTTAGTCAGAGGAAAAGCATTTGAAACAGGGGGAGAAATTTCAAATCTTGAAAATGCTTCGTGCAATCTTATTTATATGCCTTTGACTATTTGCAAAAGACTTTGAAAATATTTTCCAAAAAGATTTGCAAAAACAAAACAAGTGGTGCAAATGTGGTCCAAAATGTTAAATTAAAGAAAGCAATCCATTCATATCCAGTGAAATTATAAATTGGTTTAATTCCGAGTAACCTATGCACTTACCTTATGCAAACTAGTTCATTTCTACACTTCATATATTTGCTTTGGTTTGTGTTGGCATCAATCACCAAAAAGGAGGAGATTGAAAAGGAAATAGGGTTAACCTCTTCCCACAATTATTTTTGGTGGTTGAATGCCCAACACAAATATATGGACTAACTAGTTTGCTCTAGAATACTTTTTCTACATGTGCAAAAAGGTTCAACACAAACCAATAAATATTCAAGAAAGGGATCAAATACAAAGGAGCAAAAGAAACTTGAGTGTGCTGAGAAACGGCGCACCGGACCGTCCGATGTGCCACCGGACAGTGTCTGGTGCACCAGGACCGTACAACTAAAACCAGCCACTCTCGGGTTTCTCCAGGCGCGCTCCGCTATAATTCACTGGATTGTCCGGTGTACCAGCGGAGCAACGGCTACTCGCTCCAACGGTCGACTGCAAAAGCGGGTAATAGATGAACAGTGCGCGCAGAGTCATAGCCGCAGAGCCAGAGGTGCACCGGACAGTGAACAGTACCTGTCCGGTGGCGCACCAGACTGTCCGGTGCCACAAGAGGACAAGCTCTCCAATGGTCAACTGAGTCAAAACCCTAACGGTTGGGTGACGTGACGGCGCACCGGATAGTGTTCGGTGGCGCACCGGACTGTCCAGTGCGCCCATCGCCAGCAGCCTTCCCCAATGACTTGTTGGTGGTTAAGGGCTATAAATATCCCCCAACCACCACAACTCCAAGCACCCAAGCATTCTGAACATTGCATTCAATACAAGGGCAATAGACTTCACTCCAAGACACAATCAAAGCGATCGATCCACTCAAAGTCCCCAAATCAACTCTAGTGCATTAGGACTTGTGAGAGGATCTCTTGTATTCCTTTGTTGCTCTTGTTTGCTTGGCTTGGCCTTCTTTTTCTTTTCAATTCTTACTCTCAAGTGCTTTGTAAGCAAGGCAAGAGACACCAATTATGGGGTGGTCCTTGCGGGGTCTAAGTGACCCATGAAATCAAGGAAGAAGGCTCACTTGGTCTAAGTGACCGTTTGAGAGAGGGAAAGGGTTGAAAGAGACCCGGTCTTTGTGACCACCTCAACGGGGACTAGGTTCTTTGGAACTGAACCTCGGTAAAACAAATCACCATGTTCATCCGGTTTATTTCCATTTGATTTGTTTTTCCCTTCTCTCCCGCACTTGATATTTGTTCTAACGATAACCCCGGCTTGTAGTGTGTGCTTAAGTAATTTCAGATTCCGCCTATTCACCCCCCCCCCCCCCCTCTAGGCGACTTTCACCTACCCATTGCAATAATATCTGGTGTAAAGTAGAAGGTATACATTAATTAACATGAATCCAATCTCTGCCCAAGATAAGACTATAATACCCGTCTACTTCGGTGACAAAGAATGCAGCAGCGAGGGTCTTTGTCCCGAGGATTACCTCAACGAACATGACACTATTGGCCTCGATTGGATTGTCGCTCCCAATGCCGTTGAGCATCCTATTAGTCCTGATCAGCTCATTGTCCTGCTTTCCTAATTTTTTGTACAACAAATATGGCATTAAATTCATGGTTGCCCCACCATCTACCAACATTCTGGAAATCAGTATCCCATCAATGTGTCCACGCACAAAGAGTGGTTTTAAGTGTTTAACCAATTTCTTGGGTTCGGTGAAGACCGCCTCTTTAGGACCATAATCGAATTGAGCAACTATAGGTTCATCGTCATCGATAATAGTGTAACTAGCTGAAAATGTAATTACATTAACATCCATACCTAGGTGCTCGGGCGAGGCTCCATAGTCGACTAGGTCCTCTCCTAGTAGGTTGTCTTCTTCAAAGTTGTCCTCATTCGTTGGCATCGGTGTGTCTTTGGATGCCTCCTGGTGAAGCACGGATGGTCCGGACACAAGGGTCAGACGGTCCGCGTAAAGTTCCGATGGTCCAGCTGATGGAGCCAGACTGTCCACGGTACCTATAGGGAGTTGCACATGTGTTTCTTTGTTTTCTATTTTTGTAACTGCTTGAGTTGCTTTTGTGGCCTTTAGTTTCCACCGCTTGGGTACTATGGATGTGTTTCATTGAATATTTGTTCTGCCTCCTTTTCCTTGCTCTCCTTTGCTCTCAAACCCTGCAATTTGCGCTTTTCCGAACATGTTAGTCCCAATGGGCACCATCGAGGCATGGAGTATTTTAGGTCAGATGTTTTACTAGTTGCTTCTATGTCTTTCTCTTCCTTTGTTTTAGCTGATTCACCAAAGATCATCGGTCCCTCGTTATTTCCTTGTATGATGACGTTTGTGGTTCCTATCTTAATAACATCACGGTTGGTTGTCCTTTTAGCATTGGTATCTTCAATTGTGGACATTTTCTCTCTATGCCCCTGTTGGATTGGTAAGCCTTTGTGGCCAAGTATTCTGGCAATCTTGCTAGAGTTGTTCATGCTGACCAGATTGAGGGAGACCCAATCGGTCTTGCACTGGTGGGGTTAACCTGTCAAACACAGATGTTTGTTGTGCCCCCAGGCGGGGCGTGGTGGCATCGTGTAAGGGTATGGTGGTATGCCCCACATTTGATTTGGCATATAAGGTGTGGGTGTGTATGCATGAGGGTATGGGAATTAAGGTGGGAATGTCATGGGTGGATATTGGGGTGGATAGTAAGGTGGATATTAGGGTGGAGGCGACCATGCTGGTGCTTGTGGTGTCAATTGGACGACATCTAGGGAGATTTATTTGGCTTTTTGGTGGAAGGGTCCAATTGTTTTTGCTCGCTTTTCTGGGTCAAGTGAGCAAGATCGCTTTCCTGGCCAATCATGGTGACTAGCCTTCTTGTTGACCTACTTGGACAACAGCTGGTCAAAAGTTGGGCCGACCTTAATCAGCCAACCAATTACTTTAGCCATGTTTTGCTTCCTCGTAGCTATTTTGGGTCGTCGAGTCTTGAAGGGTGTGGTCGCTGCTGCTTCTAGTCGGACCGTCTACCCTGACTGGCTAGACCGTCTGCGATGCGCAGAATAGGGGACTTGATCCCGCCCTCTCTCTACGTCTGTCCCCTAGTGTGGGAGGATGTGATAGTGATCTTCATTGTCTCTCCTCCATCAGGGGTCTTTTCAGTAACCACTTTCTAGTAAGTAGGTCTGACATTTTCGTCAGCAGCTCGAGAATCGTTGATGATGCTGATCTCTTTGCCTTTGCCCTTATCGGCTGCGTCATGCCAAACCAGGACTTTCTTACCATCAAAATCTATCATGTTTATAGGAAAAGGTTATGTATCCACCTGTATTTCTTAAAAACTCAACTGTCCTCATTAATAGCCGATTGGACCTGTCGTCGAAACACATTACAATTATTAGTGGTATGAGAGAATGAGTTGTGCCCCTTATAATAAGCACGACATTTGAGCTCGTCGATGGATGGGATGGTGTGAGTTATTTTAATATTGACGCTTTTTAGTAATTCGTCAAATATTTTGGCACACTTGGCAACATTAAATGTAAATATAACTTCTTCTTGCTGCTTCCTTTGAGTCGGCTGTAGAGAGAAACACACTGAGGATTTGGCCAAACCAATTCAGTGGTATATAGTTCTAGTGGCTCGTCATCCAAACTATCATGTTTACAATCTACTATATGGACATTGTGACGAGCTACTTTAGCAATGTCTTTGCTTCAGCTCTCGCAAGACAAATCTCTCTGGTGTAACTGAGCTAGCATAAAAAAAATGGGTGTCTTCTAATTTTTTGTGGGTATGGGTCGTAGTTGAATACGCTATCATATGGTCTCCGATATGACTGCCCCCAGGGCACATGCTGACTCTGAGTTTGTCCCGGAATGCCCTAGCTATCTCCTCTCTAACTATGTCAATGGCGATCGGTGGCAATCCACTGGCCCTTTGATCCATATGTGTGTGTGCTAGTGTATCATTATGTCATTCCCTTGCCCATGGGTTTGGATTATGTGAGGCATTAGTGTTGGTGCTAGGTACTCCATATTGCATGTTGAATCTTTCTGGTCTTTTAGGATCCAAAAGGGCTCATATCCACATGTGTGTGAGATTATTCCACGTTTTTGAGTGGTCGTGGTTGCTAGAGACGTTAGTTTGGGGATGGTAGGAGGGTTGTTGGTAATAATCTACGATTTGCTCAACATACCATGTCGCGGATGGTCCGACATGATATCCTGATGGTCCAGTGATGTGGTTGGACGGTTCGCGCGTATAGCCTGACTGTCCGAGCATCTTTGCCATCCCTAGTGTGTTTGGTGGCTCATCGCAGAAATAGAGCCGACCACCGCTAGGCCAGACCATTTGGACTCAGACCCGAACCATCTGGTCGTATGCAGGGCATTGGTTCCTCCCATATAAATGGGGGAGGATGCAGTCGTCTGCTATAGGAAATGATCGACATCCCATAAAGTGGCTAGGATTGGGCATGCCCATTTGCAGCAGATGGATCTTGTGGGTTATCTTTAGTTTGGACATCATGTGATGGAAAACTAGCAATGACAGATTTATCGAATGAGTGTACTACTCTCCTATAATCTTCTTGCACACCCCCTAGTATTTGTTGCATCCGATCCCATTGTTCATATACGTAAGATTGAAGTGCTTGGATGTCGTCTGTGTTACTTACAGTGGGGTCGCTGTAGTAGGTCGGAGTGACGTCAGGTTAGTCTCATGTATACGGACGACAATATGGTTCCTATCTACCATGAAATGGGCCAAGTATGTCGCCCTGGCCTCCTTGATCGGCTGCTCCGTGTACTCCTCGAATTCCTGCTATTCATGAGCCAACACTGCCTCCATAGTCGGCTCAATGATATTGCTAGGGGAAATATCGGAGTAGTCCTTGGGACCGGCCATTAGGGACCGATTCAATGGATCCAACTGCCTTGTCCTCAACAGAGTTGCCAAAAAGTGTGTTGGCTCCGATTCGGACGGCAAACACTTAGGAGTTGTTCCGCTCGGCAGACGGTCCGTGGCCTACGGCCGGACGGTCCGCGACCTAAAAGCAAGAGCGGGGTTTTCTGTGCTGCGCCAGACGGTCCACGCCTGGTGGCCGGACTAACCGTGTGTGCGCAGAGTGGCGGCGTTCGCCAACGGCAACTGGATCTCGCCCCTGGGAGGGTCCCCATTAGGGAGGAGAGATACTAGGATTTATCTTGGGATCAACAGGCCACCAAAGACACCTCCAGACGACGTAGAGTTGAAGAGACGTGAAGAATGAGGTGAAGAAGACTATGTTACTGTCTACTCCTAGAGAAAAAAAGTAAAGGAATCGAAGATATAATGATTTGATTCGATTGTTGATGCGCGCAATCGGTCGTACTACTTTATATATATATATATATATATATATATATATATATATATATATATATAAGGAGTGGTCTGAACCCGTTTCTAAACGTTCCTCAACAGAATCCGCGAGATTAGAGGGACAAACATGCACGGAAAATGGGTTAATCACGCTTGGTCTGATCTGATCGCGGATCGTCCGCGCCTAGGGGCGGACCATCCGGGCGTGCCCAATGACACAAATAGTGCTCAACAGTTGTCATCTCAACAAGATTGCATTTCAGTTATGGTATTTGGAATGAGCATGTGTATGGTAGTTAGACAGGTGCATGAGCTTATCCGTAGATGCAAATTTCGTCCTCAATTAACAGCTGATCCAGCCCAAACAAACAAACACCGTACAGCCGGTTAGCCTCGCTGGTCTCGCTCTCGCCTTGGCCTGATCGAGCCGGAACAGGAATCCTATGCCAGAAAAACAAACGTCCTGCGCATCCATGTCAAGCTGAAGGATATGTAATTAATGAGAGGGTTTTAGAATGGCCGTTTCCTATGCAGTAGACCGGCCACAGCAGACCCCAGGCCGTATGGTGAAAATGGACGCACAGTAGTTCATCCTGTATGGTACACTAATATATTTAAGATGGATTCGAAATTAGTTTCGGATAATTAAAAACGGAACGGATACAGATACATGAATCAGATATTTATTCGGACGGATAAGTAACGGATACGAATATTGTTCGGTCGGATATCGGGTACTTGTCAGATAATGCATTAATTGCTTATCATAAAATATTCTTGTTTGACCACAAAATTGCAAATAAACTATCAAGACTAATAATCATTTTATAAGAAGATAACTTTAAGTTCTCACATAAAAATGATAAAGTGAAGTATTGATTATGTTGAAACTTGATACTTAGAGTGATTTCACGTGTAACTCACGCAATAAGTGAAAATAAAATAGAAGAAACATTGACATCTTGTGGATTTTATGGTCCCATTACTAATGACTATATGTGGCCATATGTTTTAGCTCCGTATAATTTCATGATTTTCTGAGACTATTTGTGCATTATTAATTTCTTTCTATATAAAAGCATCGAAATATAATTAAATTTATAAAATACACTAGTTTCGACCCAAAATTATAAAAAAGTTACCAAAACTAATAAACATTCTATTCGAAGATAACCTCAAGTCCCCACATGAAAATGAGAAGTGAAGTATTGATTATGTTGAAACTTCGATACATAGAGTGATTTCATGTGTAACTCACGTAATAAGTGGAACTGGAATAGAAGAGAACTAGCATCTGGTGGATTTTATAGTCCAAATGTTTTTGAGAAGTATATGTGGATATATGTTTGTCGGGGACCATAATTAGGGGTACCCTCAAGGCTCCTAATTCTCAGCTGGTATCCCCCATCAGCACAAAGCTGCAAAGGCCTGATGGGTGCGATTAAGTCAGGGATCAGTCCATTCGAGGGACTCGATCACGCCTCGCCCGAGCCTAGCCTCGGACAAGGGCAGCCGACCCCGGAGGATTTCCGTCTCGCCTGAGGCCCCCCTTCAGCGGCGAACATATTTCTGGCTCGCCCGAGGCCCTGCCTTCGCCAAGAAGCAACCCTGACCAAATCGCCGCACCGACCGACCAAATTGCAGGAGCATTTAATGCAAAGGTGGCCTGACACCTTTATCCTGACGCGCGCCCCCTAGCCGGCAGAGCCGAAGTGACCGCCGTCACTTTGCCGCTCCACTGACCGGCCTGACAGAAGGACAGCGCCGCCTGCGCCACTCCGACTGTGGTGCCACTTGACAGAGTGAGACTGACAGGCAGTCAGGCCCGGCCAAAGGCACCATAGGAAGCTCCGCTCCGCCCGACCTAGGGCTCGGACTCGGGCTAAGTCCCGGAAGACGGCGAACTCCGCCCGACCCAAGGCTCGGACTCGGGCTAAGTCCCGAAAGACGGCGAACTCCTCTCCGACCGACCCAGGGCTCGGACTCGAGCTAAGTCCCAGAAGACGACGATCTCCGCCTCGCCCGACCCAGGGCTCGGACTTGGGCTCGGCCCCAGAAGACGACGAACTCCGCTTCGCCCGACCGCAGGGCTCGGACCCCGCCCTGGCACCAGCCGGCAATCTCCGCCTCGCCCGAACCTGGGGCTCGGACCCGACCTCGGCCACGGAAGACAGACTCGACCTCGGCTTCGGAGGAGCTTCCACATCGCCCAACTTAGGGCACAGACCAGCCACGTCAACAGGAGGCGCCATCATCACCCTACCCCGAGCTGACCCGGGCCGCAGGGAACAAGACCGGCGTCCCATCTATCTCGCTCCGCCAGATAGGCAATGATGGCGCCCCGCATACTCTGTGACGACTGCGGCTCTCAGCCCCCTTACAAAAGCAAGAGGACGTCAGCAAGGACCCAACCGCTCCGACAGTTGTCCCTCCGTCAAGCTCCAGCACTCCTCCGACGGCCACGACATCACACCAGCTGGGTGCCAAAATCTCTCCGGCTGCCACAACGGCATGTACTTAGGGCGCTAGCTCTCCTCCGCTAGACACGTAGCACTCTGCTACACCCCCCATTGTACACCTGGATCCTCTCCTTGCGCCTATAAAAGGGAGGACCAGGGCCCTCTTAGAGAGGGTTGGCCGCGCGGGGACGAGGACGAGACAGGCGCTCGCTGGAGGCCGCTCGCTCCCTCTCCCGCGTGGACGCTTGTAACCCCCTACTGCAAGCGCACCCGACCTGGACGCGGGACGAACACGAAGGCCGCGGGTTTCCCACCTCTCTCACGCCGGTCTCCGGCCGCCTCGCTCTCCCCCCTTCGCGCTCGCCCTCGCACTCGACCCATCTAGGCTGGGGCACGCGACGACATTCACTCATCGGCCTAGGGACCCCCCGGTCTCGAAACGCCGACAGTTGGCGCGCCAGGTAGGGGCCTGCTGCGTGTTGACGAACAGCTTCCCGTCAAGCTCCAGATGGGCAGTCTCCAGCAACCTCTCCAACCCAGGACGGTGCTCCGTTTCGAGAGTCTTGAGTTCATGTCCCTCGACGGCAGCTACGACGTGATACTCCTTCCACCGCCGTGCTACAACGACACTGGCGGCCGACAACCCGCCCGCCGGCGGCGGGATCGGCGATGTCTTCCCCGCATGGTGGAAGAACAACCTTCGAGCTCACCCCGTCCTCTCCCCCGCCGATGGAGGAGGAGGCGGGGCAACCAAGGCCAAGCAGGAGACAGCGCCTCGTCGGCTGTCGAGCGAGTCGACGGCCCAGGCGCCCCAACGGGGGGCGCACCGGGCGTCGACCTCGCGTTTGAGACGAAGGCGAGCGTCGTCCCCCCGCGACACGCCAATCCCGAGCAAGCAGACGACGCCAGCACGCTCGCGAAAAACTTGCTGGACGTCACCCTCGTACCTGAGACGACGGTGCAGTCAGTCCCCGACGTGACCTCATCGCCGCCCGTTGACCAAAAGGTACCGACCGATTCCCATCCCACGTCTTTTGGATTCAGCCTCGACCCGCCTAGCGGCCCTGCTTTGGCGGGCGCTCTTGTAGAGGCGAGTCCAAACCCTCTGGGGTTTCGTATGCGGTCACCTTGGGACCGGCTGACGGACGTCTCGACCTACGGGCCCTCTGGGTCCGAGGAAGACGACGAGCCCAGCATCTATTGGGGTTTCTTTGGACTTGGCAACCCCAGTGCCATGCGGGACTTCATGACCGCATGCGACTACTGCCTTTCCGACTGTTCTGACGGTAGCCGTAGCCTCGGCGACGAGGACTGCGGCCCAAGTCGCGAATGCTTCCACGTCGATCTAGGGGGTCCCTCCGAAGGCAACCATCTCGGCATGCCGGAGGACGGTGACCTCCCTAGGCCGGTGCCTCGCGTTGACATCCCATGGGAGCTAGCTGTGGTCCCCGTTCAGGCGGGGGGCCATGACCCACAGCTCGAGCAAATCCGCGGGGTGCAGGCCAGGCTCGACGAGGGAGCAGGAGCGCTTGAGCCGATCCATCGGGACGTCGGGCAGGCATGGGCGGGCCAACCTCCGGCCGGAGAAATACGTCATCTACCCCAGGGCTTCCAGCACCACATCACCGACGACGTCAGGGTCAGGCCACCGCCCGCATCCAGTGGGGTCGGCCAGAACCTGGCGGTAGTAGCAATGCTTCTTCGCGCGATGCTGGAGCCATCAACCACCGAGGGGCGGCGAATCCAGGGAGAGCTCAAGAATCTCCTGGAAGGCGCCGCGGTCCGACGGGCCGAGAGCTCCGCCTCCCGAAGGCAGGGGTACCCCTCGGAACCTCATGCCGCGACTTCCCGATTCATGCGGGAAGCCTCGGTCAACACCGGGCGCACGCGCAACACCGCGCCTGCGGCCCCGGGTCACCTCGGCAACGAGCACCATCACCGTGACCGTCGGGCCCACCTCGACGAGAGGGTGTGCCGAGGCTACCATCCTAGGCGTGAGGGGCGCTACGACAGCGGGGAGGATCGGAGTCCCTCGCCCGAGCCACCCGGTCCGCAGGCCTTCAGCCGAGCCATACGACGGGCGCCGTTCCCGACCCGGTTCCGACCCCCAACTACTATCACAAAGTACTCGGGGGAGACGAGACCGGAACTGTGGATCGCGGACTACCGTCTGGCCTGCCAACTGGGTGGAACGGACGATGACAACCTCATCATCCGCAACCTCCCTCTGTTCCTCTCCGACACCGCTCGCGCCTGGTTGGAGCACCTGCCTCCGGGGCAGATCTCCAACTGGGATGACCTAGTCCAAGCTTTCGCTGGGAATTTCCAGGGCACATACGTGCGCCCTGGGAATTCCTGGGACCTTCGAAGCTGCCGACAGCAGCCGGGAGAATCTCTCCGGGACTACATCCGGCGATTCTCGAAGCAGCGCACCGAGCTGCCCAACATCACCGACTCGGATGTCATCAGCGCGTTCCTCGCTGGCACCACCTGTCGTGACCTGGTGAGCAAGCTGGGTCGCAAAACCCCCACCAGGGCGAGCGAGCTGATGGACATCGCCACCAAGTTCGCCTTCGGCCAAGAGGCGGTCGAGGCTATCTTCCGGAAGGACAAGCAGCCCCAGGGCCGCCCTTTGGAAGATGCCCCCGAGGCGTCAACTCAGCGCGGCGCCAAGAAGAAGGGCAAGAAGAAGTCGCAAGCGAAACGCGACGCCGCCGACGCGGACCTTGTCGCCGCCTCCGAGTACAAGAACCCTTGGAAGCCCCCCGGAGGTGCCAACCTCTTCGACAAGATGCTCAAGGAGCCATGCCCCTATCACCAGGGGCCCGTCAAGCACACCCTTGAGGAGTGCGTCATGCTTCAGCGCCACTTCCACAGGGCCGGGCCACCCGCGGAGGGTGGCAAGGCCCGCGACGACGACAAGAAGGAAGATCACCAGGTAGGAGAGTTCCCCGAGGTCCGCGACTGCTTCATGATCTACGGTGGGCAGGCGGCGAATGCCTCAGCTCGGCACCGCAAGCAAGAGCGCCGGGAGGTCTGTTCGGTGAAGGTGGCGGCGCCAGTCTACCTAGACTGGTCCGACAAGCCCATCACCTTCGACCAAGCCGACCACCCCGACCATGTGCCGAGCCCGGGGAAATACCCGCTCGTCGTCGACCCCATCATCGGCGACGTCAGGCTCACCAAGGTCCTCATGGACGGAGGCAGCAGCCTCAACATCATCTACGCCGAGACCCTCGGGCTCCTGCGTGTTGATCTGTCCTCTGTCCGGGCAGGCGCTGCGCCCTTCCATGGGATCATTCCCGGGAAGCGCGTCCAGCCCCTCGGACAGCTCGACCTTCCCGTCTGCTTCGGAACACCCTCCAACTTCCGAAGGGAGACCCTGACGTTCGAGGTGGTCGGGTTCCGAGGAACCTACCACGCGGTACTGGGGAGGCCATGCTACGCGAAGTTCATGGCCGTCCCCAACTACACCTACCTGAAGCTCAAGATGCCGGGCCCCAACGGGGTCATCACCGTCGGCCCCACGTACAAACACGCGTTCGAATGCGACGTGGAGTGCGTGGAGTACGCCGAGGCCCTCGCCGAGTCCGAGGCTCTCATCGCCGACCTAGAGAGCCTCTCTAAGGAGGTGCCAGACGTGAAGCGTCATGCCGGCAACTTTGAGCCAGCGGAGACGGTTAAGTCCGTCCCCCTCGACCCCAGCGGCGACGCCTCCAAGCAGGTCCGGATCGGCTCCGGGCTCGATCCCGAATAGGAAGCAGTGCTCGTCGACTTTCTCCGCGCGAACGCCGACGTCTTCGCGTGGAGTCCCTCGGACATGCCCGGCATACAGAGGGATGTCGCCGAGCACTCGCTGGACATCCGAGCCGGAGCCCGACCCGTCAAGCAGCCACTGTGCCGATTCGACGAGGAGAAGCGCAGAGCCATAGGCGAGGAGATCCACAAGCTAATGGCAGCAGGGTTCATCAAATAGGTATTCCATCCTGAATGGCTTGCCAACCCGGTGCTTGTGAGAAAGGAAGGGGGGAAATGGCGAATGTGTGTAGACTACACTGGTCTCAACAAAGCATGTCCAAAGGTTCCCTACTCTCTGCCTCGCATCGACCAAATCGTGGATTCCACTGCTGGGTGCGAAACCCTGTCTTTCCTCGATGCCTACTCAGGGTATCATCAAATCAGGATGAAAGAGTCCGACCAGCTCGCGACTTCTTTCATCACACCCTTCGGCATGTACTGCTATGTCACCATGCCGTTCGGCTTGAGGAATGCGGGCGCGACGTACCGGCGGTGCATGAACCATGTGTTCGGCGAACACATTGGCCGCACGGTCGAGGCCTACGTCGATGACATCGTAGTCAAGACGAGGAAAGCCTCTGACCTCCTTTCCGACCTTGAAGCGACATTCTGATGTCTCAAGGCGAAAGGCGTCAAGCTCAATCCCGAAAAGTGTGTTTTCGGAGTACCCCGAGGCATGCTCTTGGGGTTCATCATCTCCGAGCGGGGCATCGAGGCCAACCTGGAGAAGATCGCAGTCATCACCAGCATGGGGCCCATCAAGGACTTGAAAGGCGTATAGAGGGTCATGGGATGCCTCGCGGCTCTGAGCCGTTTCATCTCACGCCTCGGCGAAAGAGGTCTACCTCTGTACCGCCTCTTAAGGAAGGCCGAGTGCTTCACTTGGACCCCTGAGGCCGAGGAAGCCCTCGGGAACCTGAAGGCGCTCCTCACAAAGGCGCCTATCTTGGTGCCCCCAACTGCCGGAGAAGCCCTCCTGGTTTACATCGCCGCGACCACTCAGGTGGTTAGCGCCGCGATTGTGGTCGAGAGGCAAGAAGAGGGGCATGCATTGCCCGTTCAGAGGCCAGTCTACTTCGTCAGTGAGGTACTGTCCGAAACCAAGATCCGCTACCCACAAGTTCAGAAGCTGCTGTACGCGGTGATTCTAACGCGGCGGAAGCTGCGACACTACTTCGAGTCTCATCCGGTAACTGTGGTGTCATCCTTCCCCCTGGGGGAGATCATCCAGTGCCGAGAGGCCTCGGGTAGGATTGCAAAGTGGGCGGTGGAAATCATGGGCAAGACAATCTCGTTCGCTCCTCGGAAGGCCATCAAGTCCCAGGTCTTGGCGGACTTCATAGCTGAATGGGTCGACACCCAGCTACCGACGGCTCCGATCCAACCGGAGCTCTGGACCATGTTCTTCGACGGGTCGCTGATGAAGACAGGAGCCGGCGCAGGCCTACTCTTCATCTCGCCCCTCGGGAAGCACCCACGCTACGTGTTACGCCTCCATTTCCCGGCGTCCAACAATGTGGCCGAGTATGAGGCTCTGGTCAACGGGTTGCGGATCGCCATCGAGCTAGGGGTCCGACGCCTCGACGCTCGCGGCGACTTGCAGCTTGTCATTGATCAAGTCATGAAGAACTCCCACTGCCGCGACCCGAAGATGGAGGCCTACTGCGATGAGGTTCGGTGCCTGGAAGACAAGTTCTATGGGCTCGAGCTCAACCACATCGCTCGGCGCTACAACGAGACTGCGGACGAGCTGGCTAAAATAGCCTCGGGGCGAATGACGGTTCCCCTGGACGTCTTCTCCCGGGATCTGCATCAACCCTCCATCAAGGTCGATGACACGCTCGAGCCCGAGGCACCCTCGGCCCAGCCCGAGGTACCCTCGGATCATTCCGATGCACCCTCGGCTCGGCCCGAGGTATCCTCGGTTCAACCCGAGGTACCCTCGGCCCCCGAGGGCGAGACGCTGCACGTCGAGGGGGAGCAAAGCGGGGTCACGCCTGATCAAAACTGGCAGACCACGTACCTGCAATATCTCCACCGGGGAGAGCTACCCCGCGACCAAGCCGAGGCTCGGCGGGTGGCGCGGCGCACCAAGTCGTTCGTCTTGCTGGGAGATGAGAAGGAGCTCTACCACCGGAGCCCCTCCGGCATCCTCCAGCGATGCATCTCCATCGCCGAAGGTCAGGAACTCCTGCGAAAGATACACTCGGGGGCTTGCGGCCATCACACAGCGCCTCGAGCCCTTGTCGGGAATGCTTTCCGGCAAGGCTTCTACTGGCCGACGGCGGTGGCCGACGCCACTAGAATTGTCCGCACCTGCGAAGGGTGTCAGTTCTACGCAAGGCAGACCCACCTGCCCGCTCAGGCTCTGCAGACGATACCCATCACCTGGCCTTTTGCTGTGTGGGGTCTGGATCTCGTCGGCCCCTTGCAGAAGGCACCCGGGGGCTACACGCACCTGCTGGTCGCCATCGACAAATTCTCCAAGTGGATCGAGGTCCGACCCCTGAACAGCATCAGGTCCGAGCAGGCGGAGGCGTTCTTCACCAACATCATCCATCGCTTCAGGGTCCCGAACTCCATCATCACCGACAACGGCACCCAGTTCACCGGCAGAAAGTTCCTGGACTTCTGCGAGGACCACCACATCCGGGTGGACTGGGCCGCCGTGGCTCACCCCATGTCAAATGGGCAAGTAGACCGTGCCAACGGCATGATTCTACAAGGGCTCAAGCCTCGGATCTACAACGACCTCAACAAGTTTGGCAAGCGATGGATGAAGGAACTCCCCTCGGTGGTCTGGAGTCTGAGGACAACACCGAGCCGAGCCACGGGCTTCACGTCGTTCTTCCTAGTCTACGGGGCCGAGGCCATCTTACCCACAGACTTAGAATACGGTTCCCCGAGGACGAGGGCCTACACCGACCAAAGCAACCAAGCAAGCCGAGAAGACTCGCTGGACCAGCTGGAGGAGGCTCGGGACAAGGCCTTACTACACTCGGTGCGGTACCAGCAGTCCCTGCGACGCTACCACGCCCGAGGGGTCCGGTCCCGAGACCTCCAGGTGGGCGACCTGGTGCTTCGGCTGCGACAAGACGCCCGAGGGCAGCACAAGCTCACGCCTCCCTGGGAGGGGCCGTTCGTCATCGCCAAAGTTCTGAAGCCCGGAACATACAAGCTGGCCAACAGTCAAGGCGAGGTCTACAACAACGCTTGGAACATCCAACAGCTACGTCGCTTCTACCCTTAAGATGTTTTCAAGTTGTTCATATACCTCGCTCCCACGCAAAGTTTAGTAATCAAGGAAGGGTCAGCCTTGCCTCGGCAAAGCCCGACCCTCCCTCGGGGGCTAAAAGGGGGGAACCCCCTCTGCGTCGAATTTTTTCCTCGAAAAAAAAGGTCCTTTCTGCCAATGGCTTTCGTGCTTTTTGACTACTTCGAGTTCGGAAGCTCTTCTGCTGAAGCGATTTCTCGAGCCTTCTCGACTGCGTCGGGAACAGAACCCCATGGATGGGTAAGAGTGTGCGTAAACGGTAAGGCCGACCGAGCCGAGGGACTCCTACGCCTCCGGGATACGGATACCTCACTCATCACCTTCCGTGAGAAGCAACTCTCGCTCGCACAAAACAATTCTGTTACCGATAGAAAAGTCCAGATACTCGAAACAAGAGGAAAAGAGACGCAGCTTTACAACACGGCGAGGGTGTGTTTAGGCCTCGGCGGCCGCAGAAAACACACGCGACAAGATAATCCGATCCTGCAGGCTCGGATCTTGACGGCCGAAGGGAGCAGCAGCACCCTCGGCATCGACGACACCTTCGGCAAGGTCCGACCTAGCCTCAGACGGCGACGCGGTCCGAAGATCTCCACTTTGAAGGACGACGTCATCGCCACGCCCGGGCCATCGCTGCCAGGGTCTTCTCGGGAATCCGGCCCGAGCAGGCGGCTCGGTCGGTCACCCCGGGGGCTCGGCCAGCTGTCCTCCAAGGACGTCGGCCCGACCCGAAGCCTCGGCTGGTCAACTCCGGCGTCGGTCCCACCAGCGCACGACCCAGCGGCTCCAGCCTGGCGCGACGGTCAATACGGCCGAAGACGGGCCGGCAGTAATGGCGGTGGCAGGCGGGTAGGTGCAGCGGTCACGTCGTCAGCCAAGCTTACGTCCCGTCCGAGGGCAGCGAGAGAACCCTCTCTCACGGCTTGAAGACAACGCGCCCGTGATTCGTTCCTCGAACGGCTCACGCACGCACAACGGCCGCCCCGCCAACCACTCGCCTTGTCGCATTAACTCCGCGGCGGGACAGGCGGCGCCTCTGGCAGGAGAAGCGGGCGACGCTTCGCCTTCGCCATAATGACCGCGTCAAAAAAGGTACGCCGCGTCGTTCGATTTCGTATCCTTTTCCTTTTTTCCTCTTTCTCTCTCTTGCAGCAGGGACCGGGAAAGGGGAATACCCCGAAAAGGATCCTTCCTCGTGAAGGAACCAGGCTTCGAGCCCCCCTACTAATCAGAGGTTCGAAGGCTGGCCCCCCGGAAGGGTTCGACAGCCGCCTCAGATCGCGTGGGCCCTACACCCACTACTGGTCAGAGGTTTGAAGGTCGGCCCAACGAAAGGGTTCCACGGCTGCCTCAGGCTACTCGGGCTCCGCGCCCATTACTGATCAGGGGTTCGAAGGCTGACCCCCGAAGGGTTCACAGCCGCCTCAGACGCCGAGCGAGGGATGACCATGGGTACGTTCGATACATAACCAAGGCTCGGGCTGCGCTCCCGAGGTACCCTAGGACATTTCCGAGACCAGCGGGAACGATCTTGTAACGGAATCCCATCAGAGGGAGGCATCGAGCCCTCGGACCCCGTCGCCAGGGGACCGGGTCCGGTAGATCACCCGCAGGTACTTTTGGGCGTGCCCCTGGGCCCATAGCCGACCCCCAACGAACGGGGCACGGACGTCCACTCGGATTACTCGCTTGCAGCTCACCGGAGACACCATGTTCGGCGCCCATCGAGGGCAACATGGCGCTTTCCCCCCCCCCCCCTCCTCCTTGCGGAAAGGCGACGCAGGGGCGTATGTAAAAAAGTCGAGTCTGTCCCTGATCGTCCTCTCGCCCTGTGTAGAGGCTCGGGGGCTGCTCTCGCAAACCCGGCTCCGGCCGAACCGTTGACAGCGTCAACATACCAGCCCGAGAACTTGGGACCCGACCGTACACCTGGGCTACGGCCAGCTCGCATGAGGGAACGACCAGACCAGCCGAAGCACTACGCAAGGCATTAAGACCTCGAAGGAGTGAAACCACTCCTCCGAGGCCTCGGTGGCTACACCCGGCGGGTGCACTCGCGCGCACCCACCGGAACAAAACGCAACCGAGAAAGGCTGGTCCCCTTGCAAAAAAGTGCGACGAAAGCCTCCAAGCGAGTGCAAACACTCCCTTCGAGGCTCGGGGGCTACTGTCGGGGACCATAATTAGGGGTACCCTCAAGGCTCCTAATTCTCAGCTGGTAACCCCCATCAGCACAAAGCTGCAAAGGCCTGATGGGTGCGATTAAGTCAGGGATCAGTCCATTCGAGGGACTCGAACACGCCTCGCCCGAGCCTAGCCTCGGACAAGGGCAGCCGACCCCGGAGGATTTCCGTCTCGCCCGAGGCCCCTCTTCAGCGGCGAACATATTTCCGGCTCGCCCGAGGCCCTGCCTTCGCCAAGAAGCAACCCTGACCAAATCGCCGCACCGACCGACCAAATCGCAGGAGCATTTAATGCAAAGGTGGCCTGACACCTTTATCCTGACGCGCGCCCCCTAGCCGGCAGAGCCAAAGTGACCGCCGTCACTTCGCCGCTCCACTAACCGGCCTGACAGAAGGACAGCGCCGCCTGCGCCACTCCGACTACGGTGCCACTTGACAGAGTGAGACTGACAGGCAGTCAGGCCCGGCCAAAGGCACCATAGGAAGCTCCGCTCCGCCCGACCCAGGGCTCGGACTCGGGCTAAGTCCCGGAAGACGGCGAACTCCGCCCGACCCAAGGCTCGGACTCGGGCTAAGTCCCGGAAGACGGCGAACTCCTCTCCGCCCGACCCAGGGCTCGGACTCGGACTAAGTCCCAGAAGACGACGATCTCCACCTCGCCCGACCCAGGGCTCGGACTTGGGCTCGGCCCCAGAAGACGACGAACTCCGCTTCGCCCGACCCCAGGGCTCGGACTCCGCCTCGGCACCAGCCGGCAATCTCCGCCTCGCCCGAACCTGGGGCTCGGACCTGACCTCGGCTTCGGAGGAGCTTCCACATCGCCCAACCTAGGGCGCAGACCAGCCATGTCAACAGGAGGCGCCATCATCACCCTACCCTGAGCTGACCCGGGCCGCAGGGAACAAGACCGGCATCCCATCTGGCTCGCTTCGCTAGATAGGCAATGATGGCGCCCCGCATACTCTGTGACGACTGCGGCTCTCAGCCCCCTTACGGAAGCAAGAGGACGTCAGCAAGGACCCAACCGCTCCGACAGCTGTCCCTCCGTCAAGCTCCAGCACTCCTCCGACGGCCACGACATCACACTAGCTGGGTGCCAAAATCTCTCCGGCTGCCACAACGGCATGTACTTAGGGCGCTAGCTCTCCTCCGCTAGACACGTAGCACTCTGCTACACCCCCATTGTACACCTGGATCCTCTCCTTGCGCCTATAAAAGGGAGGACCAGGGCCCTCTTAGAGAGGGTTGGCCGCGCGGGGACGAGGACGAGACAGGCGCTCGCTGGAGGCCGCTCGCTCCCTCTCCCGCGTGGACGCTTGTAACCCCCTACTACAAGCGCACCCGACCTGGACGCGGGACGAACACGAAGGCCGCGGGTTTCCCACCTCTCTCACGCCGGTCTCCGGCCGCCTCGCTCTCCCCCCTTCGCGCTCGCCCTCGCGCTCGACCCATCTGGGCTGGGGCACGCGGCGACATTCACTCGTCGGCCTAGGGACCCCCCGGTCTCGAAACGCCGACAATGTTGTGTCTCTGTAAAAATTTATGGATTTCTGAGGCTATTTGTATATTATTATTATTTTCTATAGAAAATCATAAAATGCAATTAAATTCATAAAATATTCTAGTTTCACACAAAAATTGCAAATAAGTTACAAAAACTAATAAACATTCTATACGAAGATAACTCAAGTCCTCATACGAAAATGATAAAGTATTGATTATGTTGAAACTTGGATACTTAGAGTGTTTCACATGTAACTCATACAAATAAGTGAAAGTGAAATGGAAGAAATACGGGCATCTTATAGATCTTAAGATCCAAACATTTTTATGGTTATATATGGACATACGTTGTGCCTCCGTAAAGTTTTATGATTTTTAGGCCATTTGTGTATTATTACTTTCTTGATATAGAAAATCATCAAAATACAATTAAATTACTAAAATATTGTAGCGTCGACCGAAAATTGCACATAAGTTACCAAGTCTATAAAAAGATAACCTTCCCACATGGAGTTAACCTTAACTCCCCCACATGAAAATGATAAAGTCTATTAATTTGATATAAATTTGGAAATTATTTAAATGATTTTGGCCTAAAATGTGTTTAAACAAAAATATGATGTACTACAAAGTTATAGATCTCTTCTTGCTCTACAATTTTCATATAAACTTTATCTTCATCCAATTTCATATGTAAAAGTTATGATTTTATAACTATATTTCACAGAAAAAGAAAAACGGGTACCCGAATTCCGGTATCCGTATCCGACCCGAATATCCGGGGTATTTATCAGGTAGTCCTCGCTCTGTATCCGACCCGAATCCGAAGCTGCACTATCCGAGTATTACCTGTATACATCTTGAATATAAAAATATCTGAATCCGTATCAAAAAATAGATATTTATACTATCTGTATCCGGTATCCGGTGGGTATATCTGACCCGTTTCACCCCACCGCCAAGGCGAGCACACGACACAACCCAGCCGCGCACATGCGGCCAATGCCGACGGGTAAGCAAGAACGCGATGCAGGCACGACGAAACCGGGCGGGCGCCGTGCCACCAATCGCCGCGGCCACATATGGCTTGATTGGTTGCTCACATCATCTTGTCTTAGGCCACCGCGTGCGTTGATTTTGTGTAAGCGTGTGTTTGGTTGGCTGTATAAAGAAGATCCGGCTTATAATAAATAGATACAAAATAATTTATTTTGAGACTATTTAGGTGCATCTACCCATACTGCAAAATCTTAGAGCAACTCCAATAATTCTCTAATAGACTTTCTAAATCAACAATTTAAATAGTTAATATAAAAACTCATCTCCAATAGTTCTCTAAATAAACTTTCTAAATTTAACAACTTCTCATCTAACCTTATTTCCTCTCTACATTTGGCAACCATTTAGCAACTCTCTAAACGAAAATGTTTACTGCATTATGTAGATAATGAAGGTAATTGATGACATTTATGACTTTATTTTTTTATGTGGATAGATACAAAACAAAACTATAACCTATATTTAGAGAACTATTGGAGAACTCTATTTAGCAACTTTTTAAATCTGTGATTTATAGAGCTAAAATTTACGTAACATTAGAGTTGTTCTTATATCCGGCCGGCCAAGCTCCCGCGAGCGTGGCGGCGTGCTCAGCAATCACATGGGAGAATCCATGAAATAGCACTTGTTTGAGACGGCGTTCACGAAATAGCATCCGATTTTAAGTAATTCATAGAATAGCACTTGTTTTACCAAATTAATTCAGAAAACAACACTCTATCTATATTTTGCATTCTTTTATTGCTTACCTCACATACAAATGGACCAAATTACCCCTATTTATCACAACCTTCTTTTTTTATCTCTTATGTCCATAAGAACAACATAAATAAATAAAATATATGACCTCTATTTTTATAGTGTTAAACATACAAATAGACACATATGTTTTATGAACGAAGAAGTCTATATTTAATTATTAAATTTAGAACCAGGTATCTTCGGTCGTCGAACTTTTAAAATTAGACATATTTGGTCCATTAAAAGGTCTTAGATTGTACTTCAGGTGAAAAAAAAACAACCGTATCTTTTAATGGACCAAATATGTCTAATTTTAAAAGTTCGACGACCGAAGATACCTGGTTCTAAATTTAATAGTTAAATATAGACTTCTTCGTTTATAAAACATATGTGTCTATTTGTATGTTTAACACTATAAAAATAGAGGTCATATATTTTATTTATTTATGTTGTTCTTATGGACATAAGAGATAAAAAAAGAAGGTTGTGATAAATAGGGGTAATTTGGTCCATTTGTATGTGAGGTAAGCAATAAAAGAATGCAAAATATAGATAGAGTGTTGTTTTCTGAATTAATTTGATAAAACAAGTGCTATTCTATGAATTACTTGAAATCGGATGCTATTTCGTGAACGCCGTCTCAAACAAGTGCTATTTCATGGATTCTGCACATGGATAGGGATCAACGGAATGCATCCCCCATACTCACGACAATAACTCCGCGCATTCAGTGTGCTCCAACCACCAGTCCACCACTCGCTCTTTTTTTTTTAAATGCAATATTCCCCTCCCATTCTGCTAGTTCCCATCTCAGAGACTCAGACTCAGGGAGAGACGAGAGAAGTGGACGCCTCGCCTGCCTGGACTCGTCTACTCTAGTATACAGAAAAAGCAGAAGAGATACGGGGATGTCTAAAACGGCGGGCGTCGGCAGACTCGGAGGAGCCGGGGCGGCGGACGCGGCGCAGCAGCAGCAGCTGGCGGCGGGTGATGCTGCGGTGGCGCGGGCGGCGCGGCCCATCGAGACGCTGCTGCGCGCGGCGCCGCTGGTGCTGTGCGTGGCCGCCATGACCCTCATGCTCCGTGACCAGCAGAGCAATGAGTACGGCACCGTCGCCTACTCCGACCTGGGGGGCTTCAAATACCTCGTCTACGCCAACGGCTTGTGCGCCGCCTACTCGCTGGCGTCCGCGTTCTACACGGCCGTGCCGAGGCCCGCCACCGTGTCGCGCTCCTGGGTCGTCTTCCTCCTCGACCAGGTCCGTTCTTGCCCTGCGTGTCTGCTCTCTGCCTCTCACACACTTTTGTTGCAGTAGCATGTGAAGAATGCTTGCAAGAATAAAAAAATTAGTCTTTATGTGCTTGATTCATCAGTCCATCATCATGCCTACTGTTAAATTTAGACATGAATCTCGATCCCCGATTCTCCGCGGTGAATTCCTCTATTAGGGCTTGTTTGGTTATTTTCAATCCATATGGATTGAAGGGGATTGATACGAATTGGAAGAGATTTTGACTTTCTAGGGATTGAAACTCACTCAATCCCCCTCAATCCATATGGATTGGGACAGAACCGAACAAGCCCTTAGAGGTGGGATGGGGAAGGTTCTCCCACCGTGGGGAGGTAAACAGGGAAAAATCTTTCCCCGACGGGTAAACGCACGTCCCGTTCTACGCGGGGACCCGTTAAACTTATATATGATGATGTTTTCATGTAATATATAATGATAAAAATAAATAATTACATTGTTAAGAAATAACTCGTTGTATAAATATATTTATTTTGATGTACACATAATGATTTCTAACATATAATAATGTGTTTAAGTGACAATGTTTTGTATTAATAAAAAGAAAGTATGTCATAATTATAATTTAAGCGGGGACGCGCGGGAAACAGGGATGGAGAAGAAATGTCTCCCGCAAGAGTTCGTAGGGATCCCCGTGAGGATTTTATTTTTTGTCGCGGAAACGAATATAGGGAGCCAAAACCCGACAGGAAATTCACTCCCATCTCTAGTTAAATTCTGAAACGAATCCTGTCAGATCCTAAGTTTGGTTTCAAACCACTGCATAAGAGGACTTGATGACTGACACGTGAGGGAGAACGAGATTGATCCATCCATGCCATGTTTATTCCGCAGGTGTTCACGTACCTGATCCTGGCGGCAGGTGCTGCGGCGGCGGAGCTGCTGTACCTCGCCTACAACGGCGACAAGGAGGTGACGTGGAGCGAGGCGTGCGGTGTTTTCGGCAGCTTCTGCCGACAGGCGCGCACCTCCGTGGCCATCACCTTCGGCGCCGTGCTCTGTTTCATCCTCCTCTCCCTCCTCTCCTCCTACCGCCTCTTCAGCGCCTACGAGGCGCCCCCGCCGTCGGCGCTCGGCAGCAAGGGCGTCGAGATCGCCGCGTACCCACGCTGAAGCCGCCGGCCATTCATCGGAGGCTCTGGAGGGCGATCAAGTAACGAAGGGTTCTTACATGTATACAAGTAACGAAGGCTGAATTGTGCTTGACTGCATCGTTCTTGCGTGTACTGGGTGGATTGACCTTGAACTTCTTACTACAGCCGTAAATTCTGTGTATGTTTCGTTATGGCAACATCTTTCTGTGGAAAGAATGTTTGTAACAAGCAGACGAGAAGTTGTGTGGGTAGGAAATTATAGCAAAATTGTTTGCCAGCATCAGCTTCGACTTCTATCGTTGGGCCTTCAATTTGAAGGTGCCAGGACTTAGCCCGCTAGGAAATCAGTAACTCCAGTGTGCCCGCAAGCAGGGAGGTTTTCCAGCTTCCATTTGGAGGCAACGGCTCCTAGACCCTCTTGACCTACAAAAGGACCCTCTAGATGTCTTGAGACAATACCCAAGTATTCCAAGAGCACACCAATACTCTAAACTCTTTGCAACAACGCATTCTAGTGTATAGGGCCTACAAAAGGACCCTCTAGATGTCTTCAGACAATACCCAAGTATTCCAAGAGCACACCAATAATCTAAACTCTTTGCAACAACGCATTCTAGTGTTTTTAGTGAGATCTGAGCGCCAGTTTTGAGCAGTTTTGAGCCGTTCTTGTGATACCATGTTCTTGCGCTCGTTTCTTTGACTTTCTTGCGTGTGTTCCTGCAATTTGCTCTTCTGTGTGTACTCTCTCTCTCTCTCAACCTTACTCTAAGTTATGACTTTGATCTTTTGTAAGATTGTGAGAGACTCCAAGTTATGGAGATTCCTCACAAATGGGAATACTTGAGATATAAGGAAGAACCGTGGGACTCAAGTTTGGTCTACGTGATCACTTGAGAGGGGTTAATTGCAACCCTTATCCAAAGAAGGACACCACAGCGAGAAGGTAGGCTTTTGCTAAACCACGGGATAAAAATCATTGTCTCACTTGTCTCTTTTACTTTATTGCGATTTTCCTTCTTCCCAAGTTCTCATTTCTCACTTATAATATTGCTCTTAGTATAATTCATATCTTGGAAGAGCAATCAAGTGAAGGGAACTTTTCCCTCTTGTTCTATACTCAAACTTGGCTTTAGTTTACTCTAACTTTATTATTAGACCAAGTTCGTGTTATTTTAAGTTATTATTACATGATCACCTATTCACCCCCTCTATCCACTTTTAATTGGTATCAGAGCCAGTCTCTTCTATTGGCTCTAACAACCCAAAAAGATGGCTAGCAACAACAAAAGGGAAGGGCAAGGTGACTGATGAGAAGGAGACGATCTCCACCAACGACGAGCCTAAGGGAGACAAGCCCATCGACTCGAGATCAAACAAGGAGGGTAAGAGAAGGAAGCGCATCAAGAAGATCATCTACTATGACTGCGACTTATCCTCCTCTTTGCACAAGGACGCCGATGACTCCTCTACAAAGAAAAAGATGGCTAAACAAAATTACTCAAAATTCTGTTTTAATTACTCTTGAATTCCTTACAATGTCAATGCTCACTTACTTTCTATAACTCTTGGCGAGCCTCCTCACTTTGATGGGGACGATTATTCATGGTGGACTCACAAAATGCGTAGTTGTAACGCCTGAAATCCTATTTTTGGATTTTACAAATTCTAAATAAGTTTTCTCCAAAAGATTTGGGATAAAATGACTACTAATAATAATTTCATTCCCTTATAAACTATATGCCTCTAAATTAAATGAATAGAAATAGTAAGAATTTGACATTCAAAACTAAGATATAAAAAAATTAAAACAAAAGGTTGGTACAAAGAATAAAAGAAAGACTTTCAATTCATTTATTATTCCCATTATAAACTATACATAGAACACTTTCTATACTTGGAATGGGGTAATTCATGGTAAAGATTATACACTAACCTCTCCTTTAGTAAATAAGTATTAACTTTGGAATATATATATTTAATAGAGCTACGCATTCAAAATCACCTTTTCTTAAAAAGAATCATGTGTGTGCATTTCATATTTAAAAGCATTATTTCTATTTTCTACTTAAAAGTTATAAGTGAATAAACTTGCATCATGTCGAGTAGATAAGGCAGGTTCCCACGAAATCACACCACGCACCAGCATGTGATTCCTTCGCGCGTGCGTTGCGTCCCTGCCCGGTGGGCCCCTTTAGCCAGCGTTCCCCCTCCGTGCTCAAATAAATCTCTGTCTCTATTACACTGTTCTGCGGGTCCCAAGCACCAGGAGCCGCCTAAGGCCCTGTTCGGTTGCTATGGATTGGAGCCCCGAATTAATTCCTAACCGGATTACTTCTCTAGTTTATATAAATTTTGATGAGCTGGAATAAATCCTGGTCTATTCTGGTGAAACCGAACAGTGCCTAACTGAATTCTGTTCAGGGAAATCATGCGTTGGGAGGGGGGGTTGTGATTAGATCAGTAATCGCCGCTGCCAACCGATTTCCAACCTGCTTAAGGGCTTGCCGAGCATATATTTACGCAATCCCACGACCCCCGGGCCATCTAAGTGGCAAGCTTCATCGATGTTCGCCTCACAGACGAGGTGGGAGATCAAAGAAAGGAAGAGTGGTTCGTCGCGAGCTCCTCCATGTCTCACCGGTGTTCAGGCAATGGTGAGGAGTTCGGTGGAGCAGGATCGCTGGTAGACGAGCGTTGCCGGCGCCGAGGGACCCATCACCACCGTGGACCAAGCAGACACTAGCGGGCGTATTATGGATCTTCGGTGGCGATCCCTCACGGAACTCGCGACGCATGGCGAAGCTTCACGTCGCCTTCGCCTATGCGTTGGTGTGTCTTTTCCCTATCCGGCTTGCTACAAACTCCGCATAGTTTAGCATCCCATTATTGACAGTGGTGGTCATAGGCGCGCCACATGGGCGTGTGCCAGCAATGGCGCGGCCGTGGCTGGCGTTTGCCGCTGACCAGAGGGTAGCATGGGAGGAAGACGGTCGGTGAAACGTTGGATGATATATGCACGGCTAGGATGTCAGCACCGCACATGGCAAGCAAGACGAAGACACAAACAAGACAAAGCAGGAGCATTCTCAGCAACAGTTGGGCCGCCGAGCCAGACGTGCTAATGTACGTTACATGGGCCCAGAGTGGGTTGTGTAAGGGGAGGTATTTGTACGAGAGCTGAGGGCTAGAGAGGGATGTCAAAAAAATACTGAATACTGTAATCTAAACCCTATACTCACCCTTCTTCCTCCTGAGGAACCTTCCTGAGTGCCATTACCCTTCCCTCTGTAGTGTGCTGTTAACAAGTGGTATCAGACTACCGATCGCTGGACTGGAGGGTGCTATCCACTACACACGCCGGGCGAAGATGGCGGGGGCATCAGATCCGAGTATCGCGACTGCTCTCGCGGCGCAGTCGAAGCAGCTGGATGCCCAGTCGCGCAACATCGCCGCCCAATCCAAAATTCTCCAGCAATTGTGCGACCGTTTCGAATCGCAAGACGGTCGATGGAGTTCCCTGGAGAAATCGGTCGCCCACAACTCCGACGACATCGCCATTCTTCAGACCCAACTCGCGGACCGCGCGGATCGGGGGTCCGGATTGGACACCAGCGCCGATTTCGTCTCCCACACCAACACAAGAGTCGCCGCGCTCGAGAACGTCCAGTCTGTTTTCGATTCGTGGCGCGCCCGGATGGATGCGTCCGTCGACGGCATACGCGCAGATCTCACCAAGGTCTCGCGCTTCCTCGAGCGAGGCGCCGTGGCGGAGGCCGAAGACCCACGCGGCGTCCTGGGCCCGTACTAGTCGACGACGGAGCGCCCACCTGCTCCCGCGTGGACCGCCGACGGCCCAGTCGGGCACCACGTTGATCTGCAACCACGGGGGCTGGGTTTTGGGGTTCCATACACCCATCACCCACCTCCGGCATTGGGTACGCATCTGGACCCTGCTCCATCCTTCGCTCCTAATTTCCCTGTTGCAAATTCTCAAGAGTTCATCACTGGATGGTCTTACCCCACACCACATTCAGCGTTTGGGGGTCATGCTCATGGGGCTCAATTCACTAATTATTTGGGACAATTGTCTAAAATTAATTTCCCCGAATTCGATGGCACTCTACCCAAACTATGGCAGTCTCGATGTGAATTTTATTTCAATGTGTACATGGTAGATCCCTCTGTTTGGATTCAAGTAGCCACCATGAATTTCAAGGGTCCTGCGAGCCGTTGGTTGCAGTCGGTCGAACACCGTCTAGCCCAAGTCTTGAAAGGGAAATGTGCCCTTGGGCCATTTCTAAGTATTTTGGTGATTGAGTGCCAACACAAGTGCTTAAGTGTTAAAGTATGCCAAGTGATGGACAAAGTGCAAATCAAAAGTAAAGGTATGTTTCTAGACTTAGTACATTGTTTTATGGACTAATGTATTGTGTCTAAGTGCTGGAAACAGGAGAAATCAAGTTGGAAAAGAGATGACTTTGTTCAGCCAAAGTCTGCACAGTCTGGGTGCACCGGACTGTCCGGTGGTGCACCGGACAGTGTCCGGTGCGCCAGGCTGGCTCGGGCGAACTGGCTGCTCTCGGGTTTCATCGGTGTCGTACGGCTATAAATCACCGGAGTGTCCAGTGGTGCACCGGACTGTCCGGTGAGCCATTCACAGGCGAAGTCGTCGCTCTCGGGAAGCAATTAACGGCGTACGGCTATAATTCACCGGACTATCCGGTGAGGCACCGGACTGTCCGGTGAGCCAACGGTCAGCCGGACCAACGGTCTGTCGAGGATTCCGCGCGTGACGCGTGGCCGAGCCAACGGTCAGAAGGGTGCACCGGACTGTCCGGTGTGCACCGGACAGTGTCCGGTGCGCCAACGGCTCTGAATCTGCAACGATCGGCTGCGCCAAACTTGGAAAGAAATCCGCACCGGACAGTGTCCAGTGGTGCACCGGACTGTCCGGTGCGCCAGTCGACAGAAGGCAAAGATTGCCTTCCTGGAATGCTCTCAACGGCTCCTAGCTGCCTTGGGGCTATAAAAGGGACCCCTAGACGCATGGAGGAGGACACCAAGCATCCTTTGAGCATTGTTGATCACTCACACTTCATTCTTGCGCACTTGTTCGACATTCTTAGTGATTTGAGCTCCGTTCTAGTGAGAACCTCGTGATATTCTTTTTGAGCTCAAGTCTTGGTCTTGTGTGTGCGTATTTGCTGTGATTTTGTGTCTTGTGTGCGTTGCTCATCCCTCCCTTACTCCGTGCTTCTTTGTGAACATCAAAGTGTAAGGGCGAGAGGCTCCATGTTGTGGAGATTCCTCGCGAGCGGGATATAGTAAACAAAGCAAAACACCGTGGTATTCAAGTGGGTCTTTGTACCGCTTGAGAGGGGTTGATTGCAACCCTCGTCCGTTGGGACACCACAACGTGGAAGTAGGCAAGTTTTGTACTTGACCGAACCACGGGATAAACCACTGAGTCTATCTGTGTTGATCTTCTTGTGGTTGTTGTGTTTTGCAAGAACTCCTCTCTAGCCACTTGGCTTAATTGTGCTAACCCCTAATCAAGCTTTGTGGATTAAGTTTCAAGTTTTTACAGGATCACCTATTCACCCCCCCCCCTCTAGGTGCTCTCAAGTCTCGTGGCCTGAATTTGGTTCCATGATTCGTGAACGCTTCGGCAAGGATCAGCACGAGCACTTACTGAGACAGTTGTTGCATATATGCCAGGTCACTAGTGTCTCTGATTATGTTGAGCAGTTCGCACAACTAGTAGACCACCTCAATGCTTATCAACCACATGCAGATCCTCTTTACTATACCACCAAATTTATTGATGGGTTGTGTGATGATGTTCGTGCTACTGTTTTAGTGCAACGCCCTCGCGATCTCGATACTGCCTATGTTCTTGCTCAGTTGCAGGAGGAGGTGCACGACGCGAATAAGCCTCGTGAGACCAAGACGTATGCCAGAGGTGTGCCGAGGCCATATGCTTCTTCTGCCGCCACCTTGGACATCAAACATCCATCCTCAGCCAAGCTGGAATCATCGGTATCTAAATCTCCACGGCTGAAGAGAAATTGACTGCATTGTATGCTTACCGCAAGGCCAAAGGACTCTGTTACAAGTGTGGGTTGCAATACTCACGTGGCCACCGATGTGCTGATACAGTCCAACTTCATCTCGTTGAGGAAGTTTGGCAATCCCTTCAATTGTCTGATGAAGATGACAGTCCTAATTCACCCACTGCCGAAGAGGCCAATATGATTTCCTTGTCACAGGCTGCCACGGTGCGTGCTGATGCTCCTAAAACTATCAGGTTTCTGGGCCATATTGGGGGAATGGAAATTCTAATACTGTTGGACTCTGGGAGTTCTGTGTCCTTCATCAGTCAGCGAGTGGCCGATCACCTTCCCCATTGTACACCAGTGTCCAAATCCTTGCTCGTGCAAGTGGCCAATGGTGGACAATTATCATGTGTTCGAGAGCTGCTCAATACTACATGGTACCTCAATGAATATGAGTTTTCTTCTACTCTGAAGGTTTTGGACCTCAGTCATTATGACGTAATACTTGGTATGGATTGGCTCTCACATTACAGCCCAATGTGTATTCACTGGTCTGCTAAGTGGCTAATTGTTCCCTACAAAGGTTCTTCAGTCAAGTTATGGGGAATGGGGGCTCCTGATGTTCAATGTGCAGCAATAGAAGTATGTGCTATTGAGACCCTTCCCGACAAAGATCAAACTCTGGTGCAACAGCTACCTCAGGAACTTCAGCACCTATTGGGCACTTATGCTGATTTGTTTGAGGTCCCCCAAGGTTTACCACTGCAGTGAGAATGTGACCATCGCATTCAGCTCATCGATGGAGCTCGTCCGGTGCAGATGAGGCCTTACCGGTATGCGCCAGCCTTGAAAACTGAAATGGAAAACCAGGTGGCAGAGATGCTTCAGTCCGGAATTATCCAGCGTAGCAAGAGTGCATTCTCATCTTCCGTTATTCTTGTTAAGAAGAAGGACAATACCTATCGATTTTGTGTCGATTACCGGCATCTTAATGCACTCACTGTGAAGACCAAGTTCCCTGTACCAATTATCAATGAATTCCTTGATGAGCTTCACGGAGCAGCATGGTTTTCCTCCTTGGACCTTCGCGCTGGATTTCATCAGATCCACATGGCACCGGAAGACCGCCACAAAACAGCCTTTCAAACCCACCACGACCATTTCGAGTTCAAGGTTATGGCTTTTGGGTTGTCCGGAGCACCAGCCACCTTCCAGGGAGCGATGAATCGCACACTTGCTCCTATTCTTCGCCGATGTGCCCTGGTGTTTTTTGATGACATATTGGTTTACAGTTCATCATGGGAGGAACATATCCACCATCTAACATTGGTTTTCGATCTCCTCCGCGCAGATAAGTGGCAAATTAAGCTGAGTAAATGTTCCTTTGCACAACAGAAAATCGCCTACCTCGGGCATGTCATTTCAGCACAAGGAGTTGCCACCGATCCCACCAAGGTTACAGCTGTGTATTCCTGGCCGACACCAACTAATTGCAAAGAGTTAAGGGGATTTCTTGGGTTGGCAGGTTATTACCGTAAGTTCGTGAAACACTTTGCAGTGATAGCCAAACCATTAATTAATCTTTTGAAGAAACACACACTGTTCGTTTGGACAGCAGACCATGAGACTGCCTTTCAGACCCTGAAGTTGGCATTGGCCTCATCGCCCGTCTTGCAACTACCCAACTTTTCCTTGCCCTTTGCCATTGAGACTGATGCATCCAGCTCAGGGATCGATGTGGTACTCAGTCAACAAGGTCACCCACTCGCCTTTATCAGTAAAGCATTGGGAATAAAGAACAAAGGTCTTTCAACATACGAAAAGGAATACCTCGCTATTTTGATGGCTGTAGACCAGTGGCGGTCATACCTCCAGCATGCTGAGTTCCTAATTTATACCGACCATCATAGTCTATCCCATCTGTCCGAGCAGAAATTGCACACCCCTTGGCAGCAAAAGGTCTTCACTAGACTTTTGGGGCTCCAGTACAAAGTCGTCTACAAAAAAGGGCTCGAGAACGGAGCCGCAGATGCTCTTTCCCGTCGTCCACATGACACCTTGGATTGCAACCTTATCTCGTACAGCAACCCACAGTGGCTGACAGAAGTGGTCGAAGGGTATCAGCAGGATTCCTAGGCTAAGCGTTTGCTGTCTGAGCTGGCACTGCACCAGTCCTCTGCTACTCCTTATCAACTGCAAAATGGGGTTATCAGATACAAGGGGCGCATCTGGTTGGGCACCAATACCCCTCTGCAGCTCAGGTTACTTCAGGCCTTTCACTCTAGTGAAATCGGTGGTCACTCGGGATTCCCAGTCACTTACCGACGTATCCACCAGCTCTTCACATGGCCACACATGAAGCAGCACGTCCAGGATTTTGTGGCGCAATGCACTGTATGTCAACAGTCCAAGCCTGACAGATCCAAGTATCCTGGCTTGTTACAATTGAAAGTCGCCTAGAGGGGGGTGAATAGGGCGAGTCTGAAATTTACAAACTTAATCACAACTACAAGCCGGGTTAGCGTTAGAAATAGAAACGAGTCCGAGAGAGGGCGTAAAAACAAATCGCGAGTGAGTGAAGAAGTGAGACGCAAGGATTTGTTTTACCGAGGTTCGGTTCTCGCAAACCTACTCCCCGTTGAGGAGGCCACAAAGGTCGGGTCTATTTCAACCCTTTCCCAATCTCAAACGGTCCCTCGGACCGAGTGAGCTTCTCTTCTCAAATCAAACCGGGAACAAAACTTCCCCGCAAGGACCACCACACAATTGGTGTCTCTTGCCTCGGTTACAATTGAGTTTTGATCACAAGAACAAATGAGAAAGAAAGAAGCAATCCAAGCGCAAGAGCTCAAAAGAACACAACAAATCTCTCTCACTAGTCACTAAGGCCTTGTGTGGAATTGGAGAGTATTTGATCACTTGGGTGTGTCTTGAATTGAATGCTAGAGCTCTTGTAAGGTGTAGAAGTGTGAAAACTTGGATGACTTGAATGTGGGGTGGTTGGGGGTATTTATAGCCCCAACCACCAAACTAGCCGTTTGGTGAAGGCTGTCTGTCGCATGGTGCACCGAACAGTCCGGTGTGCCAGACACGTCACCAGGCCGTTGGGTTCCGACCGTTGGAGCTCTGACTGCTAGGCCCGCCTGGATGTCCGGTGGCGCACCAGACATGTACTATAGAGTGTCCGGTGCGCCACTTCACGCGTGCCTGACATCTGCGCGCTCTGGCGCGCATTTAATGCCGCTGCAGGTGACCGTTGGCGCCGAAGTAGCCGTTGCTGCGCCGTTACACCGGACAGTCCGGTGAATTATAGCGGAGCGGATTCCCGAAGCTGGCGAGTTCAGAGTCACTTCTCCTTGGAGCATCGGACACTGTCCGGTGTACACCGGACAGTCCAGTGAATTATAGTGGAGCGCCTCTGAGTTTTCCCGAAGGTGATGTCCGGTGGTGCACCAGACACTGTCCGGTGGCACACCGGACAGTCCAGTGCGCCCGACCAGGGTGCCTTCGGTTGTCCCTTTGCTTGTTTGTTTGAACCCTTTCTCTTGATCTTTTTATTGGCTTATTGTGAACCTTTGGTACCTGTAGAACTTATAAACTTGGGCAAACTAGTTAGTCCAATTATTTGTGTTGGGCAATTCAACCACCAAAATCAATTTAGGAAATAGGTGTAAGCCTAATTCCCTTTCAATCTCCCCTTTTTGGTGATTGATGCCAACACAAACCAAAGCAAATATAGAAGTGTATAATTTGAACTAGTTTGCAATATGTAAGTGCAAAGGTTACTTAGAATTGAGCCAATAAATATTACTTACTAGATATGCATGGATTGTTTCTTTATTTTTAACATTTTGGACCACGCTTGCACCACATGTTTTGTTTTTGCAAATTCTTTTTGTAAATCCTTTTTAAAGTCCTTTTGCTAAATAGTCAAAGGTAAATGAATAAGATTTTGCGAAGCATTTTCAAGATTTGAAATTTTCTCCCCTTGTTTCAAATGCTTTTCCTTTGACTAAATAAAACTCCCCCTCAAATAAATTCTCCTCTTAGTGATCAAGAGGGTTTTAAGATACTAATTTTTGAAGGTACTACTTTCTCCCCCTTTAGAACACAAAGAGATATCAATTTGAAATTTACCATTTGAAAATCATTAGTTTTAAAATTAGGGTGGTGGTGCGGTCCTTTTGCTTTGGGCTCATACTCTCTCCCCCTTTGGCATGAATCGCCAAAAACGGAATCAGTAGAGCCCTTTGCTAACTATTTTGTCCCCTTTGGCAAATAAAACACATGAGTGAAGATTGTACCAAAGACGAAGAAGTGCTTGGAGCGACGGCGAAGGAAGAGTGATGGAGTGGAGTGGAAGCCTTTGTCTTCGCCGAAGACTCCAATTCCCTTTCAATACACCTATGACTTGGTTTGAAATTCACTTGAAAACACATTAGTCATAGCATATATAAAAGAGACATGATCAAAGGTATATTTATGAGCTATGTGTGCAAGACATCAAAAGAAATTCCTAGAATCAAAAATATTTAGCTCATGCCTAAGTTTGGTAAAAGTTTGTTCATCTAGTGGCTTGGTAAAGATATCGGCTAATTGATCTTTAGTGTTAATATATGCAATCTCGATATCCCCCTTTTGTTGGTGATCCCTAAGAAAATGATACCGAATGGCTATGTGTTTAGTGCGGCTATGCTCAACGGGATTATCCGCCATGCGGATTGCACTCTCATTATCACATAGAAGAGGAACTTTGGTCAATTTGTAACCATAGTCCCGCAGGGTTTGCCTCATCCAAAGCAATTGCGCGCAACAGTGGCCTGCGGCAATGTACTCGGCTTCGGCGATAGAAAGAGCGACCGAATTTTGCTTCTTTGAAGCCCAAGACACCAAGGATCTTCCCAAGAACTGGCAAGTCCCCGATGTGCTCTTTCTATTAATCTTACACCCTATCTAATCGGCATCCGAATAACCAATTAAATCAAAGGTGGATCCCCGAGGGTACCAAAGCCCAAACTTAGGAGTATAAGCCAAATATCTCAAGATTCATTTTACGGCCGTAAGGTGGGATTCCTTAGGGTCGGCTTGGAATCTTGCACACATGCATATGGAAAGCATAATGTCCGGTCGAGATGCACATAAATAGAGTAATGAACCTATCATCGACCGGTATACCTTTTGATCGACGGATTTACCTCCCGTGTCGAGGTCGAGATGCCCATTTGTTCCCATGGGAGTCTTGATGGGCTTGGCATCCTTCATTCCAAACTTGTTTAGAATGTCTTGAGTGTACTTTGTTTGGCTGATGAAGGTGCCTTCTTGGAGTTGCTTCACTTGGAATCCTAAGAAATACTTCAACTCCCCCATCATCGACATCTCGAATTTCTGTGTCATGATCCTACTAAATTCCTCACATGTAGATTCGTTAGTAGACCCAAATATAATATCATCAACATAAATTTGGCATACGAACAAATCATTGTCAAGAGTCTTAGTAAATAAAGTAGGATCAGCCTTGCCGACTTTGAAGCCATTAGCAATAAGGAAATCTCTAAGGCATTCATACCATGCTCTTGGGGCTTGCTTGAGCCCATAAAGCGCCTTAGAGAGCCTATAGACATGGTTAGGGTACTCACTGTCTTCAAAGCCGGGAGGTTGCTCAACATAGACCTCTTCCTTGATTGGTCCATTGAGGAAGGCACTCTTCACGTCCATTTGGTAAAGATTGAAGCCATGGTAAGTAGCATAGGCTAATAATATACGAATTGACTCAAGCCTAGCTACAGGTGTATAGGTTTCACCGAAATCCAAACTTTCGACTTGTGAATATCCCTTGGCCACAAGTCGGGCTTTGTTCCTAGTCACCACACCATGCTCTTCTTGTTTGTTGCGGAAGACCCACTTGGTTCCTACAACATTTTGGTTAGGACGTGGAACTAAATGCCATACCTCGTTCCTAGTGAAATTGTTGAGCTCCTCTTGCATCGCCATCACCCAATCTGAATCTTGGAGTGCTTCCTCTGCCCTGTGTGGCTCAATAGAGGAAACAAAAGAGTGATGCTCACAAAAATGTGCAACACGAGATCTAGTGGTTACCCCCTTATGGATGTCGCCGAGGATGGTGTCGATGGGGTGATCTCGTTGGATTGCTTGGTGGACTCTTGGGTGTGGCGGTCTTGGTTCTTCATCCTCCTTGTCTTGATCATTTGCATCTCCCCCTTGATCATTGTCGTCATCTTGAGGTGGCTCATCATTTTGATTTTCTCCTTCATCAACTTGAGCCTCATCCTCAATTTGAGTTGGTGGAGATGCTTGCGTGGAGGAGGATGGTTGATCTTGTGCATTTGGAGGCTCTTCGGATTCCTTAGGACACACATCCCTAATGGACATGTTCCTTAGCGCGATGCACGGAGCCTCTTCATTACCTATCTCATCAAGATCAACTTGCTCTACTTGAGAGCCGTTAGTTTCATCAAACACAACGTCACAAGAAACTTCAACTAGTCCTGAGGACTTGTTAAAGACTCTATATGCCCTTGTGTCTGAGTCATATCCTAGTAAAAAGCCTTCTACAGTCTTAGGAGCAAATTTAGATTTTCTACCTCTTTTAACAAGAATAAAGCATTTACTACCAAAGACTCTAAAATATGAAATATTTGGCTTTTTACCGATTAGGAGTTCGTATGATGTCTTCTTGAGGATTCGGTGTAGATATAATCGGTTGATGGCGTAGCAAGCGGTGTTAACCGCCTCGGCCCAAAACCGATCTGGCGTCTTGTACTCATCAAGCATGGTTCTTGCCATGTCCAATAGAGTTCGATTCTTCCTCTCCACTACACCATTTTGTTGTAGGGTGTAGGGAGAAGAGAACTCATGCTTGATTCCCTCCTCCTCAAGGAAACCTTCAATTTGTGAATTTTTGAACTCCGTCCCGTTGTCGCTTCTAATTTTCTTGATCCTTAAGCCAAACTCATTTTGAGCCCGTCTCAAGAATCCTTTTAAGGTCTCTTGGGTTTGAGATTTTTCCTGCAAAAAGAATACCCAAGTGAAGCGAGAATAATCATCCACAATAACTAGACAGTACTTACTCCCGCCCGATGCTTATGTAAGCGATCGGGCCGAATAAATCCATGTGTAGGAGCTCCAGTGGCCTGTCAGTCATCATGATGTTCTTGTGTGGATGATGAGTGCCAACTTGCTTCCCGGCTTGGCATGCGCTACAAATCCTGTCTTTCTCAAAATGAACATTTGTTAATCCTAAAATGTGTTCTCCCTTTAGAAGCTTATGAAGATTCTTCATCCCAACATGGGCTAGTCGGCGGTGCCAGAGCCAACCCATGTTAGTCTTAGCAATTAAGCAAGTGTCAAGTTCAGCTCTATCAAAATCTACCAAGTATAGCTGACCCTCTAACACTCCCTTAAATGCTATTGAATCATCACTTCTTCTAAAGACAGTGACACCTACATCAGTAAACAGACAGTTGTAGCCCATTTGACATAATTGAGATACGGAAAGCAAATTGTAATCTAATGAATCAACAAGAAAAACATTGGAAATGGAATGGTCAGGAGATATAGCAATTTTACCCAAGCCTTTGACCAAACCTTGATTTCCATCCCCGAATGTGATAGCTCGTTGGGGATCTTGGTTTTTCTCGTAGGAGGAGAACATCTTCTTCTCCCCTGTCATGTGGTTTGTGCACCCGCTATCGATGATCCAACTTGTGCCCCCGGATGCATAAACCTACAACACAAGTTTAGTTCTTGACTTTAGGTACCCAAACGGTTTCGGATCCTTTGGCATTAGAAACAAGAACTTTGGGTACCCAAACACAAGTCTTTGACCCCTTGTGTTTGCCCCCAACAAACTTGGCAACTACCTTATCGGATTTGTTAGTTAAAACATATGATGCATCAAAAGTTTTAAATGAAATGTCATGATCATTTGATGCACTAGGAGTTTTCTTCTTAGGCAACTTAGCACGGGTTGGTTGCCTAGAGCTAGATGTCTCACCCTTATACATAAAAGCATGATTAGGGCCAGAGTGAGACTTCCTAGAATGAATTCTCCTAATCTTGCTCTCGGGATAACCGGCAGGGTACAAAATGTAACCCTCGTTATCCTGAGGCATGGGAGCCTTGCCCTTAACAAAATTAGACAATCTTTTAGGAGGGGCACTAAGTTTGACATTGTCTCCCCTTTGGAATCCAATGCCATCCTTGATGCCAGGGCGTCTCCCACTATAGAGCATACTTCTAGCAAATTTAAACTTTTCATTTTCTAAGTTGTGCTCGGCAATTTTAGCATCTAATTTTGCTATATGATCATTTTGTTGTTTAATTAAGACCATGTGATCATGAATAGCATTAATATCAACATCTCTACATCTAGCACAAATAGACACATGCTCAACGGTAGATGTAGAGGGTTTGCAAGAATTAAGTTCAACAATCTTAGCACGCAAAATATCATTATTATCTCTAAGATCGGAAATTGTAACATTGCAAACATCTAAATCCTTAGCCTTAGCAATCAATTTTTCATTTTCACATCTAAGGCTAGCAAGAGAGATGTTTAATTCTTCAATCTTAGCAAGCAAATCAACATTATCATTTCTAAGATTGGGAATTGAAACATCACAAACATGTGAATCAACCTTAGAAATTAATCTAGCATTTTCATTTCTAAGGTTATCAATAGTTTCATGGCAAGTGCTTAGCTCACTAGATAGTTTTTCACATTTTTCTACTTCTAGAGCGTAAGCATTTTTAACCTTAACATGCTTCTTATTTTCCTTGATTAGGAAGTCCTCTTGGGAGTCCAAGAGATCATCCTTTTCATGGATGGCACTAATCAATTCATTTAATTTTTCCTTTTGTTGCATGTTTAGGTTGGCAAAAAGAGTTCGCAAATTATCTTCCTCATCACTAGCATTATCATCACTAGAGGACTCATATTTAGTGGAGGATTTGGATTTAACCTTCTTCTTTTTGCCGTCCTTGGCCATGAGGCATTTGTGGCCGACGTTGGGGAAGAGAAGTCCCTTGGTCACGGCGATGTTAGCGGCGTCCTCGTCGGAGGAGGAGTCGGTGGAGCTCTCGTCGGAGTCCCACTCGCGGCATACATGGGCATCGCCACCCTTCTTCTTGTGATATCTCTTCTTCTCCTTTCTTCTCCCCTTCTTGTCGTCGCCCCTATCACTGTCACTAGAAATAGGACATTTGGCAATAAAGTGACCTGGCTTACCACACTTGTAGCAAACCTTCTTGGAGCGGGGCTTGTAATCCTTCCCCCTCCTTTGCTTGAGGATTTGGCGGAAACTCTTGATGATGAGCGCCATTTCCTCGTTGTCGAGCTTGGAGGCGTCGATGGGTTGTCTACTTGATGTAGACTCCTCCTTCTTCTCCTCTGTCGCCTTAAATGCCACCGGTTGTGCTTCGGGCGTGGAGGAGGTGCCTTGCTCGATGATTTTCTTTGAGCCTTTAATCATTAGCTCAAAGCTTACAAATTTTCCTATAACTTCCTCGGGAGACATTAGCTTATATCTGGGATCACCTCGAATTAATTGAACTTGCGTAGGGTTAAGAAATACGAGGGATCTAAGAATAACCTTGACCATCTCATGGTCATCCCATTTTTTGCTCCCGAGGTTGCGCACTTGGTTCACCAAGGTCTTCAAGCGGTTGTACATAGCTTGTGGATCCTCTCCTTGGTGAAGCATGAAACAGCCGAGCTCCCCCTCGATCGTCTCCCGCTTGGTGATTTTTGTCACCTCGTCTCCTTCGTGCGCGGTCTTGAGTACGTCCCAAATTTCCTTCGCACTCTTTAAACCTTGCACCTTATTATACTCCTCTCGACTTAGAGAGGCGAGGAGTATAGTAGTGGCTTGGGAGTTAAAGTGGTGAATTTGGGCCACTTCGTCCGAGTCGTAGTCTTCATCCCCTACGGATGGTACCTGTACACCAAACTCAACAACATTCCATATGCTTGTGTGGAGTGAGATTAGATGATGCCTCATTTTGTCACTCCACATATTATAATCTTCACCGTAAAAAACCGATGGTTTGCCTAATGGAACGAAGAGCAAAGGAGTACGCTTTGAAATATGGGGATAGTGTAGGGGGATCTTACTAAACTTCTTGCGCTCATGGCGCTTAGAAGTGACGGACGGCGCGTCGGAGCCAGAGGTCGATGGTGATGAAGAGTCGGTCTCGTAGTAGACCACTTTCCTCATCCTCTTGTGTTTGTCGCCTCTCTGATGCGACTTGTGGGAAGAGGATTTCCTCTCCTTCCCCTTCCCTTTGTTGGAGGAGTCTTTCTTCTCCTTCCTCTTGTTGCGGGACTCTTCCGATGAAGTCTCCCCGTGGCTTGTAGTGGGCTTGTCGCCGGTCTCCATCTCTCTCTTGGTGTGATCTCCCGACATCACTTCGAGCTGTTAGGCTCTAATGAAGCACCGGGCTCTGATACCAATTGAAAGTCGCCTAGAGGGGGGGTGAATAGGGCGAATCTGAAATTTACAAACTTAATCACAACTACAAGCCGGGTTAGCGTTAGAAATAGAAACGAGTCCGAGAGAGGGCGTAAAAACAAATCGCGAGTGAGTGAAGAAGTGAGACGCAAGGATTTGTTTTACCGAGGTTCGGTTCTCGCAAACCTACTCCCCGTTGAGGAGGCCACAAAGGCCGGGTCTATTTCAACCCTTTCCCTCTCTCAAACAGTCTCTCGGACCGAGTGAGCTTCTCTTCTCAAATCAAATTGGGAATAAAACTTCCCCGCAAGGACCACCACACAATTGGTGTCTCTTGCCTCAGTTACAATTGAGTTTTGATCACAAGAACAAATGAGAAAGAAAGAAGCAATCCAAGCGCAAGAGCTCAAAAGAACACAACAAATCTCTCTCACTAGTCACTAAGGCCTTGTGTGGAATTGGAGAGGATTTGATCACTTGGGTGTGTCTTGAATTGAATGCTAGAGCTCTTGTAAGGTATAGAAGTGTGAAAACTTGGATGACTTGAATGTGGGGTGGTTGGGGGTATTTATAGCCCCAACCACCAAACTAGCTGTTTGGTGGAGGCTGTCTGTCGCATGGTGCACCGGACAGTCCAGTGCACACCGGACAGTGTCCGGTGCACCAGCCACGTCACCAGGCCGTTGGGTTCCGACCGTTGGAGCTCTGACTGCTGGGCCCGCCTGGATGTCCGGTGGCGCACCGGACATGTACTATAGAGTGTCCGGTGCGCCACTTCGCGCGTGCCTGACATCTGCGCGCTCTGGCGCGCATTTAATGCCGCTGCAGGTGACCGTTGGCGCCGAAGTAGTCGTTGCTCCGCCGTTACACCGGACAGTCCGGTGTACACCGGACATGTCCGGTGAATTATAGCGGATCGAATTCCCGAAGCTGGCGAGTTCAGAGTCGCTTCTCCTTGGAGCACCAGACACTGTCCGGTGTACACCGGACAGTCCGGTAAATTATAGTGGAGCGCCTCTGAGTTTTCCCGAAGGTGATGTCCGGTGGCACACCGGACAGTCCGGTGCGCCCGACCAGGGTGCCTTCGGTTGTCCCTTTGCTCCTTTGTTTGAACCCTTTCTCTTGATCTTTTTATTGGCTTATTGTGAACCTTTGGTACCTGTAGAACTTATAAACTTGGGCAAACTAGTTAGTCCAATTATTTGTGTTGGGCAATTCAACCACCAAAATCAATTTAGGAAATAGGTGTAAGCCTAATTCCCTTTCAACAGCCGTTAGCAGTGCCGGACCAAGCCTGGCAAGTCATTACTCTTGACTTCATAGAAGGTTTACCCCGTGCTGCTCGTGCGAATTGCATTTTGGTGGTCGTGGACAAATATTCCAAGTTTGCACACTTTCTGCCTCTCATTCATCCATTCACCGCATCCAAGGTCGCCAAAGTATTCATGTCCTCAGTGTACAAGCTTCATGGTATGCCAGCAGCTATAGTCTCTGATCGAGATCGTATATTCACCAGCTCCTTTTGGCAAGAACTTTTCAAATTATCAGGCACGCAATTGCGTATGAGCACTTCGTATCATCCCCAGACAGATGGCCAAACCGAAAGGGTCAACCAATGCCTAGAGACTTATTTGCGCTGCTTTGTTCACTCTTGTCCTCACAAGTGGCATCATTGGCTACCAATGGCGGAATTCTGGTACTAGTACAACACAACATTTCATTCTGCTCTGGGAAGATCCCCATTCGAGGTGCTGTATGGTCGACCACCACAGCACTTTGGTATTGCTCCTGCTGACACTGTAACGGATCCAGACCTTTCCACCTGGCTGTCCAACAGAGAAGTGATGCTCCGTGTGGTCAAACAGCACCTGCTGCGAGCCCAAGTCCGTATGAAGCAACAAGCAGACAAGGGTAGGAGTGAGAGGCAGTTTGCTGTGGGAGACCTTGTGTACCTCAAACTGCAACCATATATTCAGACTTCCATTGCTCCCAGAGCAAATCACAAGCTGTCGTTCAAATTCTTTGGTCCCTTCCCGATGTTGCAGCGCGTGGGATCAGTGGCGTACAAACTCCAGCTTCCACAGGGATCCATGGTGCATCCGGTGTTCCACGTGTCGTAGCTTAAACGCGCCATATCTCCGTCCCAGCCGGTGAGTGCTACCTTACCTGACGATGCTGTTGACAACCAGGTACCAGCACAGGTGTTGGACCGGCGTACTATCTCGCGCGGAGGAAGTTCAGTCGACCAGGTCCTCGTCCGCTGGTCTGGGTTCGACGAGGCCCTCGACACTTGGGAAGACTATGAAGCTCTTCGACAATAATTTCCTCAAGCAGCCGCTTGGGGGGGCAAGCGGCACCTCAAGGGGAGGGGAATGTCAGCACCGCACATGCCAAGCAAGACGAAGACACAAACAAGACAAAGCAGGAGCATTCTCAGCAACAGTTGGGTCGCCGAGCCAGACGTGCTAATGTACGTTACATGGGCCCAGAGTGGGTTGTGTAAGGGGAGGTATTTGTACGAGAGCTGAGGGCTGAAGAGGGATGTCAAGAAAATACTGAATATTGTAATCTAAACCCTATACTCACCCTTCTTCCTCCTGAGGAACCTTCCTGAGTGCCATTACCCTTCCCTCTGTAGTGTGCTGTTAAGATAGGATTAGATAGGGGTGCCTTTTCGTTCCATGGGATCTAGGACGTCGAGATCAGATTCAACGAGCGCGATGTGATCGAGTTCTATTAGGGTGTGTTTGGATGGAGGGATGAGGAAGGATGAAGAGGGATGGGATGAGATCATTTTAATTTGACCCGCGTTTGGTTTGGAGGTCCAAAGTCAGGGTCAAGAAATATTGTTCAAAAATGGTGGATGAGGCTATCCCTCAAAAAATAAGGGACGAGGTCAACCCAGGGTTGATCCCGTCCTATCCCTCATTGACACCGAACCAAACACTACCTTAAACGCTGATCGTAGATCCTAAAACCTACAGTTGGGATAGCATACCGTTTGGGGATAACCTAAGATATTGTTGCGGTCAAAGCGTCCTCAGCGGCGTTGGTTGTACCAACGACCATTGTCTAGTCCTCTAGGCCCTTTCGCCCCGACCCTAGGCTTGGGCGCATTCTTGCCTGATCCCAAGCGTCAGCGGGGTGGGACCCATATCGCGCCTTCCTCGTCGTTGTCTGACGAGGTGTCGCCCCCGATAGTGTGGACGTGGTATGCTGGACGAGCTCAGGCTCCCTCCATTGTGACACGGTGATCTGGGCCTATAGGTGTGCATCAAGGTCGAGTTGACCCCGAATCTCACACTAGGTCTTGCGCTTGTCCAATGTTTCGGCTTCCGGGAATTTGTCAAGGAAATCCTGGCAGTTTGCTTTCATCCTCGATAATGCGGCCATGGACGCTAGGTGCCGCGATGAGTGTACGTCCACCACCTCGTCGTGGTTGGGCCGACACTATCACGGCGTTCCTCGTCCGTTGATTGGGAGATACTGGTTGTCCTTGCTCTCGGGGCAGCCTTCTCTATGTTTGATCGAGCTACGGTGGTGCAGGACGGCGGCGTGGCTTGAGGAGGAATAGAAGAGGAGATGCCTGCGGGTGGGTCCCACATGGCGGTTAGAGAGAGGGAGTGAGGCGCAGCTTGGGCCGGATGGCTGGATAGATTAGTGTTTCTTTTCTTTTTTTTTCCTTTTATCCTTATTTCCCAAAACAAAAAATATAAATAAATATATATTTTTAATTGTCTCTAAAAATTCATAATAATTATATCAACAATATTTATCAACAAAGAATTTATTTTTAGACCAAAGTTCTTATATTAATTAGTTGAGTTTTCATATAAAAGAATTATATGAAAACAGTAATCGAACAATTATGAGCAATCAAAAATTCTTCTGAAGATAAATAAGATCAAACACTTGAAAGAAAAATTCTTTATATAATAATTTAAATGTGTTATTTTTAGTTGATGGTTTTGAGGTGTTCCAGTAAAAAGGCTTTCTATTGTATGGTCTACTTTAAACCTTTGTTTGGGGCGTGGTTTTCCTACACGTAATTTTCAGGGTCTCGGCATGGACGCCTATAGGTGGCGCTCCCATCGGTGTTTGAGCAGGGAAGTGCACTGGGCACCTTAAGTTCGTACAGCATGCAATCTGGAATCACCTTTTCAAAGGCACGTGTTGCTGGGTCACTATCGTCAGCACTTAATCTCTGAATGTGATGGTTTAACAATACCTTGTTTACTATTTATTTTCTTTCACCTGAACTCTGGAGCAGATAGAGAAGAAAGAAAATATGCTCATTGACGGCATTTATGTCCGTATTGACGGCATTTATGTCTCAGCCCTCAGGTTAACGAAAGCTTCTTAAATTTGATTCCTTTGATGCTCCTGCTGTCAAGTGTTAAATCCTGCTCTTTACAACCAGTATTAATTCCTATGATACAAGAATCAAACAGATTACTTCCACTAGACACCCTCCACATCAACTAGAAGCAGAAGCATGCAGAAGGGAATAAACAAAACGAAAAGATGAAAACCTGGACACACCAGATCAACTTTGGTTCCATTTGTTCCCTGAAGAAGTATGATACAATTTTGGGCGGCGACCCCATAAAACTCACCAGATAACTTGATCTAGTTTTATGCTTTTCTTGAACCTCATGTCTTGTTGCAACTTCTCCTCTTGTAAAATTTATAACCTGTGGACAATGTTGCCTTCTCACTAACTTCAGTTAATCTGCTATTCTCTTGCTTGTGCAAACCCGTGCCGGTTACCAGATCCGCGTTGTCTCCCTCTATCTTGGATAGGTTTTTCTCTGCTGTGTCGTTGTTGTTTACTTCCTTGGTTATCATTGTGCTATTATGAGCCTCGGTACGCTCCAGAGTTTTCAAATTCGTCAAGTCTTCCCCACCACCGATATCAACTTTCTCTTTGCACTCGATGTGCTCCTTATGTGAACCCTTGTCACGATCTGAAATGCTATCATTTGTTTGCTTCAAGATTTTCTTTGGCCTCCCTATTCGCTGTTTCGTAGTCTCTGAACTGGTCCCCTTTTCACATGCCGCTTCCATAGATCCAAACTTATCTCCTTCCGGGTCAGATTGAGTTAACCCAATAGCACCTTCAGCTACATGGCATATAGAAATCATTACATCGTATGGAGTTGTAAAACAAAATGCCATTAAACTGAATGCTAGAAAAATGCAACTCAGTCTATCATCTAAGAGAAGGTATAGGGTCAGAAAAATGCCAAAGGTTTTGAGTCTATCTAAGAGAAGGTATGGCGTGCTGTTCATATTGTTTTTGGAATCCCCCCACCTACGAGTTGTGCTCATTTATTCAATAATTGGGTACAACATAGGGGTCAGGAGTAATTCTATGTTATTAACTGGAGCGAGTGCTCTTTGTTGGGCGATATGGCTCGACAAGAGGAAACCAAAATCTTACTTGGAGGTTCTATTTAGGGAAACACACTGGCTTCGATCCTGGGCTCAGTTACAGCGCATGGATGAGCAGAGGGAGGAGTTAGTTCAAGTTTGTCATTGGTAGAACTACGGATTCTACCGGGCAGATTGCGAAGATTGTAGGGAGGGGATTTGGTGGGACCAGGGTGGCGGCGCTGGGGCGTCGTCGTGATCCTGGCTGGGTTGTGCGCAGGGAGAAGATCACAGGAGACTCTGGCTCCCTCTGGGAAGCCAGAATAGATTGGAATTCTGCTTGCCTTTATTCCAGAGTTTACAGATCTATATATAGAGCTATCTCAAGTCTATCTACTAACTTTGGATAAGTATAACTATCTAGATAGAGCTGATCTTTATCTACTATCTTTGGATAAGTATAACTAACTAGATAGAGCTTATCTATTAGCTATTGGGCCTTGGGCCCCACCTGGGCAGCCTTGGCCCTATTGCGCCTAACATAGGCTTGGCCATACATAACATCTCTCCCCGCCTTCTCAAACAGCTCGTCCTCAAGCTGTAAGTTGGGGTAAGCAGCACAGAACTCTTCAAGCTTTTCCCACGTGGCGTCATCTTCAGCCAGTCCACGCCACTGTACGAGAACCTGCCACACGCCCCGCCTAAGTTGAGCGCGAAGCACCTTGGCCGGCACAGGAAGCAGCCGACCATCCATCACTGGGTCAAGCGTCCCCGGAGTTGCAGGAGGATCCCCACGATGCGGCTTCAGCAGGCTGACGTGGAAGACATCATGGATGCGAGCACCATCTGGCAACTGCAGGCGGTAGGCTACCGACCCAATCCTTTCCTGGACACGGAAAGGGCCTGCGTAGCGAGGTCCTAGCTTTCCCTTCGCGCGCGGATGGAGGGACTGAAAGGTGCGGTGTAGCAGGCGTAGCCACACCCAGTCGCCCACCTGCAACTGGACCTCCCGATGCCCGGCATCGTAATACTTCTTGGCGAGCTGTTGGGCCTGCAAAAGGCGCTGGCGCACCTCGGCCAGCATCTCATCTCTGGAGCGTAGCATGTCGTCTGCGGCCTCAGTACGTGCCGTCCCTGGCGTGTAAGGTAGCATGGACGGTGGGGATCTGCCATAGACCACCTCGAAGGGAGTGGCACGCAATGCTGTGTGGTAGGAGGTATTATAGCAATACTCCGCCCAGGACAGCCAATCCACCCATGCCCGCGGTCGATCGCCGGTGACACACCGAAGATACATCGCAATAATTTTGTTGACCACCTCCGATTGTCCATCCGTCTGTGGGTGGAAGGCGGTGCTCATTTTTAGTGTCACCCCCGCCATCCTGAAGAGGTCGCGCCACACGTGCCCGGTGAAGACGGGGTCCCGGTCACTGACAATAGACAACGGGAACCCGTGCAGTCGTACGATGCCGTCGAAGAATGCCCGTGCTACGGACGACGCGGTGTAGGGGTGGCCGAGGGCGATGAAGTGGGCGTATTTGGAGAAGCGATCCACCACCGTGAGGATGACGGACTTGTCTGCCACCTTGGGCAGCCCCTCGATGAAGTCCATGGAGATGTCGGCCCACACCTGGGACGGCACCTCAAGGGGTTGCAGGAGGCCGCCCGGCTGCTGCGCCAGTGTCTTGTTTTGCTGGCACGTGGTGCAGGTGCGCACCCAGTCCTGGACGAGCGCACGATCATGTGGCATGTAGAAGTCTGCCCGTAGTCGATGGAGGGTTTTCTGGATGCCCTCATGACCTGCCGAGTGCGCCAGTGTCAGCACCTGGTGGCGCAGGTCGTCGTAGTTCGTCACGAAGATGTGTGTGCCGTGCAGGAGCAGCCCGTCGACGAGGCGCCATGGCGCAGCCAATACGCCGTCCCGCAGCTGCTGGAGGAGGTGCTGCCCGTCAGGTGCAGCTGCCAGCGCCCGCCTGATGTCGTCCAGCAGGGAGAATGTCGGGCCCGAGATGGCCAGTGCTGCCATAGCCGTGTCCTCCACGGCAGCCTCCGAGTCGCGGCGGGACAGGGCGTCGGCCACGGTGTTCAGGCGCCCCGGCCTGTATTCCACCGAGAAATCGAAACCGAACAACTTGCTGATCCACTGATGCTGAGGAACTGTGGACAAGCGCTGATCCAGCAAGAATTTGAGACTGTAGTGGTCAGTCCGAACAGAAAAGTGGCGCCCCCACAAGTACGGGCGCCAGTGACGGACGGCCTGTACGAGGCCGATGAGCTCCCTCTCGTAGGCCGCCAACTTAAGGTGGCGGGCTGCAAATGGCTTGCTGAAGTAGGCGAGAGGTCCCGCGCCCTGATGAAGGACAGTACCGAACCCTGCACCTGACGCGTCACAGTCGACGACGAAGAGCTTGGCGAAGTCTGGCATCTGGAGCACTGGACCCGTCGTTAGGGCGTGCTTTAGGGCGTGGAAGGCTGTTGTCGCGTCATCGTCCCAGGCAAACGCGTCTCGTCGCAAGAGACGTGTCAGCGGGGCTGCGATGAGGCTGAAGTCTTTGATGAACTTCCGGTAGTACCCTGCTAGTCCCAAGAAGCCCCGGAGGCCTCGTGCAGACCGCGGGGGCGGCCAGGAGGCCACTGCCGCGACCTTGTCGGCGTCCATGGCGACCCCGCCCTCGGAGATGACATGGCCCAGATAGGCCACTGATGTGGCGCCGAAGGAACACTTGGAGCGCTTCAGGTGGAGGTGGTTTGCCTGCAATGTCTCGAGGACGATGCCCACATGCTGGAGGTGCTCCGCCCATGATGCACTGTAGATCAGGATATCGTCGAAGAAGACAAGCACAAACTTCCGAAGATATGGGCGGAGTACGTCGTTCATCAGGGCCTGGAACGTAGCAGGCGCGTTCGAGAGGCCGAACGGCATGACCAGGAACTCATAGTGGCCATGATGGGTGCGGAATGCCGTCTTGGCGATGTCATCGGTGTGCATCCGCACCTGGTGGTAGCCTGAGCGTAGGTCCAGCTTGGAGAAGAAACGGGCTCCATGGAGCTCGTCGAGGAGCTCGTCCACCACCGGGATCGGGAACTTGTCCTTGGACATCTTGGCGTTGAGGGCGCGGTAGTCAATGCAGAAACGCCACGAGCGGTCCGCCTTGCGAACCAAGAGCACCGGAGCGGAGAACGGCGACGTGCTGGGTCGTATGATGCCTTGTGTGAGCATGGCCTCACACTGTCGCTCCAGCTCGTCCTTCTGCAGCTGTGCGTACCAGTACGGTCGTACGGCCACCGGAGCTGTACCGGGCAGCAGGTGGATGCGATGGTCATAGGGGCGGGCCGGGGGCAGTCCCGTGGGCTCGTCGAAGATGGCGCCATGTTGCTGCAGAAGGACGTCCATGAGGGGCTGTTGGGCAGTGTCGACGACTGCCACAGCCAGCTGCTGCGGGGCAGGCTGTTGCGTGGCCCGCACACCCTGCCAGTGGATGTGCCGGCCCTGGCGCTGGAACGACAGGGTCAGTGCTCGGAAGTTCCACTTGATGGTGCCCAGCGTCTCCAGGAAGTCCACGCCGAGGATGAAGTCGAAGCAGCCCAGGCGCATCCCAACGCACGTGATGGAGAAGGACTCGTCGTTGATGATGACGGGGACGTCGCGGGCGATGCCGGCGCAGGGTAGGCGGTCACCGTTGGCCACCGTGACCCGAAGGTGCTCGCCACCCGCCATGGCTAACCCGAGGCGGCTCATTGTGTCAGCGTTGAGGAAGTTGTGGGTTGACCCTGTGTCCATGAGCGCGAGTAGTCGCTCGCCGTTGATAGTGACTGGTAGCAGCAGCGTCTTGTCCGTCCGGATGCCCGCCAGCGCGTGTAACGAGACCACCAACGCGTTGGCTCCCGTGACGTCTGGGGCGGCCGACTCCTCAAGGGGGTCGACCCCACCCTCACCGGACGCCTCGTCGAGGAAGTCGTCGACCTCCAAGTAGAACAGCCGCTGGCAGACGTGTCCCCGAACGTAGGGTTCATCGCAGTTGAAGCAGAGCCCCTGCCGGCGCCGCTCCTGCTGCTCGCCCGGGGACAATCGGCGAAACGGGCGTGTCGGAGTCGTACTATCGCCTGGCGTCGTCGTACCGGTCGGTAGAGCCCCGGGCGGTGCTGGTGTCACGCGACCCGAGCCCTGCGCCCGTTGCGGTGGTCGCGACCCGCGCTGCTGGAATGGGGGCCAGGCCGCCGCGCGCCGTTCGAACGCCCGTGCCAGGTACATGGCAGTTTGTAGATCCTGCGGGTCGCGCAGCTCAACGTCCACCTGCAAGTACTCGGGAAGGCCGCCCACGAATAGCTCTGTCTTCTGCATGGGGGAGACGTCCCGAGCTCGACACAACAACGCCTGGAAGCGGTCCGAGTACTCCTGGACCGTGGACAGGAAGGGGAGGCGTCCCAGTTCCGCAAGGCGAGAACCGCGCACTGCTGGACCGAAGCGAAGGCGACACAGCTCGGCGAAGCGATCCCAAGACGGCATGCCCTCGTCCTGTTCCAGGGCATAGTACCACGTCTGTGCCGGCCCCTTAAGATGGTACGAGGCCAGCCACGTGCGATCCGAGGCTGGCGTGCGCTGCCCCCGGAAGAACTGCTCACAATGATTTAGCCAGTTCAGCGGATCCTCGGAGCCATCGTATGTGGCAAAATCCAGTTTGTAGTAGCGTGGAGGCGCGCGCGCCTCAGCGCCCCCGTAGGCTGCGGTCTCCACGTCGTCGTCCTGAGGTAGCCCGTGGTACGGTGACCACGCTGCTGTCGCTGCGGGTACGTGGGGGCGCAAGGGCCCCCGACCCGGGAACAGGGGGCCGTCGCCGCCTCCTAACAGCATCCCGGGAGGCCCACCGACGGTGCTGCTGGGTAAGGAAGTCGTGAGCGCCGGTCGCGGGAGTGCCTCAGAGTACACTGGTGGTGAAACCGTAGGCGCGCCCTGCGCCCAAGATGGGATGGGGGATGGGGATGGTGGGAAGCGGATCATATGGATGGGGGCTGTGGTCGGTGATGCGGTGGATGAAGGCCCGGGGTCGATCGGCATGCCGTACTGGTAAGAAATTGGTTGCTGGGCGAGTGGAGGGAGTGGCGCAGGTGGCTGTGTGGGTGGGGGCAGTGCGGCCGGCGGTGGCTGCGCTGTCAGGGACGGGTGCGGCGGCTGGGGTGGATTGGCGGCTTGTGGATTGGGGAAGGGGAGGTGGCCTGTCAGCATGGCGTTCATGGTGATCTGCATATCGCGCACGGCGTGGCTGAGATCCGCCAAGGACGCCGCGATCTGGGCCGGTGTGAGCGCGGGGGCGGCCTGCTGGTTGATGGCCGCGCCGGGAGGGCCGAGCGCCATGGCCTCGGACGACGCAGGGACCGCGGCCAGGGAGACGACCGGCACTGCGGGCGGGCTTGAGGCCGGCGGCGGCTGCTGTCCCGGTGACGGCGACTTGGAGGAACTCATGATCGTCGAGACCTCTGATACCAGATTGGTAGAACTACGGATTCTACCGGGCAGATTGCGAAGATTGTAGGGAGGGGATTTGGTGGGACCAGGGTGGCGACGCTGGGGCGTCGTCGTGATCCTGGCTGGGTTGTGCGCAGGGAGAAGATCACAAAAGACTCTGGCTCCCTCTGGGAAGCCAGAATAGATTGGAATTCTGCTTGCCTTTATTCCAGAGTTTACAGATCTATATATAGAGCTATCTCAAGTCTATCTACTAACTTTGGATAAGTATAACTATCTAGATAGAGCTGATCTTTATCTACTATCTTTGGATAAGTATAACTAACTAGATAGAGCTTATCTATTAGCTATTGGGCCTTGGGCCCCACCTGGGCAGCCTTGGCCCTATTGCGCCTAACATAGGCTTGGCCATACATAACAGTCATCATCTAGGATCAAGAGCAATGGACTTTTTTGCGTCACGTGGATGGCCTTTTGTGTTTCGTCTTTCTTGCTAAGATGATCTTGTTATCACATTGAGTTCTATGTATGTAATAATTTTGGTCTGAGACCTTTTCTGCGAAAAGGCCGAAAGCCAGAACATTTTCCATTATCTAAAATCTAAGAGAAGGTATAGGGTCAAAAAAATGCCAAAGGTTTTGAGTTCGAATCCTGGCAAAGGCTTTATTTGTGCCTCTGCCCCTCTATTTCATTGTTGTTCCTTTCTCTCTGCCTGCACGTGAGTGGGGGTGTTGAAGTGTATAAGTGAATAGCTGATCTTTTCCTAACAACTTAAACTTTTGTGTTGAACTGGTTAGTGCATCCACTCTAACATGGTATCAAAGACAGAGGTCTCGTGCTCGAATCCTATTAGAGGCTTAATTTGTGCCTCCGTCCCTTTATTTCCACGTTTGCGCCTTTCTCTTTGGTTGTATGTGACTGAGGACGTTGAAGTATATAAACTCTTACTCTCATCAAAAGGATGACATTAGGAGTTGGGGCAATTTTCTGGTTTATTTCTCACACAACACACAATGTCATACCAACCTGAGGGGTTGGGATTACATATTAATAGCTAGCCAGGCAGCCAAGCAAATGCTAAAATACTGTCCTCTAGTCTAAGATGTCCTAGATGTCCTCTAGTCTAAGATGTGTCCTAGATGTTGGCCTCTAGTCTAAGATGTTGTGCTAGATGTCCTCTAGTTTAAGATGATGTCCTAGATGTTGTCCTCTAGTCTAAGATGTTGTCCTAGATGTCCACAAAAGGACCACAAAGACGTATTCCATCATTCCCCCCTAAGTCTTGTGCGTCGTCTAGAGGGAAAGTTGGATCATCCCGGACCTAGAGCAAAGCTTAAGGAACTTGATCCTCGCAAGGGGCTTAGTGAGCAGGTCCGCAAGCTAGTCCCTAGTGATGATGTAGCGTGTCTTGATGCTCCCTTCTGCCAGACAGTCTCGGATGAAGTGGTACCTAACTCGGATGTGCTTCCTCCGTTCATGGAAAATGAGGTTCTTCGCCAGGGCCAAAGCGGACTGGTTGTCCACCCTGAGTTCCACCACTCCAGTGTCTCTGCCGAGGAGATGACCGAGCAGTCAAAATCTCCCCACAAGATGTTGTACTGCCCTGCAGTCCAGTCATGTATGGACAAGGTAACGAAGGCTCTCCACAAGATGCTGGTACTGCGTAGCGTCCACCTCCTTCGTCGTGATGTCGCGACTCAGCTTCAGCTTCTCCATCGGAGTGAGAGCTAGGTTGCAGTCGGTGAGCCCAGCCAGCTCAATGATGTGCTTGGCATAGGTGGTCCAACGAAGCGTGATCCCGGAGTCGCCCTAGTTCACCTCAATCCCCGGGTAGGAGTGATGCTCCAGATCACTCATTTGGAAGGTGATCATCTCTTCCTTGAACGTTGCCACCTCCGCATCCTTGGACCCGGTGATCACCAAGTCGTTGACGTAGACACCCACCAACAGGGCATTTCCTCCATTGCCCCGCCGGTAGATGGCCGCCTCGTGCGGGCTTGGCTTGAAGCCTAACACAACCCTCCTCCTTTACCAGGATTGATAGATAATTTATTTCAACTTTTAGATGTTAATATACTTTTGTAAGAACTTGGTCAAAGATAGAGAGGTTTTTTTCTCGAACGCGTAGGAGAGCTACACATCATTATATTAAGAGCGGTCCAAAATAGACCAACAGTCACCATTACAATACAAGCCTCCTTACGAAGGACGAAAACAAAGAAACATAAAAACTGTCATAAGAAAGAACTATCCTACAACAACTACTACTTAGAAGAAGTTAAATTGGCCTAAATTTGTGAACCTGCCATATAACTAGAACTTACAGTGATTTGAAGTCTGCCCATTAGATAATTCCTTGTCTAAAACCTGTGCTCTCATGAATTTTTTCTTTGCTTGTCCTTTTGCTTTCAGTCTTTTCACCATACTTTTGGGCTGATGGTACAAGAAAAAAATTGCATCATTTGTCAGAAAGAAGAGGTTGAACATCATATCTTGGAGATTATCAAGAAGGTACATATATAAAAGGCATGAAATATAATCTTTTTAGACAACACTCTTGCTAGTCTATGCCATAGTAACTAGTAGATGAACATGACAAGTATAGTTTATGGACAACTTTTTTAAATCTATTGTCTTATTTAATTGCGCTGTCCTAACAAAATGCATGTCCTAGAATGTAGGGAGTAATAAGTTAATAGTGTTCAACTTTGAGATTTGTCTTCCACAAGCAAGTATAATGATAGGACTTATGACTTAGAAAATAGAAACCCAATGAAACTTGCCTTTTTTAGCAAATTGAGTGAACCATTTGAAAGTAGTGCTCCCTCCCTCTGTTCTTAAGGCGTCGCCTAGGCGCCTTGCCCGCCTACCTCGCCTAGGCGTCCAGGCGGTGCTCCAACGCCTTGGACCGCCTTACCGCTTTAAAAACCATGCTCCCTCCATTCCAAATTATAAAATGTTCTCGCTTTTCTAGATATGTAGTTTTTGTTATGCATTTAGATGTACACTATGTCTACATACATAGGAAAATCAATGTATCTAGAATATCCAAAACATCTTATAATTTAGAATTGAGGGGTTAGCTAGTAGACATAAGATGACAAAAGGGGCTATGCTAAAACAATAGTTCTGGGAGAAAACAAAATACATTAAGTATAGTATATCAAAAGCAATGTAGGCTAGCAAATTGAAAATTAGTTTTCTGAACCTAGGAAAACTGTATCTAATTCTCTACAGTGCCTGAGCGTATGAAACAAGAGTTGTCAAAAACCAAAAAAAATCATTTTGCTTTAAGAATTAAAGGTCTCTGAAGGATAATTACACAACCTGACAAGGACAAATACAATGCGAAAAAGGAAATACCAGATCTGCACACTTATCAAATGAATACATGTCAATGACATTTCTCCTTGGAAAATAGGAATGCCTAGATATTTCTCCGGTTCCAAGGTAGCTCAATACAGACTTAAGCGTGCGAAATACACGGTGACTAACAGGATCAGTATAGTACTGCATAATCAAGTTAGAAATCTTATCAAACTAGGGCTGCTGATGAATAATGAAGGAATAAGCAACTTTTTCAAACATACTAGATATAAACGGTTAGATGCACTAGGCTAATGTACCTGGTCTTTTCTGATTCCATCATTGAACTTTCTAGATATCGTTTCTTTCACCCATCCATCTGGTAAACCATCAGGATTGAATTCCACATGAGCAAGTATCTATAAATAAGCTTGAAGGTTAGTTCTGAAGAAAGTCACAAACTTGTAGAGTTCAAAACAGAAGGAACAGTTCCAGCAAGAGCCATACATTATCATCAGTGCTAGTGTCGCACAGCACATCCATATCACATGTAGAAACCATGCCCTTATTAACAAAGTGCAATACTTCTGCTTTTGACAAGAATCGCTGCCCAGTAGGTAGGTGAACATAGAACTGCAGAAGGCATAAGCTTCAAAACAAAAAAGAAATGTCATATGCTCATATCTCATCTAACGTTTGTGTGACTTCAATTTCCTCCAAGGAACTAACAAATCCACCATGTAACTAAAACTTCCTCCTCACTCTCAACCTAATAGCTTTCTTCTGAACGAGCAAAGATTTATACCTCCTGCCCCTACACAAATTAAGTTGCATGACAATTCACTTGTATTCTAACACTCCTCCTGACGTCGAGGCTCTCTCAAGCCTCAGACGTGGAATAAAAGCAAGCAACAATTATTTTATTTAATTGCGCTAACCAGGATTCGAACTCGAGACTTCAATCTCTTATCCAACCAATTCAACCCAAAAGCTCAAGCTGATAGAAGAGATGGGCAATTCACTTGTATTCTAACAACACCCACTCTTAAAGACATAAAATTCAACCCTGAATTATAAAAGAGAAGATTTATTTCAACCATTCAAACAACTGCAGATGATCCCCTTGAACCCTAGAATTCCATTGATATGGTAACTATGTGTACAATGTTGATTGATATCATGGTTTATGTTGAGCTGAAAATAGTAGGCATTGAGAGAGTCACAAGTGAACTCCTGCCTTTATTTATTTATTTTTTTTTTTTGGATATCTTCTTCCATTCCATCCACAGCTGTGGCATTGCCTCACTCACCTAACCCTCCATGACATGTATCCTCTGCATCTATCAGGTAAAACCAGAGGATGCTATGAGCCACCATCCAAGGTTGAGGTGACATCAAGCTTCATCACCTTGGCTCCTGACCAAGCATGCCAGTGTGTGCCTGCAGCCAATACCTACCCCAATTGTTCTTTCGGTTTTGTACTCGCTTTTAGATGGGAACATCTTGTCTTGCCAGCTACATCTTATTGGAAAACTGTTGTATTTTTTATATCCAATATGTATAGTTGCAGTAAAGTACCGCACCATATGGATGTAATGAAAGGCCCACACAGGTGAGCTTATCCGTGAACCCGCAAATATGCTTGATTTTTGTGGGTTCCGCAGAGAACTTCAAAAATTAAGACTGTTAATATGCTTGATTTTTCTGAATGAGTTAAGTTGTTGGGAGAGGGCTGGGGCTAAGCAGCTAGCAAGTTTTGGTCTTCCTGCTATTATGAGTAGAGTCTAGAGTGTGGTCAAGTGTGGTCAAGTGTTCTGTTTGCCCTACGGGCATTGTACTTTGGTCCTCTTGGACCTTTTCCTTTCTTAATATAATGACGTGCAGTCCTCCTGCGCGTTCGAGAAAAAAAAAGTGGGTTCACGGACAAGCCTCCTTGCATCCCTAGATGTTATTGTGCAACAAATCTCCAACCTACCTTGTACATTTTGTCCATTTTCTTCCCACCGGCTCTGACTTCAATCACCCACCCACGTGGAAGCCATGTATGTGACTCCTGCATGCAACAATCAGGGAAGCACATCAGTTTAATCAGCAGTGTCATACAATATGGCATGACTGAATAAGAATTGACTAACATGAAGCTCGCTATCCTCGGCGCTTGCCTGCAACTCCAACATACGTTCTTCCACCCCTGAGAAAAGATAATGCAATGTCTCCATCTTTGATGTGAACGTGTATCCGGACATTGGGGAAATGTAGTACTGCAGAAAACAAGTAACAAAAATTTTCACAAATATTAACAAATAAATGTTCTATAAACTCCAGAATCAGGTTCATAAGATGTACACAAACATATGTATGGTCAGCATTTGAAACATCACATGACATATATGTTCATAGGCAAGGGCATATGTGGAAGCATGCATACTTTGTAGATGGAGCCATTGTCTTCTTGACAGACCTCCATAGTCCAACCGTCAGGAAGCCAACCCGGCGGCTCATCCAATGACCCAGAATCCTCATTCAACTCATCCAATTCCTGAACCACTAAGACCTCCTTACCTTGCCTCCCCTGTTTTTCTACCTCCACGGTCTGCTTCAATGTGTTGTCACTAGAGATAACCAAGCCATTATTCTCCCTATGGTGGAACCAGAAAATCATGAAAAGATGCTAAATTAATAGTTGTGTGAACGCTACTATGAAAGAACTAAATTTAACACAACAAAATCATCTGATGTGCTAACTATTGCCGATAACTTTAAATAAAATAGTAAAATTGATGAATGCGTTATTTTATATATATATATATGTGTGTGTGTGTGTGTGTGTGTGTGTTATTCAGCACCTTAGGTGATGATCATCCACCCTGGAATGACTTAACAAAAGTTAACTTATTCGTGATTTTTTAAGTCATTTCTTAAGACATTTTAAGGTGAGTGATCATCACGTAGGGTGACGAGTAGCGCTACCCTAGTCACGTGCCCCACGTTCGGCCATGCATCGTCCGCACCACGGCCCCCGCTCGCACACCCGCTCATCCAAGCCCCGTTAATCATGTCTTCACTCGTCGTGCCTCCGCCAGTAATTCCTCCGCCGCACCAACCCCCGCTGCCCCTGAAGTCCGTAATGGCTGAAGTAACCGTTGAATGGCTGAATATTTGTTCCTGTTGTATGTTGAAGTAAACCTGGAATGACTGAAATAAACCTGGAATGGCTGAAGTAAACTTTGAATGGCTAAAATAAATCTTGAATGGCTAAAATAAACCTGGAATGGCTGAAGTAAACCTTAAATGGCTAAAATAAACATTGAATGGCTAAAGTAAAAACCTTGAATGACTGAATAAAACCAAGAATGGCTGAATGTTTGTTCCTACAAACCTTGAATTGCTTAAACTAAACCTTGAATAGCTGAATATTTGAACTTAGGTATATATATGGAAAATCATTTATATTCCCTGATGTACCTACTCCATTATATTAACCACGCTCGAGGCTTGCTCACCTGCATCCTAGACTAGTCACACTCGCTCTTAGTGTGTCACAAACGTGTAACCTGACAGAGAATATATGGTGTTCCAGGCTGGGCAGGACATAGGATGTTGGTAGATATCCAGATATTTCCAACAGACTAGTGCTTCAGTTCATCTTCATCCTCATCAAGTTGATCGTCACATATGACCCATCGCTGTCAAGGGGGTCACAAACTGCCCTGCTTTGTCATATATGATATATGTTTTGTTCTAGTTGGTAGTTCATCTGGCAAGTCGTCAATGAACTGTACAGGGTCCTCGGCCCATTGCCAATCTTGCTGCCCAACAAGTAAACAGTGACTAGGTAATTGCCTTTGCCTCTGAATCCGTCCAAACCCCTTCGACGATAGTATACGACTATACGTGTATACCTGCTCTGATCCTTTTAGCACAATTACCCAAACTCTCCACCTGAATCTACAAACTTGTAGTCTTGTACCCAGCAGTAGAACAGGAGAGCGCGAGACACATGCAATAGCACCTGCAACTTCATGGATTTTTTTTTTCAAATGAGAGTATCATCTGATACTTTTTTCAGACTAGAGTATCACTAGATAATTTTTTTAATATCATGGTACAACTAATATTTTTCAGATTTGAGTATCACTTGATAATTTTTTTCATGTTATGGTATCAGTTGATACTTTTTCACATTATAGTACCAGCAGTAGATACTTCTTTCAAATCTTATCATCCAGAATCCATGGCAATATTTTTTCAAATGAGAGTATCATGTGATACTTTACTATTACTGTTATATTTGCTCTACTCATGTATATACACATATTCCACTCATCAGTATACAGATACACTACTTGCCTTCCAAGTGTGTACCCACATATACTCCTACTTTATAAGAGTAAAGAGTGTACATACTGTATACCTGTTTAGAGTATACAGATATATACTCCACATCGTCCTTATCCAATTGAGAGTTTGAGACCGCATGTATATGCATCAGGCCAAGAAAATAGTGCTAGCCGTTTAACTGATTAGTGCCTATTGGATCTTAATGAACCTAAACCAAATAACAGAAAGGGGTAGCTACATCCGGAAGTTAAAAAAAAAATTCAAACTAGTTCCTTGAGCGTGACTTAACTCAATACTTAATGTTTAGCCCTTTGAGTAAAGATTATTTGAAAAGAAACAGTTAATAAACAGATGCCACAAGTAGGTTCAACAGATGCCATTGCCAATACACCAGATTCGAGACAGGAGGCGGGGCGACGGGCTTTTCACTGGCTCTGCCGCAGCGAAGTGCTCTGAAGGGGGGCGCATGCGCACCCTGAGAGGTCGGAGGCAAACCTAGTATGGTCAGCCCGTTGAGGCGGGGAAGCATCAAGGACGCACCGCGGGGGGAGGGAGGTTGCAGGGGAACTGGATGCCGGCTCGGACGGCGCTCCGTCGGCCGGGAGCGAACCGCTGCCGCTCCTCCGCGCTGAGCGGCGAGTCTCTACCATAGGACGCCTGGCGCCGGCGGGAGTGACATGCACGGGGGGGTGCGGCCTCGGCCGATGGCGAAAGGTTTGGCCGCAAGCCCGCGGGGAATTTGGTCAGTCTACACAGTGATGTTCTTTGTCGCTTTTAGCGTGAGACTGTCGAATAGTCATCATTTGTTCGCAGATTAAAATTTAAATATAGATATAAAAATGGATAAGTTAGTAGATAGTTTAAAATGAGTCGGTCAAATATGCTCTCTTCGTCAAAAATCAAAATACTCATCCGATTGAATAACTCGTCTAGTAAATGGGCCTGTATACCCGTTGGCCTCAAATGTCCCTCTCGTCCTTCTAGCACTTATAGTTCTAGCACTTATAGGGTGTTTCTATTTCTATATATTAAAGACGGACGCAAAGCTGAGCATCTATGCTATTCACGTTGTCTCTTTTTTCTTCAGCCGTGTGATCACAATCTGATGCCTAAAAATGTTTCACGCTTCCTTACCGCAAAGCCGCGGTCTGGCGCAGAATCCATTCGGTGTCATGATGCGTCGAGACCCCTTTCCCACCCACTTCTCTGTCGTCGCATTTCTCTCCCACCGCTCAACCACCCCCCGTCAAGTCGATCACCGTGCTCCCCTGCGACGAGGTCCTCTTCGAGCACGTCCTCCACCACCTCTCCTCCCGTCCAAGACCTCCCGCTTCATAACCCTCGATGACCTCAAGGCCGGCACCCTTCCCTGCTGCTGTGTTGCCACCACCGGCGACTCGCTCCCGCTCCTCTACGTCATCTCCGTCGACAAGGTCATCTACTGAGCGCGCCGCCCTTCTCGCTGGAGCCAGCCACCATCGTGACCATTACACGCGTGACGACCATTTTATCATCATCCCCACCTTTTAGGTATATTCTTCTCTCCACTTCTTCACGCTCGCTACTCGCTCCCTCCAATTCTAGCTATTTCTATTCTATATATTAAAGGCAGACGCAAAGCTGAGCATCTACGCTATCCACATCGTCTTTTTTTCTCCAACCGTGTGATCACAATCCGATGCCTAAAAATGTTTCACGCTTCCTTACCGCAAAGTCGCGGTCTGACGCGGAATCCATTCGGTGTTATGATGCTTCGAGACCCCTCTCCCACCCCCTTCTTTGTCGTCGCATTTCTCTCCCACCGCTCAGCCACCCCTCACCGTGCTCCCCTACGACGAGGTCCTCTTCGAGCACATCCTCCACTACCTCTCCTCCTCGTCCAAGACCTCCCGCTTCATAACCCTCAATGACCTCAAGGCCGGCACCCTTCCCTACTGCTGCGTTGCCACCGCCGGTGACTCGCTCCCGCTCCTCTATGGCATCTCCGTTGACAAGGTCGTCTGCTGAGCGCACTGCCCTTCTCGCTGGAGCCAACCACCATCATGACCATTACGCGTGCGATGACCATTTTATCATCATCCCCACCTTTTGGGTATTAGCTTGTTCGCTGCGGCTTGCTGCGGCTGCGGCTGCGGCTTCTACAGTATTTTTCTCTCTATGGATTGCAGCTGCAGCAGTCCAAACAGCTGCAACAGTGCCGGCTTGCAGCCAGCCGAACAGGGCCTATATTTTTCTCCCCACTTCTTCACGCTCGCTACTCGCTCCCTCCAATTCCAGCTAAACAAATTTCTTTGCTAAAATCAAGCGTACTGGTGGTTTACTCCGAAGGCTGAAATGGGAGTGGTCAAGTTGGAAGCTCTCGGCTACAGCCGGGTCCAGGCGCTGGCTTCTCATCTCCTTGGCGTACCTCTCAATCACAGCAGCAATGGCTCCCCTGACACTGATGCGCAGCATGACCATGACCTTCACCGGGACAACGCTCACCAGTGACCACCACGGCACCACCTACACCTCCTGCACCACGGCAAATCACTCCCATTCGTAAGGAAACTTCGCAAATGCCTAACTGGTTTGGGTTAGCTTACCGGTTGTACCGTACCTCTTGGGGTAGGGATTGCTGAGGGAGGCGGCGGAAGGCTAGCAACCGAACTCCGTGGTGAAGACGCGAAGCAAGTCTGCGGACGCTTACCTATGGGTCTGGCCATCTGGGGGTAGTGTGCCATTTTATTTTTATGCATCAATAATTTGCAAGGACAATAACATGTGTTCGTTTCCATATTCTAGGCAAGAGCAAAGGGTCTCCTTTTTCAGTACTGTCACACCCGGATGAACAAAGCCGGGTGCACCTCATATATGCGCCAGAGAAGACAACACATATAATATATAGTGCATAGAGATAAATATCATAAATGTACTTATTACATAGCAAAAGTCTTGCAAAAATAAATGATAAAATAAAACGAACTAAATATTATTCCCTGGTGCCACAAAGCTGACTGGGAGACGTCACCTAGATCAAGTCGAAAGCCTTAGTGTTAGGCGGCTCTTTTTCGACCACCTGTTCTTCTCCTGTGGGGGATATGAGACAGCAAGAGTAAGCTCACATACGATCATAGCTCAACAAGTTGTGGGGAATAATGTGCATGAACTCGCCAAAAATGAGAGTTCATGTGAAGTGTAAGGCTGATCAACAAAATAAAGGCTGAAGCTGAGCATTGCTTTTATAAGTTGGTCAAAATTTTATTAGCAGTTACTAAGTGTAAGTATATACCAAACCTTAGTAATAATAAATAAAAGTAATAATAAAATAATCCCAAATACGATGCAAATGACAAATTGAGTTTTAATTCCATAGATTAATCATTTGAGGGTCCAAGCTGCTCATGACCGTGAGCACGGCTAGTATACCAGTTTTACACTCTGCAGAGGTTGCACATCTTTACCCACAAGTCATGTTACCCATCTACCAAGAGACGGTCAATCCCATACACCTCTACCGAGGAGGCGAGGCAGGGTAACACTACAAGGCCTTTACAAAGTTCCACTAGCTTTAGAAAACCCGCTGCAGTTTATAGGAAGCTCTAGTGCAGGAATCCCTCGCCTGACCGCCATCGTAGCAAAATCTACCCAATGACCTCCCTACACTGACCACTCCCCTACTGCCCTTGCCCCTTTCGGGTAAGGAAGTCATCCACTAGCTTTCCTAGTTAATCAGCCAAGAGCATCCCATACTACCCTTGTGGTAGCACTGTTTTCCCGGGTGGTCGCTCCATGTTCCCATTAACATAATGATCTTAACAAGAACAGTACTAATAAACAGATAATAAAAGTGTAATCATAAATAGTGTATCTCCATACCCAAAACCATAATAAGCAATAGCAAGTACTACCCAAAAATATTATGTGGCAAAACAAGGAATAAAGATAGCCAAAACTGGGGTAACCTATTGGATCCCATCAAAATTAACTTATGCAGATCAGTATGAATAATAAGAATATGGCTGGGTAAAAAGAAGTGATCAAGGACACAACTTGCCTTCAATGAACTCCTGCTCAGCAACTTCTACCTGTTGAACCTCATGATCCACAGTAGCTTGCTCGTCTACTCGCATCAACACAATACATACATAGTATAGCAAAAATTAACATCACACCAAACATGTAAATAAAATACACAATAAAAATCTACACATTAAAATAAGAACCTAGGAACATGACTCATTAATTTTGGAGTTATAGATTTTAAGTTTTGAATTTCCAAAGGTTTTATGTATTTAATATAAGGTTAAGTGAGAGATAAATTTTAATGTATATTTCATGTCAAAACAGTGGCACTAATAGATAAACAATAATATTATAAAATTATAAAAATTGGAATGGATCAATTTAGACTAAAAATGAATTTTCTATGAATTTTATAAGTTCTAGCAATTGTTTTTTATTAAAAATGCATTTACTAATTCATTTATTCATTTTAAATAGGTTCTGGACTGGGCGCATAAAACGAAAAAGAGCAGGGGCCTCTACATAAGTTTTCCTAAGATAGAGATGTTAATGAGGACCCAATACCCGCCAACCCATGGGGAATTCCCCTATTAGGGTACGGGTATGGGACAAAAGTTGTCCCCATGGGTATGGATATGGGACAAAATCTCCACCCATTAGGTAAACGGGTATGGGTTTGGGAAGCAATAATCTGAACCTGATTATCCATGGGTATTTCGGACGTGTACACCTGTCGTGTTTGTATGAATGAGTTGAGGCCGATCCGGCCACCAAGCCCAGCACGGCAGCGCACCAGGCCCCAGGTCGTAGCCCAACAAGGCAACACGGCAAGGCAACTAGCAGACTAGCAAAAAAAACAAAAAAAATAACCAGCCATATGCTACGCCCTGCCTAGACGACAGTGACGACCATGGATTCTTAGGTGTCAACGAACTCAGATGGTGACAAGGAAGGTGAGCAAACTCCATTTATCCATTTCTTCTATCGACCCTGAAGTACTTAATTCTTTTCTGATAGATGGATGAATGGATCATGGTTCATGGATGAGTGCTTACCGATGTGGTGATGTCTGAAATATAGATTGTTTGTGCTACTTGTTAGTACCTAGTTATCCCTCAATTGGGGATAGAGACCCATTGGGGACCCGAAACCCGAATGGGGATGGGTATGGGATGAGTTTTGCACCCATGATGGGTATGGGGATGGATCAAATATGATGGGGATAGGTATGGGATGCTATAACCTGATGGGGAATTCCCCATTGACATCTCTACCTAAGACACAGAGAAATCCTGGCGTGGACGGCGGGTTCAAAAATCCTAAACCCGAGGGTTTTATATGCAAACATGCGCGACTGAAAGGGTTCGGGCGGATCTCAGCCTTGGATCACCGTGCGACGGTTAAGATTAGAAGGCTGTTTAAAACAAACCGATATCCATTCTAGGCCCTCGGATCCGAATCTGACGGTGGCTATTTTATGAAAGCGGAATCGGATCGGGTCCGTTAGATCCCATCCAACGATCCACGATCAAATCCGAAAGGGGGTATCCCCACGATCTATCTCGACCGTGCGATGGTTATCGAACAGCGCTCCTAAGCCTAAGCCCTTCCACCTCCCGGTCACAGGCAACAGCGAAACACGCGCCCGCGGTGGCGCCATGGCCGGAGAAGCTGCAGCATCATTTCGGCCCCCAACCTTAAATCTGATTGGTCCTACGCGAACGCCAGAGGAAGCGAAGATATGAGAATAGCTTTTCTCGAGAACACCAGTGCCTAAGTACTCGCCCCCCAGCCCCGATGCGCCGCGGCGGAACATCAACGGCGATGTCCAAATACACGCACCCAGACGACCGATTACCGGCACGGAATGCTTCTACACATGGCGGAGAATGCTAATTAGGGTTCTTGGGCTGGGGATTTACCGAGGTGAAGTGAATCGCGGTCGACGACAGCGGCGCCCACGCTTGACTCCACGACGACCAAGTGGTCCACAGCGGCGCGATGATTGGCTCAGATATTTGGTGGAGAGAAGATGGGAAACAGAGGAGAAACATGCGAATCCCGTCGTGCCCCCTCTATATGTAAGCGACATGGCCAGGGCGTCACGGTGGGTTGCGCGGAGGCTGCGCATGCCGCCATGCGCGGCGAGTTCGTTGAGGACGGTACTAACACGAGAGGCCCACACGCCAGCGAGGAGAATTCGTGCACAGTCTGAAACCCGAGCTGTGGGACCCACCCGTCAATGATTCACGCCGCGAGGAGTGGAAGCGGGTACATGAGAGCTAGATGACTAGTGGGCCCAGTAGTGCAGTGAAGGGTAAGGCCATCGTGGGCGTGAGGCAGTGGCTGAGCAGGCGGGCCCATGGGCAGTGTAACGATGCGCGTTTCAGCTAGTTGGGCTGTGCGGGAGTGGAAAGGAGCCGTGGGCCAGAAAGGAGGCAGTCGACCCATGTAGCTCTTTTCTTTTTTTCTTTTTATCTTTTATCTTCTTTTCTCTATTTCTAAGTTCAATTTGAATTCGAATTTTGAATTCAAACTTGTGCCAAATTTATTCTCAAATCATATTGTGAAATTAAAAATACCAATTTTGGAAATATAATTATATTATTTATATTTTTATATCATTTCTCTTCTTCTTACTTTCAAAACCCTAATTTTAATTTAGGGTTTAATCCAACCTTTAGAATTATTATCTTATTATTATTATCCTTATTATTTTTATTTAATACACAAACATATAACTCCAACATGATGCATATTATTTTTTTATCATTTGTTTTAATTCATCTCTTAATTGTAGGTATGCTCTTTTATGATGAAAATATGACATACAAAATAAGAAGACCTATATATATTTCTTGTATATAATTTTGAGTATTACAAATCCTACCCCCCCTTACAAAGAATCTCGTCCTTGAGATTTAGGAAGGTCTAGGGAAAAGATGGGGAAAATCTATGCGTAGTTCTTCTTCTCTCTCCCAAGTTGCTTCATCTTCTCCATGGTGACTCCATTGCACTTTGCATATTTTAATCACTTTACTCCTCGTGACTCGAGTTAGTGTATCAAGAATCTTGATGAGATATTCAGCATAAGTCAGATCATCTTGAACACTAAAGTCCTCCATTGGTAGCTGCTCTTCAGGTACCCTGAGACACTTCTTCAGTTGTGACACATGAAAGACATCATGCACATCCACAAGATGATCAGGTAACTCCAATTGATAAGCCACCTCTCCCACTCGCTTTAGGATTAAGAAGGGTTGAAAGGGAATTAGGCTTACACCTATTTCCTAATTGATTTTGGTGGTTGAATTGCCCAACACAAATAATTGGACTAACTAGTTTGCTCTAGTATATAAGTTCTACAGGTGCCAAAGGTTCACAATAAGTCAATAAAAATACCAAGGATGGGTTCAAACAAAGAGAGCAAGGGACAACCGAAGGCTGCCCTGGTCTAGCGCACCGGACAGTGTCCGGTGCACCAGGGGACTCCAAGCTGAACTCTTCACCTTCGGGAAATCTCAGAGGCGCTTCGCTATAATTCACCGGACTGTCCGGTGCACCACCGGACAGTGTCCGGTGCCCTAGGGGAGAGCGACTCTGAACTCGCCAGCTTCAGGAATCCGCTCCGCTAAAATTCACCGGACTGTCCGGTGTAACACCGGACTGTCCGGTGAGCCAGCGGAGCAACGGCTACTTCGCGCGCAACGGTCGACTGCAACGCATTAAATGCGCACCAGCGCGCACAGAGGAGCAGAGCACGCGCGGGTGGTACACCGGACAGTCTACAGGGCTTGTCCGGTGTGCCACTGGACAGCCAGGCGGGCCCACAAGACAGAGCTCCAACGGTCGGAACCCAACGGCCAGGTGACGTGGCTGGCGCACCGGATAGTGTCCGGTGCGCCATGCGACAGACAGTCTCCCAACGGCCACTTTTGGTGGTTGGGGTTATAAATACCCCCAACCACCCCACATTCAAGTCATCCAAGTTTCTTCACTTCTACACCTTACAAGAGCTATAGCATTCAATACAAGACACACCAAAGAGATCAAATCCTCTCCCAACTCCACACAAAGCTTTAGTGATTAGAGAGAGAGATTTGTTATGTTCATTTGAGCTCTTGCGCTTGGATTGCTTCTTTTCTTTCCCATTCTTTTGTGATCAATTTCACTTGTAATCATGGCAAGAGACACCAATTGTGTGGTGGTCCTTGCGGGGAAGCTTGTTTCCCGTTTGATTGAGAAGAGAAGCTCACTCGGTCCGAGGGACCGTTTGAGAGAGGGAAAGGGTTGAAAGAGACCCAGTCTTTGTGACCACCTCAACGGGGAGTAGGTTTGAGAGAACCGAACCTCGGTAAAGCAAATCCTTGTGTCTCACTTCTTTATTCGCTTGCGATTTGTTTTTACGCCCTCTCTCAGACTCGCATTATATTTCTAACGCTAACCCGGCTTGTAGTTGTGATTAACTTTGTAAATTTCAGTTTCGCCCTATTCACCCCCCTTTAGGTGACTTTCAATTGGTATCAGAACCCGGTGCTTCATTAGAGCCTAACCGCTCGAAGTGATGTCGGGAGATCACGCCAAGAGGGAGATGGAGACCGGCGACAAGCCCACTACAAGCCACGGGAAGGCTTCATCGGAAGAGTCCCGCAACAAGGGGAAGGGGAAGGAGAAGAAATCCTCTTCCCACAAGTCGCATCGGAGTGGCGACAAGAAAAAGAAGATGAGGAAGGTGGTTTACTACGAGACCAATTCTTCATCACCTTCCACCTCCGGCTCCGACGCGCCGTCCATTACTTCTAAGCGCCATGAGCGCAAGAAGTTTAGTAAGATCCCCCTACGCTATCCTCGCATTCCTAAACATACGCCTTTACTTTCCGTCCCATTAGGCAAACCACCAACGTTTGATGGTGAAGATTATGCTAGGTGGAATGTTATGATGCGATATCACCTAACCTCACTCCACAAAAGTATATGGGATGTTGTTGAATTTGGTGTACATGTACCATCCGTAGGGGATGAAGATTATGATGAGGACGAAGTGGCCCAAATCCAACACTTCAACTCCCAAGCCACAACTATACTTCTCGCCTCTCTAAGTCGAGAGGAGTATAATAAGGTGCAAGGGTTGAAGAGTGCTAAGGAAATTTGGGACGTGCTAAAGACCGCGCATGAAGGAGATGAGGTGACCAAGATCACCAAGCGGGAAACGATCGAGGGGGAGCTCGGTCGCTTCCGTCTTCGCCAAGGGGAGGAGCCACAAGACATGTACAACCGGCTCAAAACCTTGGTGAACCAAGTGCGCAACCTCGGGAGCAAAAAATGGGATGACCACGAAGTGGTTAAGGTTATTCTAAGATCACTTGTTTTCCTTAACCCTACTCAGGTTCAATTGATTCGTGGCAATCCTAGATATACACTAATGACTCCCGAGGAAGTAATCGGGAATTTTGTGAGCTTTGAATTGATGATCAAAGGCTCAAATAAGATCAACGAGCTTGATGGCCCTTCCACGTCCGAAGCACAACCAGTCGCATTCAAAGCGACGGAGGAGAAGAAGGAGGAGTCTACATCAAGTAGACAACGAATCGACGCCTCAAAGCTCGACAATGAGGAGATGGCGCTCATCATCAAGAGCTTCCGTCAAATCCTCAAGCAAAGGAGGGGGAAGGATTACAAGCCCCGCTCCAAGAAAGTGTGCTACAAATGTGGTAAGCCCGGTCATTTTATTGCAAAATGTCCATTATCTAGTGATAGTGACAGGGGCGACAACAAGAAAGGGAGAAGAAAGGAGAAGAAGAGATACTACAAGAAGAAGGGCGGCGATGCCTATGTTTGCCGGGAGTGGGACTCCGACAAGAGCTCCACCGACTCCTCCTCCGACGAGGACGCCGCAAACATCGCCGTCACCAAGGGTCTTCTCTTCCCCAACGTCGGCCACAAGTGCCTCATGGCTAAGGACGGCAAAAGGAAGAAGGTAAAATCAAGATCCTCCACTAAATATGAAACCTCTAGTGATGAGGGTAATGCTAGTGATGAGGAGGATAATTTGCGTACCCTTTTTGCCAACCTCAACATGCAACAAAAGGAAAAATTAAATAAATTAATTAGTGCTATTCATGAGAAGGATGATCTCTTGGACTCTCAAGAGGACTTTCTAATCAAGGAAAACAAAAAGCATGTTAAGGTTAAAAATGTTTACGCTCTAGAAGTTGAAAATGTGAAAAATTGTCTAGTGAGCTAAGCACTTGCCATGATTTAATTGTCAACCTTAGAAATGAAAATGCTAAACTTATTGCTAAGGTTGATTCTAATGTTTGTAATGTTTCAATTCCCAATCTTAGAGATGATAATGTTGATTTACTCGCTAAGATTGAAGAATTGAATGATTCTCTTGCTAGCCTTAGAAATGAAAATGAAAAATTTACTGCTAAGGCTAAAGATTTTGATGTTTGCAATGTTACTATTTCTAACCTTAGAAGTGAAAATGATATATTGCATGCTAAGGTTGTAGAATTAAATTCTTGCAAACCCTCTACATCTACCATTGAGCTTGTTTCCATTTGCACTAGATGTAGAGACATTAATGTTGATGCTATTCATGATCACCTAGCTTTAATTAAGAAACAAAATGATCATATAGCTCAACTTAATACTAAAATAAATGAGCATGACTTAGAAAATGAAAAGTTTAAATTTGCTAGAAGCATGCTCTATAGTGGGAGACGCCCTGGCATCAAGGATGGCATTGACTTCCAAAAGGGAGACAATGTCAAACTTAATGCCCCTCCTAAGAAACTATCCAACTTTGTTAAGGGCAAGGCTCCCATGCCTCAGGATAATGAGGGTTACATTTTGTACCCTGCCGGTTATCCCGAGCATAAAATTAGGAGAATTCACTCTAGGAAGTCTCACTCTAGCCCTAATCATGCTTTTATGTATAAGGGTGAGACATCTAGCTCTAGGCAACCAACCCACGCTAAGTTGCCTAAGAAAAAAAACTCCTACTGCATCAAATGATCATAGCATTTCATTTAAAACTTTTGATGCTTCTTATGTGCTAACCAACAAATCAGGCAAGGTAGTTGCCAAGTATGTTGGGGGCAAACACAAGAGCTCCAAAACTTGTGTTTGGGTACCCAAAGTTCTTGCCTCTAATGCTAAAGGACCCAAAACTGTTTGGGTACCTAAAATCAAGAACTAAACTTGTTTTGTAAGTTTATGCATCCGAGGGCTCAAGTTGGATCATCGATAGCGGGTGCACAAACCACATGACAGGGGAGAAGAAGATGTTCTCCTCTTATGAGAAAAATCAAGATCCCCAACGAGCTATCACATTCGGGGATGGAAATCAAGGTTTGGTCAAAGGTTTGGGTAAAATTGCTATTTCACCTGACCATTCCATTTCCAATGTTTTTCTTGTAGTTTCTTTAGATTATAACTTGCTTTCCGTTTCCCAATTATGCAAAATGGGCTACAACTGTCTATTTACTGATGTTGGTGTCACTGTCTTTAGAAGAAGTGATGATTCAGTAGCATTTAAGGGAGTGTTAGAGGGTCAGCTATACTTAGTTGATTTCAATAGAGCTGAACTCGACACTTGCTTAATTGCTAAGACTAACATGGGCTGGCTCTGGCATCGCCGACTAGCACATGTTGGAATGAAGAATCTTCATAAGCTTCTAAAGGGAGAGCACATTTTAGGATTAACAAATGTTCATTTTGAGGAAGATAGGATTTGTAGCGCATGCCAAGCAGGGAAGCAAGTTGGTGTTCATCATCCGCATAAGAACATCATGACGACTGACAAGCCACTGGAGCTCCTACACATGGATCTATTCGGCCTGATTGCTTACATAAGCATCGGCGGGAGTAAGTACTGTCTAGTTATTGTGGATGATTATTCTCGCTTCACTTGGGTATTCTTTTTGCAGGAAAAATCTCAAACCCAAGAGACCTTAAAGGGATTCTTGAGACGGGCTCAAAATGAGTTCGGCTTAAGGATCAAGAAAATAAGAAGCGACAACGGAACGAAGTTCAAGAACTCTCAAATTGAAGGCTTCCTTGAGGAGGAGGGCATCAAGCATGAGTTCTCTTCTCCCTACACCCCATAACAAAATGGTGTAGTGGAGAGGAAGAATCGAACTCTATTGGACATGGCAAGGACCATGCTTGATGAATACAAGACTTTGGATCGGTTTTGGACCGAGGCGGTTAACACCGCCTGCTACGCCATCAACCGGTTGTATCTACACCGAATCCTCAAGAAGACATCATACGAACTCCTAACCGGTAAAAAGCCCAATATTTCATATTTTAGAGTCTTTGGTAGCAAATGCTTTATTCTTGTTAAAAGAGGTAGAAAATCTAAATTTGCTCCTAAGACTGTAGAAGGCTTTTTACTAGGATATGATTCAAACACAAGGGCATATAGAGTCTTTAACAAGTCCTCAGGACTAGTTGAAGTTTCTTGTGACGTTGTGTTTGATGAAACTAACGGCTCTCAAGTAGAGCAAGTTGATCTTGATGAGATAGGTAATGAAGAGGCTCCGTGCATCGCGCTAAGGAACATGTCCATTGGGGATGTGTGTCCTAAGGAATCCGAAGAGCCACCACATGCACAAGATCAACCATCCTCCTCCACGCAAGCATCTCCACCAACTCAAAATGAGGACGAGGCTCAAGTTGATGAAGGAGAAAATCAAAATGATGAGCCACCTCAAGATGATGGCAATGATCAAGGGGGAGATGCAAATGATCAAGACAAGGAGGATGAAGAACCAAGACCGTCACACCCAAGAGTCCACCAAGCAATCCAACAAGATCACCCCATCGACACCATCCTCGGCGACATTCATAAGGGGGTAACCACTAGATCTCGTGTTGCACATTTTTGTGAGCATTACTCTTTTGTTTCCTCTATTGAGCCACACAGGGTAGAGGAAGCACTTCAAGATTCGGATTGGGTGGTGGCAATGCAAGAGGAGCTCAACAACTTCAGTAGGAACGAGGTATGGCATTTAGTTCCACGTCCTAACCAAAATGTTGTAGGAACCAAGTGGGTTTTCCGCAACAAACAAGACGAGCATGGTGTGGTGACTAGGAACAAAGCCCGACTTGTGGCCAAGGGATATTCACAAGTCGAAGGTTTGGATTTCGGTGAAACCTATGCACCCGTAGCTAGGCTTGAGTCAATTCGTATATTATTAGCCTATGCTACTTACCATGGCTTCAAGCTCTACCAAATGGACGTGAAGTGTGCCTTCCTCAATGGACCAATCAAGGAAGAGGTCTATGTTGAGCAACCTCCCGGCTTTGAAGACGGTGAGTACCCTAACCATGTCTATAGGCTCTCTAAGGCGCTTTATGGGCTCAAGCAAGCCCCAAGAGCATGGTATGAATGCCTAAGAGATTTCCTTATTGCTAATGGCTTCAAAGTCGGAAAGGCCAATCCTACTCTATTCACTAAAACTCTTGACAATGATTTGTTTGTATGCCAAATTTATGTTGATGATATTATATTTGGGTCTACTAACGAATCTACATGTGAAGAATTTAGTAGGATCATGACACAGAAATTCGAGATGTCAATGATGGGGGAGTTGAAGTATTTCTTAGGATTTCAAGTGAAGCAACTCCAAGAGGGCACCTTCATTAGCCAAACGAAGTATACTCAAGACATTCTAAACAAGTTTGGAATGAAGGATGCCAAGCTCATCAAGACTCTGAAAGCTCTCTTGTGAGTTTTGGTGTTTGGATGACAACTCAATCAAAGGACTAACAAGTGTACTAAGTGTTGAACAGATGCTTAAGGTAAAGCCTACAGGGTTCAACACAAGTGAACAAATGTGATGGTCCAAGAACTGGATTATGGATACATATTGGACATCACAAGTAAGTTGGACATTGCAAAAGTGATACTCGGGTGCGTAGCTCGAAGACAACTGATCAAGCCAAGGACGGAGGCAAGAAAAGCTTCGAGGTACCAAGTGCACGGGAGAAGGTCAAGGAGGCTGAGGAACCCAAAGCCAAGGATGAAGAAGAAGGCTTGCAAAGTCAAGGGTGATCGAGTTGAGAACAGCTACGGCACACCAAGGATCACTACATAAGGACGTGACTTACAGCCAATGAGGTAACAGCTACAGTTATATGGTGTGAGTCATAAGGCTCAAGATCAAGCTCTAAGAAGGAGATCAAGGTCACTAGAAGGAGAACAAGTGTCAAAACCAGAACTGGAAGCAGCCCAAAAGAGCTAAGTTCACCTTAATCTTTAGCTTGGGTTGTTCCTATGTTTGGAGATGTTCTATGTGATCTTTGCAGGATGTTGGAGCCAAGAAATGTCAATCTAGATCAAGTCAAGCAGACTTGATGATTTATGAGTCCAACATCGAAAATCAAGCATGTGAAATGCTATAGATGTGATAATTAAGAGAAGGTATGTTTCTAGACTTAGTACATTGGTTTTAGTGTACTAATATACTTGTCTAAGTGTTAGAAACAGAAAGAAGAAGAAAAGGAAAGAGGTGCAAAAGGCTTGGCTGTGTACAGCCAAGACTCTGCTCAGTCTGGGTGCACCGGACTGTCCGGTGGTGCACCGGACAGTGTCCGGTGCGCCAGGCTGGCTCGAGCGACCTGGCCGCTCTCGGGAATTCACTGGCGACGTACGGCTATAATTCACCGGACTGTCCAGTGTGCACCAGACTGTCCGGTGAGCTAACGGTCGGCCGCGCGATCTGCGTGGGACACGTGGCCGAGCCAACGGCTAGATGGAGGCACCGGACTGTCCGGTGTGCACCGGACATGTCCGGTGCGCCAACGGCTCCAAGACTGCCAACGGTCGGCTTTGCCATAGAAGGAAAGAAATCGGGCACCAGACAGTGTCCGGTGTGCACCGGACTGTCCGGTGCGCCACCCGACAGAAGGCAAGATTTGCCTTCCTGGATTGCTTCCAACGGCTCCTAGGCCCCTTGTGCCTATAAAAGGGACCCCTAGGCGCCTCAAGCAATGTACAAGCGCAGCCAACAAGTGTAGACTTCACTCGAATCAATTCTCACTCTTCCTCTTGTGTGTAACTCTATAGTTTGTGTAGAAGGCACAGCTATAAGCCTTAAGAGAGAGGAGAAGTGCTGCTTAGAGCTAGAGCAAGGTCTTGAGCGTATCGTTACTCTGCCGGGGTGCTGCCAAGAAGTTTGTAAGCAGCCGCGGTTCTGTTGTAACCCCACTCAATAGTGAAAGGCTCTATCTGTCATACTGACAGATCTGAGCAAACGGAGGAAGGAGTTGAAATAGACTCCAAGCCCAGGTGTGGCTAACTCCAACGAGGACTAGGCAAGCATTTCAGGCTTGGCCGAACCTCGGGATAAATCCTTGCGTCTGTGTGCTCTGTTCTGTATTGTACTCTGACTCTCTGTCTTACTCGCTTTTATATCTGCACTTCACTACTTACTTGTGGTACTAGCTTTCCTTGAAGTGCAGGATATTCGTAAGACAGGAACTTCAATTCCACTGCAACCTACTCGAAGGGTTCTTCACCCCACTGCGATCCTGTCTTCGAGTAGAGTAAGATTTAAGTTTTAAAGTGATAATTTTTATTCGCCTATTCACCCCCCTTCTAGGCGACATCTAGATCCTGTTCCCGAGCCAAAGGGAACTTTCAATTGGTATCAGAGCTAGGCCTCTCCAGTGTGGGCTTAGCCGTCCGGAGATAACGATGTCGTCACAAGAGGTAACTGTAGAACTTCTTTTAGGCGATGGCTCTAATTACAAATCTTGGTCTGTCTCTATTTATAATGCTTTCATGAGTGTTGATTCTGATTTGAGACAGATCTTTAGTAGAAGTATTTTTCCATCTGATATTAGTAAAAATCCCTCTAATGATGAACTAAGATGTTTATCTCTCAATCACCGTGCTTGCAGCATCTTAGTTGATTCTCTTTCTAGAGGTGCTTATTTTGCCATCATGAGTAGTGATAATGATTTATTTGTTGATGCTCATGATTTATGGAATAGAATTAAAGTAAAATATTGTGTGGAAAATTGTACTGCTTCTACTCCCTATTGAAAGTTCCCTTTGACCCGGGAACATGATCTGGATGTCGCCTAGAGGGGGGGTGAATAGGCGAATAAAACTTAATACTTTAAAACTTAAATTCTTAATCTACTCAAAGACTTAGTACGCAGTGGAGTGAGAAGACTCTTCGAGTAGGTTGCAGCGGAATGGAAGATCCTGTCTCAAAATGTCCTGCACTTCAAATGAAGCTTATACCACAGATAAGTATTGAAGTGCAGATATAAATACGAGTAAGGCAGAGAGTCAGGATACAATACAGAACAGAGCACACAGACGCCAGGATTTATCCCGAGGTTCGGCCAAGCCTGAAATGCTTGCCTAGTCCTCGTTGGAGTTAGCCACACCTGGGCTTGGAGTCTATTTCAACTCCTTCCTCCGTTTGCTCAGATCTGTCAGTATGACAGATAGAGCCTTTCACTATTGAGTGGGGTTACAACAGAACCGCGACTGCTTACAAACTTCTTGGCAGCACCCCGGCAGAGTAACGATACGCTCAAGACCTTGCTCTAGCTCTAAGCAGCACTTCTCCTCTCTCTTAAGGCTTATAGCTGTGCCTTCTACACAAACTATAGAGTTACACACAAGAGGGAGAGTGAGAATTGATTCGAGTGAAGTCTATACTTGTTGGCTGCACTTATACTATGCTTGAGGCGCCTAGGGGTCCCTTTTATAGGCACAGGGGGCCTAGGAGCCGTTGGAAGCAAACCAGGAAGGCAAATCTTGCCTTCTGTCGGATGGCGCACCGGACAGTCCGGTGCACACCGGACACTGTCCGCTGCCCGATTTCTTTCCTTTTATGGCGAAGCCGACCGTTGGTAGTCTTGGAGCCGTTGGCGCACCGGACATGTCCGGTGCACACCGGACAGTCCGGTGCCTCCATCTAGCCGTTGGCTCGGCCACGTGTCCCGCGCAGATCGCGCGGCCGACTGTTGGCCCGGCCGACCGTTGGCTCACCGGACAGTCTGGTGCACACCGGACAGTCCGGTGAATTATAGCCGTACGTCGCCGGTGAATTCCCGAGAGCGGCCAGTTCGCCAGAGTTCAGCCTGGCGCACCGGACACTGTCCGGTGCACCACCGGACAGTCCGGTGTGCCAGACTGAGCTGCCTTGGCTGTACATAGCCAAGCCCTTTGCACCTCTCTTCTTTTCTTCTTCTTTCTGTTTCTAACACTTAGACAAGTATATTAGTCCACAAAACCAATGTACTAAGTATAGAAACATACCGTCTCTTAATCATTACATCTATAGCATTTCACATGTTTGAGCTTTGATGTTGGACTCATAAATCATCAAGTCGGCTTGACTTGATCTAGATTGACATCACTTGGCTCCAACATCCTGTAAAGGTCATATAGAACATCTCCAAACACAGGAACAACCCAAACTAAAGATTAAGGTGAACTTAGCTCTTTTGGGCTGCTTCCAGTTCTGGTTTTGACACTTGTTCTCCTTCTAGTGACCTTGATCTCCTTCTTAGAGCTTGATCTTGAGCCTTATGACTTATACCACATAACTGTAGCTGTTACCTCATTGGTTTTAAGTCACGTCCTTATGTAGTGATCCTTGATGTGTCGTAGCTGTTCTCAACTCGATCACCCTTGACTTTGCAAGCCTTCTTCTTCACCCTTGGCTTTGGGTTCCCCAGCCTCCTTGACCTTCTCCCGTGCACTTGGTACCTCGAAGCTTTTCTTGCCTCCGTCCTTGGCTTGATCAGTTGTCTCCGAGCTACGCACCCGAGTATCACTTTTGCAATGTCCAGCTTACTTGTGATGTCCATTATGTATCCATAATCCAATTCTTGGACCATCACATTTGTTCACTTGTGTTGAACCCTGTAGGCTTTACCTTAAGCACCTGTTCAACACTTAGTACACTTGTTAGTCCTTTAATTGAGTTGTCATCCAAACACCAAAACTCACAAGAGAGCTTTCAATCTCCCCCTTTTTGGTGATTGATGGCAACACAATTAAAGCTTACATAAGAATAAGATTTGAAGCACAAATTTTGAATTCTAAGTTTATAGAATGCTCCCCCTAAATATGTGCTTACTTCAAGAACCTAATTTTGGCCTCAGACGCCAATTTGCACATACTTAGGCAATTCAAAACATTTCTACACCTTAGCACTTTTTAGGATGCATTGTGTCAAGAATCAAACCATGATGCTATAACACACAAATGCACATGATCAGAGTTAAACACCATTCAAATTAGTGGATATATCACAGGAATATCAACCTGCCACTATTCATCATTAAGATACCAATTCAAACTAATACCAATTTAAAGTAAGACACTAATTTAAGACAATCTTAAAGCACCATTAACCACATGACTATCTATTACACTATAGAAGCCAAATAATTCATCGCAGCAGAAACACTAGTCCATATGAGCAACACATATAATATTGCGGAAACACTAGTCCATATGAGCAACACATATAATACTGCAAGAAACATATGAATATCACACTTGGCAAAGCTCAAACTAACACATCACCCATTAGGATAAGCTTTCCTCTCAGGTTGAGATAAGCTTTAATACACAAATTCTCCCCCTTTGACATCAAACACCAAAAACCATACTCAAGCAAGAACATAGGATGATGTCAAGGGACAGCAGGGTGTTAAGGAGGAAAAACGACTATCAAAAACTCCCCCTTACTTATTGAACATATGCACTATCAACATTTAGGTAAGATACATATATGCAAAAAGATTAATACTCCCTTTGTACCTTTACCATGTTGTAGTGTACTTCCCATCTTGAAAGTATCTAATCTCTCAAGAGCTTCTTCACACTTGTGCCTGATTCTTTATCCTTACTTTTTCTTGTTGCTAAGACACCAAACTTAGAACAAGTTATAGTATTTGGCACAAGAAGAAACTTCCATTCTAATGATTATCAAAAGATGTCAATTGAAGTAGACTATCACGGCTACTAATTGAAAGATACCAATTGCAAAAGTTCATTTATTATCATAGCTCCATGATATTTAAGAATAAGCATCTATTATCACCAGATATTATAGAGCATGAGCAATCTAAAAATATGCACTTACTCACGACTTGAGATACCAATTTCTTGACTTACAGAGGTACCCAAGTCCTGATTGCTCTATTTCTTGCTTATCTTCTCTTTTCCACCTAGAGACTATACAAGATTGCTCAAGAAACAGTTAGTCTCAAAAGACACAAGTTATGTGTGCTCCCCCTAAAGTTGTGCATCAAGTATTTGAATGACTTGCACTTTGCACATTCTAGCTTCCTTAGAACTAGAGGAGATCACAACATACCTTGGTCACGGCATACTCCATCACTTTCATCCCAAAGAGATATCAATTAAATACCAAATTGAGAGCCACTTAATACAAATTGAGGGCTGAATGAAAGGTTAACTAAATACAACAAGCATGCCTTAGGAGCACCTAAGCCATTTGAATACTCACAGAAAGTCTAACATTTCCGCAACTTGGACATGCTTCATACTCAACTATCATTGCATATACCAATTGAAGATCAACACAATCATGTATAAAGCGTAATGTCTAAGCATGCCATAGTTAAGAAGGCACAAAAGAAACATCATTTTAAGGCATAAGTCTCCTAAGCCACGATGCTACCAATGAAATGCAAGAACACAGCTATGATCACTATCAATGGAACTTCAAGATATTCAATAAAATTGCACAGTTCCATTTTCCATACCTTTGCCTTTATGAGAGCACTTGTTATCACCAATTCAGGGCTCCTTTTGCTCATGCACCTCATAGCTCAAGAGAGCACGACATGGATTTGAAATTCACACAGTACCAAACTAGGGTAATCATGTGAACATGGACTAAACAAAATGTCATAATTGCACATAGCATGACTTACAAAAAGAGGTTTATCCATATACACCAAGAGAGTTAATCGTTGTGGATATAACAAATGAAAGAGCTACCCATGAATGATTCAAAAGATATAGCACCAGTCATGATTAAGCAAACATCATTATGATTCATTTAACATAGGCAATCATAAAGCATAACTACTCCAAAGACAGGTAGCACAACAAGCCAACTTAAGAGCAATACTAAATTGCAATTATGTACTTAAAATACATGGGTACCATCCTTTGGAGAGCAAGTTGTGGACTTTCATCAAAGTCCTTTACTTGATTCACCAATAATGATTCAGGACCTATACACCTTATTTCACTTGAGATGAACATGGGATTAGTGTTTCACAATAATTCAACCTTGGGTCAATAAACACCAAAACAATTAATAGCTTAAGTATAGAGTTTTAGATAACCGTCTTAAGCTCTCCCATGGTCTCCAGTCCATCTCAAGGCACCTGCATGGTCTAGTTAGCACAGTTTGGTACCCATCTCGGGATGGGTACATAATGATCATGTAAATGTGCCTTTGGTACCCAAATTGCCTTTGTGCTAGTTCTAGGTGATCTTGTTATAGATCTAGCACAAGTGTATGATTTGGGTCTCCTACGCGAATAAGATTGACACAAATTCACTTGATTAGGAATCTTACCTTTGTAACATACCTTGGATAGATGACCCTGCTCACCACACTTGTAGCAGAAGCGTCGCTCAACTTGACATGACGCTTGCTGTGTGTCATTTTCCTTGGTGAGGGTCACTTTGGAGGATGCACATCCTTGATTCTTCATGACCGGACATGAAGTGATCGTGTGGTCCTTATTGTTGCATCCAAAACAACTTCTTGTCCCTTCATTCTTGTCTTTGTACGGACAAGATGCGATGAGGTGGCCTAACTTCTTGCACTTGAAACACCTCCTTTTTCCTTTTCCCTTTTTGTACTTGAATGACATGGAGAGAGGGTCAGTGCAAACAACATGATTAATTGAATCTTTACCCTTTTCCAAGCTCATATTGATTTCTTCATCTTTAGGAACACTTTTCTTATTGAGCTTGACACTTGCTGCAGTTTTTCCTTTCTCAAGCTTCTTCACCACGCGCCCGTGGATATCTTGAGAGAGTTGAGCAAAGTGTCTTCTCCTCAGTTGTCGTTGTTTCTTATTCCCACAGAATTTCTTTTGTGACCCTAAAACTTGTTGCTCAATCAATGATTGGCTTTCTTTTGAGCAACAGGGCTTAGCACATGATGATATACAATTCAAATGCGCACACGTGCGAGAATGAGGTTCACATGAATTTAAGTTTGCAATTATAACCTCATGAGCAACATTAAGCATGATATGGTCATCAACTAATTTATTATGAGAATATGACAACATATCATACTTTTTACCTAGAGCACGTTTTTCTAAGTCCATTGTTTCTACTTGACTCTTAAGCATAGAATTTTCCGTTTTAAGTTGAGCAATATTAGATAATGCATCATGACTATTTCTTTGCTCAATTAAAACATATTCATACCTTTGGACCAAATTCCCATGAGAGTACTTTAGCTCCTCATGTTCTTTGGTCATCTTCTCCAGGCTGTCGTTGGTTTTGATGAGTGTTTCCTCTAGCCTGAGAAGCGTCTCGCCTTGTTCCTTGTTTCTTCTCAACAACTTAACCAAGAGAGCTTTGTCTGCTTTGTTGAGATGGTTGTAGAAACGGCGAATTTCCTCTTCTTCCACATCATCGGTCTCATTTTCCCTGTCATTAATGTCAGTGGAAGCCAAACAGGAAAATGTACCTTGAGGTGATGAAGATTCATCCTCGCTATCATCCTCATATTCCTCCTCATCATGGCTTTTGTCTCCACCGTCATTGTTAGCAATAAAACATTTATCACTAGTGGAGAACAAACCTGTCGACGAGGTGGATTCATCGTTTGGGTGCCATCGTTCTTGTTCTTCTCCCTTTGAATGGTTAGTATCACAAGTAATATAGGGAGTAGGAGCATCACAGTTTGCTACAAAATATTTTTCTTTAATCCTATTCCATAAATCATGAGCATCAACAAATAGATCACTATCACTACTCATGATGGCAAAATAGGCACCTCTAGATAGAGAATCAACTAGGATGTTGCATGCATGGTGATTTAGAGTTAGACATCTTAGTTCTTCATTGGAAGGATTTTTACTAATATTAGATGGAAAAATACTTCTACTAAAGATCTGTCTCAAATCAGGATCAACACTCATGAAAGCATTATAAATAGAGACAGACCAAGATTTGTAATTAGAACCATTGCCTAAGAGAAGTTCTACAGTTACCTCTTGTGACGACATCGTTATCTCCGGACGGCTAAGCCCACACTGGAGAGGCCTAGCTCTGATACCAATTGAAAGTTCCCTTTGACCCGGGAACAAGATCTGGATGTCGCCTAGAGGGGGGGTGAATAGGCGAATAAAACTTAATACTTTAAAACTTAAATTCTTACTCTACTCGAAGACTTAGTACGCAGTGGAGTGAGAAGACTCTTCGAGTAGGTTGCAGCGGAATGGAAGATCCTGTCTCAAAATGTCCTGCACTTCAAATGAAGCTTATACCACAGATAAGTATTGAAGTACAGATATAAATACGAGTAAGGCAGAGAGTCAGGATACAATACAGAACAGAGCACACAGACGCCAGGATTTATCCCGAGGTTCGGCCAAGCCTGAAATGCTTGCCTAGTCCTCGTTGGAGTTAGCCACACCTGGGCTTGGAGTCTATTTCAACTCCTTCCTCCGTTTGCTCAGATCTGTCAGTATGACAGATAGAGCCTTTCACTAATGAGTGGGGTTACAACAGAACCGCGGCTGCTTACAAACTTCTTGGCAGCACCCCGGCAGAGTAATGATATGCTCAAGACCTTGCTCTAGCTCTAAGCAGCACTTCTCCTCTCTCTTAAGGCTTATAGCTGTGCCTTCTACACAAACTACAGAGTTACACACAAGAGGGAGAGTGAGAATTGATTCGAGTGAAGTCTATACTTGTTGGCTACACTTATACTATGCTTGAGGCGCCTAGGGGTCCCTTTTATAGGCACAGGGGGCCTAGGAGCCGTTGGAAGCAAACCAGGAAGGCAAATCTTGCCTTCTGTCGGGTGGCGCACCGGACAGTCCGGTGCACACCGGACACTGTCCGGTGCACGATTTCTTTCTTTTTATGGCGAAGCCGACCGTTGGCAGTCTTGGAGCCGTTGGCGCACCGGACATGTCCGGTGCACACCGGACAGTCCGGTGCCTCCATCTAGCCGTTGGCTCGGCCACGTGTCCCGCGCAGATCGCGTGGCCGACCGTTGGCCCGGCCGACCGTTGGCTCACCGGACAGTCCGGTGCACACCGGACAGTCCGGTGAATTATAGCCGTACGTCGCCGGTGAATTCCCGAGAGCGGCTAGTTCGCCAGAGTTCAGCCTGGCGCACCGGACACTGTCCGGTGCACCACCGGACAGTCCGGTGTGCCAGACTGAGCTGCCTTGGCTGTACATAGCCAAGCCCTTTGCACCTCTCTTCTTTTCTTCTTCTTTCTATTTCTAACACTAAGACAAGTATATTAGTCCACAAAACCAATGTACTAAGTATAGAAACATACCGTCTCTTAATCATTACATCTATAGCATTTCACATGCTTGAGCTTTGATGTTGGACTCATAAATCATCAAGTCGGCTTGACTTGATCTAGATTGACATCACTTGGCTCCAACATCCTGTAAAGGTCATATAGAACATCTCCAAACACAGGAACAACCCAAACTAAAGATTAAGGTGAACTTAGCTCTTTTGGGCTGCTTCCAGTTCTGGTTTTGACACTTGTTCTCCTTCTAGTGACCTTGATCTCCTTCTTAGAGCTTGATCTTGTGCCTTATGACTTATACCACATAACTGTAGCTGTTACCTCATTGGGTGTAAGTCACGTCCTTATGTAGTGATCCTTGATGTGCCGTAGCTGTTCTCAACTCGACCACCCTTGACTTTGCAAGCCTTCTTCTTCACCCTTGGCTTTGGGTTCCCCAGCCTCCTTGACCTTCTCCCGTGCACTTGGTACCTTGAAGCTTTTCTTGCCTCCGTCCTTGGCTTGATCAGTTGTCTCCGAGCTACGCACCCGAGTATCACTTTTGCAATGTCCAACTTACTTGTGATGTCCATTATGTATCCATAATCCAATTCTTGGACCATCACATTTGTTCACTTGTGTTGAACCCTGTAGGCTTTACCTTAAGCACCTGTTCAACACTTAGTACACTTGTTAGTCCTTTAATTGAGTTGTCATCCAAACACCAAAACTCACAAGAGAGCTTTCACCTATATTGCTTGTGATACTAACCTTTCAAAGGGAGAAGATCAAGAACGATGGGCACCCAACGATGAATCCACCTCGTCGACAGGTTTGGTCTCCACTAATAATAAGTGTTTTATTGCTAACAATGACGGTGGAGACAAAAGCCATGATGAGGAGGAATATGAGGATGATAGCGAGGATGAATCTTCATCACCTCAAGGTACATTTTCCTGTTTGGCTTCCACTGACATTAATGACAGGGAAAATGATACCGATGATGTGGAAGAAGAGGAAATTCGCCGTTTCTACATCCATCTCAACAAAGAGGACAAGGCACTCTTGGTTAAGCTGTTGAGAAGGAACAAGGCGAGACGCTTCTCAGGCTAGAGGAGTCCCTCATCAAAACCAACAACAGCCTGGAAAAGATGACCAAAGAACATGAGGAGCTAAAGTGCTCTCATGATGATTTGGTCCAAAGATATGAATATGTTTTAATTGAGCAAAGAAATAGTCATGATGCATTATCTAATATTGCTCAACTTAAAACGGAAAATTCTATGCTTAAGAGTCAAGTAGAAACAATGGACTTAGAAAAACGTGCTCTAGGTAAAAAGTATGATATGTTGTCATATTCTCATAATAAATTAGTTGATGACCATATCATGCTTAATGTTGCTCATGAGGTTATAATTGCAAACTTAAATTCATGTGAACCTCATTCTCGCACGTGTGCGCATTTGAATTGTATATCATCATGTGCTAAGCCCTGTTGCTCAAAAGAAAGCCAATCATTGATTGAGCAACAAGTTTTAGGGTCACAAAAGAAATTCTGTGGGAATAAGAAACAACGACAACTGAGGAGAAGACACTTTGCTTAACTCTCTCAAGATATCCACGGGCGCGTGGTGAAGAAGCTTGAGAAAGGAAAAACTGCAGCAAGTGTCAAGCTCAATAAGAAAAGTGTTCCTAAAGATGAAGAAATCAACATGAGCTTGGAAAAAGGTAAAGATTCAATTAATCATGTTGTTTGCACTGACCCTCTCTCCATGTCATTCAAGTACAAAAAGGGAAAAGGAAAAAGGAGGTGTTTCAAGTGCAAGAAGTTAGGCCACCTCATCGCGTCTTGTCCGTACAAAGACAAGAATGAAGGGACAAGGAGTTGTTTTGGATGCAACAATAAGGACCACACGATCACTTCATGTCCGGTCATGAAGAATCAAGAATGTGCATCCTCCAAGGTGACCCTCACCAAGGAAAGTGACACACAGCAAGCGTCATGTCAGGTTGAGCGACGCTTCTGCTACAAGTGTGGTGAGCAGGGTCATATATCCAAGGTATGTTATAAAGGTAAGATTCCTAAGCAAGTTAATTTGTGTCAATCTTATTCGCGTAGGAGACCCAAATCATACACTTGTGCTAGATCTATAACGAGATCACCTAGAACTAGCACAAAGGCAATTTGGGTACCAAAGGCACATTTAGATGATCATTATGGACCCATCCCGAGATGGGTACCAAACTGTGCTAACTTGACCATGCAGGTGCCTTGAGATGGACTGGAGACCATGGGAGAGCTTAAGATGGTTATCTAAAACTCTATGCTTAAGCTATTAATTGTTTTGGTGTTTATTGACCCAAGGTTGAATTATTGTGAAACACTAATCCCATGTTCATCTCAAGTGAAATAAAGTGTATAGGTCCTGAATCATTAATGGTGTATCAAGTAAAGGACTTTGATGAGAATTTACAACTTGCTCTCCAAAAGATGGTACCCGTGTGTTTTAAGTACATAATTGCAATTTAGTATTGCTCTTAAGTTGGCTTGTTGTGCTACCTGTCTTTGGAGTAGTTATGCTTTATGATTGCCTGTGTTAAATGAATCATAATGATGTTTGCTTAATCATGACTGGTGCTATATAGGATATATCTTTTGAATCATTCATGGGTAGCTCTTTCATTTGTTATATCCACATGATTAACTCTCTTGGTGTATATGGATAAACCTGCAACTTTTGTATGTCATGCTATGTGCAATTATGACATTTTGTTTAGTCCATGTTCACATGATTACCCTAGTTTGGTACTGTGTGAATTTCAAATCCATGTTGTGCCCTTTTGAGCTATGTGGTGCATGAGCAAAAGGAGCCCTGAATTGGTGATAACAAGTGCTCTAAAAAAGGCAAAGGTATGGAAAACGAAACTGTGCAATTTTATTGAATATCTTAAAGTTCCATTGATAGTGATCATAGCTGTGTTCTTGCATTTCATTGGTAGTATCGTGGCTTAGAAGACTTATGCCTTAAAATGTTGTTTCTTTTGGTGTACCTAAAGAACCTTCTTAACTATGATGTGCTTAGACATGATCATGTTGTTTTTCAATTAGTATATGTGATGCAATGATAGTTAAGTATGAAGCATGTCTAAGTTGCGTGTAAATGTTATACTTCCTTGAGTATTGAATTGGTTTAGGTGCCACTGAGGCATGCATTGTTGAATTTAGTCAACCTTTCATTTAGCCTTCAATTGGTGTTAAGTGGTTTTTCAATTGATATTCAAATTGGCATCCTTGTGTGATGAAAGTGATAGAGTATGCCTTGACCAAGGTATGTTGTGATCCCCTCTAGTTCTAAGGAAGCTAGAATGTGCAAAGTGCAAGTCATTCAAATACTTGATGCACAACTTGAGGGGGAGCACACATAACTTGTATCTTTCGAGACTAACTGTTTCTTGAGCAATCTTGTATAGTCTCTAGGTGGAAAAGAGAAGATAAGCAAGAAATGGAGCAATCAGGACTTGGGTACCTCTGTAAGTCAAGAAATTGGTATCTCAAGTCATGAGTAAGTGCATATTTTTAGATTGCTCATGCTCTATAATATCTGGTGATAATAAATGCTTATTCTTAAATATCATGGAGCTATGATAATAAATGAACTTTGCAAATGGGATCTTTCAATTAGTAGCCGTAATAGTTTGCTTCAATTGACATCTTCTGATAATCATTAGAATAGAAGTTTCTTCTTGTGCCCAATACTATAACTTGTTCTAAGTTTGGTGTCTTAGCAACAAGAAAAAGTTAGGATAAAGAATCAGGCACAAGTGTGGAGAAGCTCTCGAGAGATTAAATACTTTCAAGATGGGAAGTACACTACAACATGGTAAAGGTACAAAAGGAAGTATTAATCTTATTTGCATATATGTATCTTACCTAAATGTTGATAGTGCATATGTTCAATAAGTAAGGGGGAGTTTTGATAGTCGTTTTTCCTCCTTAAACACCCTGATGTCCCTTGACATCATCCTATGTTTTTGCTTGAGTATGGTTTTTGGTGTTTGATGTCAAAGGGGGAGAATTTGTGTATTAAAGCTTATCTCAACCTGAGAGGAAAGCTTATCCTAAGGGGTGATGTGTTAGCTTTGCTAGTGTGTTATTCATATGCTTCTTGCAGTATTATATGTGTTGCATCATATGGACTAGTGTGTTCGCCGCGATGAATTATTTGGCTTAGTGTAATAGATAGCCATGTGGTTAATGGTGCCTTAAGATTGCTTTAAATTAGTGTCTTAGTTTAAATTGGTATCAGCTTTGCTAGTGTGTTATTCATATGCTTCTTGCAGTATTATATGTGTTGCATCATATGGACTAGTGTGTTCGCCGCGATGAATTATTTGGCTTAGCGTAATAGATAGCCATGTGGTTAATGGTGCCTTAAGATTGCTTTAAATTAGTGTCTTAGTTTAAATTGGTATCTTAATGGTGAATAGTGGCTTTAAGGTTGCTTTAAATTGGTATCTTAGTGTAAATTGGTATCTTAATGGTGAATAGTGGTAGGTTGATATTCCTGTGATATATCCACTAAATTGAATGATGTTTAACTCTGATTACATGCATTTGTGTGGTATAGCATCATGGTTTGATTCTTGACACAATGCACACTAAAAAGTGCTAAGGTGTAGAAATGTTTCGATTTGCCTAAGTATGTGCAAATTAGCGTCTGAGGCCAAAATTATGTTTTTGAAGTAAGCACTTATTTAGGGGGAGCATTCTATAATCTTAGAATTCAAATTTGTGCTTCAAATCTTATTCTTATGTAAGCTTTAATTGTGTTGCCATCAATCACCAAAAAGGGGGAGATTGAAAGCTCTCTTGTGAGTTTTGGTGTTTGGATGACAACTCAATCAAAGGACTAACAAGTGTACTAAGTGTTGAACAGGTGAACAAATGTGATGGTCCAAGAACTGGATTATGGATACATAATGGACATCACAAGTAAGTTGGACATTGCAAAAGTGATACTCGGGTGCGTAGCTCGGAGACAACTGATCAAGCCAAGGACGGAGGCAAGAAAAGCTTCGAGGTACCAAGTGCACGGGAGAAGGTCAAGGAGGTTGAGGAACCCAAAGCCAAGGGTGAAGAAGAAGGCTTGCAAAGTCAAGGGTGATCGAGTTGAGAACAGCTACGGCACACCAAGGATCACTACATAAGGACGTGACTTACAGCCAATGAGGTAACAGCTACAGTTATGTGGTGTGAGTCATAAGGCTCAAGATCAAGCTCTAAGAAGGAGATCAAGGTCACTAGAAGGAGAACAAGTGTCAAAACCAGAACTGGAAGCAGCCCAAAAGAGCTAAGTTCACCTTAATCTTTAGCTTGGGTTGTTCCTATGTTTGGAGATGTTCTATGTGATCTTTGCAGGATGTTGGAGCCAAGAAATGTCAATCTAGATCAAGTCAAGCAGACTTGATGATTTATGAGTCCAACATCGAAACTCAAGCATGTGAAATGCTATAGATGTGATAATTAAGAGAAGGTATGTTTCTAGACTTAGTACATTGGTTTTAGTGTACTAATATACTTGTCTAAGTGTTAGAAACAGAAAGAAGAAGAAAAGGAAAGAGGTGCAAAATGCTTGGCTGTGTACAACCAAGACTCTGCTCAGTCTGGGTGCACCGGACTGTCCGGTGGCTCACCGGACAGTGTCCGGTGGTGCACCGGACAGTGTCCGGTGCGCCAGGCTGGCTCGAGCGACCTGGCCGCTCTCGGGAATTCACCGGCGACGTACGACTATAATTCACCGGACTGTCCGGTGTGCACCGGACTGTCCGGTGAGCCAACGGTCGGCCGGGCCAACGGTCGGCCGCACGCTCTGCGCGGGACACGTGGCCGAGCCAACGGCTAGATGGAGGCACCGGACTGTCCGGTGTGCACCGGACATGTCCGGTGCGCCAACGACTCCAAGACTGCCAACGGTCAGCTTCGCCATAGAAGGAAAGAAATCGGGCACCAGACAGTGTCCGATGTGCACCGGACTGTCCGGTGCGCCACCCGACAGAAGGCAAGATTTGCCTTCCTGGATTGCTTCCAACGGCTCCTAGGCCCCTTGTGCCTATAAAAGGGACCCCTAGGCGCCTCAAGCAATGTACAAGCGCAGCCAAGAAGTGTAGACTTCACTCGAATCAATTCTCACTCTCCCTCTTGTGTGTAACTCTATAGTTTGTGTAGAAGGCACAACTATAAGCCTTAAGAGAGAGGAGAAGTGCTGCTTAGAGCTAGAGCAAGGTCTTGAGCGTATCGTTACTCTGCCGGGGTGCTGCCAAGAAGTTTGTAAGCAGCCGCGGTTCTGTTGTAACCCCACTCAATAGTGAAAGGCTCTATCTGTCATACTGACAGATCTGAGCAAACGGAGGAAGGAGTTGAAATAGACTCCAAGCCCAGGTGTGGCTAACTCCAACGAGGACTAGGCAAGCATTTCAGGCTTGGCTGAACCTCGGGATAAATCCTTGTGTCTGTGTGCTCTGTTCTGTATTGTACTCTGACTCTCTGTCTTACTCGCTTTTATATCTGCACTTCACTACTTACTTGTGGTACTAGCTTTCCTTGAAGTGCAGGATATTCGTAAGACAGGAACTTCAATTCCACTGCAACCTACTCGAAGGGTTCTTCACTCCACTGCGATCCTGTCTTCGAGTAGAGTAAGATTTAAGTTTTAAAGTGATAATTTTATTCGCCTATTCACCCCCCTCTAGGCGACATCTAGATCCTGACCCGGGCCAAAGGGAACTTTCAGACTCCCATGGGAACCAGTGGGCATCTCGACCTCGACATGGAAGGTAAATCCGTCGATCAAAAGGTATACCGGTCAATGATAGGTTCATTACTCTATTTATGTGCATCTCGACCGGACATTATGCTTTCCGTATGCATGTGTGCAAGATTCCAAGCCGACCCTAAGGAAGCTCACCTTACGGCCGTAAAATGAATCTTGAGAAATTTGGCTTATACTCCTAAGTTTGGCCTTTAGTACCCCAGGGGATCCACATTTGATTTAATTGGTTATTCCGATGCCGATTGGGCAGGGTGCAAAATTAATAGAAAGAGCACATCGGGGACTTGCCAGTTCTTGGGAAGATCCTTGGTGTCTTGGGCTTCAAAGAAGCAAAATTTTGTCGCTCTTTCAACCGCCGAAGCCGAGTATATTGCCGCAGGCCATTGTTGCGTGCAATTGCTTTGGATGAGGCAAACCCTCAGGGACTATGGTTACAAATTAACCAAAGTTCCTCTTCTATGTGATAATGAGAGTGCAATCCGCATGGCGGATAATCCCGTTGAGCATAGCCGCACTAAACACATAGCCATTCGGTATCACTTCTTAAGGGATCACCAACAAAAGGGAGATATCGAGATTGCCTACATTAATACTAAAGATCAATTAGCCGATATCTTTACCAAGCCATTGGATGAACAAACATTTACCAGACTTAGGCATGAGCTAAATATTCTTGATTCTAGGATTTTTTATTGATGTCTTGCATACATAGCTCATATAAACCTTTGATCATATCTCTCTTATATGCCATGACTAATGTGTTTTCAAGTATATTTCAAACCAAGTCATAGGTATATTGAAAGGGAATTGGAATCTTCGGCGAAAACAAAGGCTTCCACTCCACTCCATAACTCATCCTTCGCCGTCGCTCCGAGCAATTCTTTGTCTTTGGTATAATCTTCACTCATATGTTATTTACCAAAGGGGGAGAAAGTAGCAAAAGGGTGAAAGGGAAATGTGCCCTTGGGCCATTTCTAAGTATTTTGGTGATTGAGTGCCAACGCAAGTGTTTTTGTGTTAATCTATGCAAAGTGGTGGACAAAGGGCAAATCAAGTTAAAAGGTATGTTTCTAGACTTAGTACATTGTTTTATGGACTAATGTATTGTGTCTAAGTGCTGGAAACAGGAGAAATTGAATTGGAAAAGAGATGGCTTTGTTCAGCCAAAGTCTGCGCAGTCTGGGTGCACCGGACAGTGTCCGGTGCGCCAGGCTGACTCTAGCGAACTTGCTGTTCTCAGGACTTCGACGGCGGTGTACGGCTATAATTCACCGGACTGTCCGGTGAGCCGTTCACAGGCGAAGTCGTCGGTCTTGGGAAGCCATCAACAGCGTACGGCTATAATTCTCCAGACTGTCCGGTGAGGCACCGGACTGTCCGGTGAGCCAACGGTCAGCCAGGGCAACGGTCGGCCGAGGATTCCGCGCGTGACGCGTGGCCGAGCCAACGGTCACATTGGAGCACCGGACTGTCCGGTGTGCACCGGACAGTGTCCGGTGTGCCAACGGCTCTGAATCTCCAACGGTCGGCTTCGCCAAATAAGGAAACAAATCCGCACCGGACAGTGTCCGGTGGTGCACCGGATTGTCCGGTGCGCCAGTCGACAGAAGGCAAGAATTGCCTTCCTACAATGCTCTCAACGGCTCCTAGCTGCCTTGGGGCTATAAAAGGGACCCCTTGGCGCATGGAGAAGACATCCAAGCATTCTTTGAGCATAGTTGATCACTCACACTTCGTTCTTGCGCACTTGTTCAACATTCTTAGTGATTTGAGCTCCGTTCTAGTGAGAAACTCGTGATAGTCTCTTGAGCTCAAGTCTGGGTCTTGTGTGTGTGTATTTGCTATGATCTTTGTGTCGTGTGTGAGTTGCTCATCCCTCCCTTACTCCGTGCTTCTTTGTGAACTTCAAGTGTAAGGGCGAGAGACTCCAAGTTGTGGAGATTCCTCGCAAACGGGATATAGAAAAGCAAAGCAAAACACCATGGTATTCAAGTGGGTCTTTGGACCGCTTGAGAGGGGTTGATTGCAACCCTCGTCCGTTGGGACACCACAACATGGAGTAGGCAAGCGTTGGACTTGGCCGAACCACGGGATAAACCACTGTGCCATCTCTGTGTTGATCTCTTGTGGTTATTGTGTTTTGTTAAGAATCCTCTCTAGCCACTTGGCATTATTGTGCTAACACTTAAACAAGTTTTTGTGGCTTTAAGTTTAAGTTTTTACAGGATCACCTATTCACCCCCCTCTAGGTGCTCTCAATTGGTATCAGAGCCGTTCTCTTCACGAAGGGACTAATCGCCCGAAGAGATGGATCCTAAGGGGAAGGGAATTGTGATCAACGATAAGGAGAAGGAGTCCTTCGTCAACGAGCCGAAGGATGACAAGCCTACCGACTCGGGCTCGGGCCACAAATGTAAAGATGGGAAGAAGAAGAAGACAAGGCGCATCAAGGAGATCGTCTACTACGACGACAGCGACGAGTCCACTTCTTCCCAAAAGGACAACGACGACAACGACTACGACAAAAGAAAGACGGTTAATTCGAACTTTTCTTTCGATTACTCTCGTATTCCGCATAGTTCAAATGCACATTTGCTTTCCATTCCTCTTGGCAAACCTCCACACTTTGATGGGGAGGACTACGGATTTTGGAGTCACAAAATGTGTAGTCACTTGTTCTCTCTCCATCCAAGCATATGGGAGATTGTAGAGAGTGGAATGAAATTTGATAGCTCGGATAGTCCTATGTTTATAAATGAACAAATCCATAAAAATGCACAAGCTACTACTGTTCTCTTAGCATCTTTGTGCAGGGAAGAGTACAATATGGTGAGCGGCTTGGACAATGCCAAGCAGATCTGGGACACCCTCAGGATCTCACATGAGGGGAACGACGTCACCATGCTCACCAAGATGGAGTTGGTGGAGGGCGAGCTTGGAAGATTTGCAATGATAAGGAGAGAGGAGCCAACCCAAACATACAACCGGCTCAAGACCCTCATCAACAAGATAAGGAGCTACGAAAGCACGCGATGGATGGATCACGACGTCGTTCGCCTAATGCTAAGGTCTTTTACTGTACTTGATCCACATCTGGTGAACAATATTCGTGAAAATCCTAGGTACACCAAGATGTTGCCCGAAGAAGTTCTTGGGAGGTTCGTAAGCGGGCGAATGATGATCAAGGAGGCGAGATACGTGGACGACGCGTTGAATGGTCCAATCAATGAGCCTCAACCCGTTGCTCTCAAGGCAACGAGGAGCAAGGAGGCGCTACGTAGCAAGGTGGCGCAAGTTGAGGCGGCAGGGCTCAATGATGAAGAGATGGCCTTCATCATCAAGCGCTTCAAGACGGCGCTAAAGGGTCGCAAGGGACAACCAAGCAAGACCAAGACAAAGGGGAAGCGCTCATGCTTCAAATGTGGTAAGATTGGTCATTTTATTGCTAACTGTCCCGATAATGATAGTGACCAGGAAAAAGGGAACAAAAGGGAAAACAAGAAGAATTACAAGAAGGCCAAGGGCGAGGCACATCTCGGAAAGGAGTGGGATTCGGATTGCTCCTCTTTCGACTCCGACAATGAAGGACTCGCCGCCACCGCCTTCAACAAGTCATCCCTCTTCTCAAACGAGCATCACACATGCCTCATGGTGAAGGAGAAGAAGGTATGCACTCGGAATACCACTTATACTTCTTCAAGTAATGAGGAGTCTAGTGATGACGATGAAATAGACTGTTGGGGACTTGTTCTCAAATGCTTCGGGTTAAGAACAAGGCAACATGAAAAGTGTTAGGTGTAAAAATCCTTCGTCCTTCGAGACATTATGCCCCTTCGGGAATAATGAGTTTCGGACGAAGGTCACAAAAAACATACCTTCGTAAATATAACAAGTAACGACGAAGGGTTCATATAAAGCATGAAATATAATTTAGACATCATCATAGAATCATTTCTATTTTATTAACATGAGAAAATAGAAATGATTACAAATTACAAATGTACCTTCGGTCCTGAGAGAAGGTAGAAAGTACAAGCGTGACGCAAAAGCGAATGCTCAGTCAGCGTGAACAGTACGGGAGTACTGTTCATCTATTTATAGACGCAGGACGCAGCCCACGTAAAATTACATCCATGTCCACTACATTTGTTAATGACTTATGGAAATCTGTCGAGGCCCACGTAGTCTTTTCATCTTTAAGTCGGTTCCCCTTTCTGCTATCGTGACGAAGCTTCCCCGCACACAGCTTCGGCTGCGCTCGTGCTTCGTCTGGTTCAGGCTTCGTCCCGGCTGTGCTTCGTATTCATAATCCTGAGTCCGAAAAATACCTGTTCACATAATCCACTTGGAAAACATTGTCAAATCATGTTTTTGAGGACCTTCGGAGGACGAAGGCCCCCAACAGTAGCCCCTCGCAATATTAATTTGTTAATAATAAATTCAGATTGCGATATGGACGAAGGCCTTGAGCCGAAGGTCCGAAAAAACACCTTCCCTTTGCTAGAATAGCAACCTTCACTGACAAGCGGGACCTTTCAATTGTCAACGCCCTAGGCGTATAAATAATATCGCACCGCAAACTCATTTGGTACGCACACTTGCCATCTGCTTCGGCCCACTAAAAATTTTTAGCTCTTGCACTAAGATTTGCTGGTCTTTTTGATTTTGAAACTTCGGCCTCGGGAACAATTTTTTAGCGTTTCCGAAGATGTCTGAAGGCAAGAAGATCCCTGCTGAGACGAAGCTGAGTCTTGAAGAGGAGAAGAATCTGGGGTTCCTGATAGCGATGGCAGAGACGAATACAGAGAAAATCACCAAGGAGATTCTCGAAGGTTTGTCCGAAGACACTGGTGACAGCGACAGCTATGATGTGGAGAGTGGTGGTGAAGAGGCCGAAGATCGTCCATGGCGGCCAAGCCACACGGTTTTCGGGAAAACCACTATCAAGCAAAGCCATATTGATAATATGAGGGGGCGGTACTTTCGAGATTTATCTATTGTGAGGGCTGACGCTGGAGAAAAGACTTCTCCCACCCCCGAAGAAGATGAAGTTGTGATTTTCCGAAGCTTTCTCAAGGCTGGGCTTCGATTCCCCCTGAGCAACTTTGTTATTGAGGTACTGAAAACATTTCAAGTCTACCTTCATCAACTTACTCCTGAAGCTATTATAAGAATGGGGATTTTTGTCTGGGCTGTGAGAAGCCAAGGTTTGGAACCAGACGCTAAAAGCTTCTGCAACATTCACGAGTTATTGTACGAAACGAAACCCTGGGGAAAAGAGCAATATCACAACAATTTTGGGTGCTACAGCTTCGGCGCCCGCTCCGGGTCAAGCTGCCCTGTGCCGACCTTTCGGAAGAGGTGGCCCGGAGCCTGGATGACTGAATGGTTTTATGTGAAAAATGACCTAACAGCGCAAGATAATGTCAAAAGTATCATTATGCACCCAATCTGGCAACGCTTCGGACTTCGAAGGCCGAAGGTTGAAATGGATGAGGCAGCCGAAGAGTGCCAAAGAGCCTTCGGTGTAGTTTGCTCCTTTATTGGGACAAGGGACTTAGTCCAAGAGCACATTGCCCTCAGGGTATGGCCACTTGCAGAAAAATGGGAAATGCCGAAGGATACTATCAAAGAGTCCGACGAAGGCGGACTGGTCAGACTGAAGTACACATTCAAATATGCAGATAAATTTATTGAACCTGATGACGACTGGTTGAAAAGCATTGAAACATTAAGTGACGAACTGCTTGGGGCATACTCGAAGGCTGAGAACACTGCGTTATCAGCAGCCTTCGGAGGCCGAAAAAAGAAGAGACTCAACCGGGTGTTTGATGCAGTTGGGTTCTTCTACCCTGATTATCGTTATCCCACTCGAGGGCAAAAAAGGAAAAACACAACCTCTGCAAAAGAAGAAGCTGCAACTGCTCCTAGCGAGCCAGAACCGAAAGGAAAGAGGGTAAAGGTCCTCGCACACCGGCGACGCCATATTGAACCAGCTTCGGTGCCTGAGTTCACCGGAGAAATTTCTTCGGCCGCCGAAGCTGAACAGCCAACCGTGCTGCCGGAAATTGCAGAGATGGCCGAAGCGCCATCCACAGAAAAAATGAAAGAAGCGAAAAAACCGACCAAGGAAAAATCATCAGAAGTTTTGAGTCCTGCAGCAAATGTCGAAACAGCAAAAAACCAAAAGGGGTCAACGGTGACCCCAAAAAGGAAAAGAATGGTAAACGTACTAGATGTCTTGGAGACAATTAAGTCTTCAAGCACAACTCCGAAAAAGAGTGTTGAAATTGCTGAAGCTTCTACTGAAGCTTCGACGCGACAGGCTGAAGCTGAAGCTGGGCCTTCAGAGCCCTTTAAGGAGCAAACTTTGGAAGCCGAAGCAATAAAAATACCAGATCCAGTTTTAGTTGAAGAAACTGACACTACCATCCCCGAAGCGCCTGCCAGCATGTGCGACTACATCATACGACATGCTTCGGGGAAAAAACTATCTGAAGAAGAAACTCATGAAGCTAACCATTATGCGAAGGAGCTAAAATATCCGAAGGGGGCAGTAATATTCAATGGGACAAATGAAGATGACTTCCTATACTGCCTACCTGATAATAAAGAACTATCTGTCTGCCGAGAGATGGCTAAGAGTATAGGCTTCCCGAAGCTCGAAGCTGGATTAAGCGCCATGACGAAAGAGGATCTCGCAGACAGTCTTGCATACAACAGCCTAAAGGTTTGGTTATTAAGCATTTGAAAAAACTTTTTTAATACATAATTCATTCCTATGTTCTTATATAGACTCTTTTTTTTATAGGGTTTAATCCTGAGCAACGCATTGAGAGCACAAAAGAGTGCCGAAGATGAGAGTTACGAAATTGCATTTAACAATCTACGATCAGAAGTTATAAAGCTGAGGAACGAAGCTCTGGAAAAAGATAAAATTCTTCTTACACTGGTAGACAAAGTAAAGAAGGACGAAGCTGCTTCAAGAACCCAGGCCGAAGCCCAAAAGCGTGAAATTAAAGATCTTCAGAAACAGCTGGCTAGAGCTAGAGAGGAGCGCGTGCTTGAGGAAACAAAACGAGAACTCAGTGATCATATGGTCAACAAATTGGAGTTAAGAGTTAAAGAGCTTCGTGCATCTCAGGGAAAATGTTATGTTAAATCTATAGAGTGCGTGAATAAAATTAAAACCAGCTTCGCCAGCGTGGGCGCCTTTTCCAGCGAAGAGAATTTCTCTCGAGGCAATCCCGAAGGTCCATTGGAATGGATTAGTCACGAAGCAGAAGCCTTCGAGGAGATCCTGAGCAGTCGCGGTGATATCTGCGCTTTTTCGGGCGCTAGAGGAATTGCTTCTGTCTTAGAGAAAAAAGGTTGCGAGCACGTAAAATTTCTAGCTCAGTCCGAAGCTACCTTATCTTGCGAAGACATCAAGGACCCCTTGGCCGAAGCAAGCGTGGTTGGTGGCAAATTTTTTACTGATATCTGGAACGACGGCGGCCGAGGAATGGCACAAGAAATTATCCAAAGAAGCGAAAAAGGCATCCACGATGCTAGGAAGGTGGCAGAAGCTGCCGAAGAAAGTACGGAGCCCAAAAGGCAATTAGGTATTAATTAGTCGTTCTTATTGTGTTGTAATTTTTGTTGCAAACTCTGCTCACAGTTTGTAATAGTAATGAGGAAATGTTCTCTTCCCTCAGAAGTTGCTGAGTCGACTGCCGACCCTCACACAAAAGGGGACGATGAAATTAAAGAAATGGCCGAAGCTATTATGGACAAAGTCGTTGATCAACTTCTAAATGAAGCCGCCGAAGCAGTACTGAAAGAAGACTAGATGCTATTTAGAAAAAACATATGTGATATTTTGTACATTTGGATGTAATATACAAGTTTCTTTTCATTATTCAATTCTTTACGATGCATGAAACTCTACCTACATACCTTTTTGAGCCTTCGGCGAAAAAACACCTTCCCTTCTTTTCATGCTTCGTGAAGAAGAGATTCTCCGTTAAAATTATTCATGCTTCATGATAACATTCTCCGAAGCTATACAATTTCGATACTGCTCTGATGAAGCTTGTCCATGCTTCGTAAAAACAGCCTCCGAAGCTATTTTCCGAAGATTATCATTGCATTCCCTCGTGACCTTGCACAATTTGCACTTTCTCAAATCATTCTTCCGAAGGTTAATACTGTGTACCCTTCTTTTGCCGCATGCAACATGATGTATGATGCTTATGCTATGCGAAATGATGTGATGATGTTATGTTATGCAAATGACGTCTGTTCCGAAGATACACACAAAATACATTCGCAAGCTCTGCATTCCCTTAGGAACGTCTTTGGAGCTTCTTCGTCTTTTACTTAGACGGTATAAGCTCTGCATTCCCTTAGGAACGTCTTGGGAGCTTCTTCGTCTTTTACTTAGACGGTATAAGCTCTGCATTCCCTTAGGAACGTCTTTGGAGCTTCTTCGTCTTTTACTTAGACGGTATAAGCTCTGCATTCCCTTAGGAACGACTTCTGAGCAGAAAACTTACACTGCGCTCCCTTTGGAACGGCTTTTTGTGACCTCGTGAACTTACTCTGCGTTCCTTAGAACGACTTTCTGTTACTCCGAAGGATTTTTAATACTTCGAAGGTCCTCCTTGTTAATACAAAAACTTCATCAACTGATTTTCCTCGTGGAAAACAGCGAAATTATTACATGGAAACTATCAATGTTTTTTGCTATAGAGAATAGAACTGAATGAAAAAGACTGCTGTCAAAGGTAGGATATGTGTCAATAAATGTGCTTCGACTCTGGCACAGTACTGTTTACTGTGCGAGCTTCGGATTGTTCTCTAAAGTCCCTTTGATGTGGAGCATATTGACTCCCTTCTGGCTGCTGGCCTTGTTGCAGCGGAGGTGGAGGCGGGGGCTGTTGCCATGAAGCTTGAGGTTGACTTGCCGAAGCTACAGAAGCTGCAGGATGGTTGCCCACATACTCCGGGATGTAAGGCTGATGGTACGAAGCAGTATGCATGACCTGCTTCGGCTGTCCCTGTTGCGCTGCAGCTTCTGCCAGCTCCTTTTGTTTCTGGATGGTAACATGGCACATCCTGGTGGTATGGCCCTTGTTCTCACTGCAGAATAAGCAAAATGTCCTCCTTGGTTGATCTCCAAATCTCCCGCCGAAGCCCCTGGCGCCTCTGCCTCTTGGAGCTGGTGGCCGAAAGAAAGCTTGCTGCTGCGCCGAAGCCTGTGAGGAGCACTGCGGCCTGTTCTGCTGATTCCCCTTGTCATCATTTTGAGTGTTGTGGATGGACCTGACATGCCTCGGATAGAAACGTCCCCCGAAGCCCCTGGTCATCTCAGAAAATCTGAAGGCTTCCTCCCTTCTTTGGCGAAAGTCATTATCAGCCCGAATGTACTCGTCCATCTTTTGGAGTAGCTTTTCCAGCGTCTGAGGAGGCTTCCTAGCAAAGTATTGGGCTGCAGGTCCAGGACGAAGCCCCTTGATCATAGCTTCGATAACAATTTCATTGGGCACCGTTGGTGCCTGTGCCCTCAAACGCAAGAACCTTCTGACATATGCCTGAAGGTATTCTTCATGATCCTGAGTGCACTGAAACAAAGCTTGTGCAGTGACCGGCTTCGTCTGAAATCCTTGAAAGCTGGTTAACAACATATCCTTCAGCTTCTGCCATGAGGTGATTGTCCCTGGTCGAAGGGAGGAGTACCAGGTCTGAGCAACATTCCTGACGGCCATAACGAAAGACTTCGCCATGACTGCAGCATTGCCCCCATACGAAGACACTGTTGCTTCGTAGCTCATCAAGAACTGCTTCGGGTCCGAGTGACCGTCGAACATGGGAAGCTGAGGTGGCTTATAGGATGGAGGCCAAGGTGTAGCCTGCAGCTCAGCGGACAAAGGAGAAGCATCATCGAAAACAAAATTTCCCTGATGGAAATTGTCATACCAGTCATCTTCGTTGACGAAGCCCTCCTGATGAAGGTCTTTCTGCTGAGGCCTCCTGTTTTGCTCATCATGGGTAAGATGGCGGACTTCCTCAGAGGCTTCGTCTATCTGCCGCTGCAACTCAGCTAGCCGGGCCATCTTCTCCTTCTTCCTTTGCACTTGTTGATGTAGGATCTCCATATCCCTGATTTCTTGGTCTAGCTCTTCCTCCTGAAGCGTCGGGCTAACAGCCTTTCTCTTCTGGCTTCGGGCCTCCCGAAGGGAGACGGTCTCCTGGTTGTGGTCCAGCGGTTGCAGTGCTGAAGCCCCAGTCGCTGAAGCTTTCTTCGGCGCCATAGCGAAGGTCTATAGCTTCCGAAGGTGTTCAAAAAGCTCGAAGTGGTTTATTTAAAGGTTTAGATAGAAATAAAATTGACAAAATCAATGAATTGATTGATGCTTTGAATGATAAGAATAGGTTATTAGAAAAGCAAGAGGATCTTTTGTACGAAGAACATGATAAGTTTGTAGAGGCTCAAAAATCCCTTGCTTTAGAAATCAAAAGGAATGAAATGCTTTCTTGTGAACTATCTGCTTGTCATGAAACCATTTCTACTTTAAAAGGTGTTAATGATGATTTAAATGCTAAACTAGAAGTAGCAAGTAAATCTAACTCTTGTGTAGAACATGTTATGATTTGCAATAGGTGTAAAGATTTTGACATTGATGCTTGTAGTTGAAAGGGAAATGTGCCCTTGGGCCATTTCTAAGGATTTTGGTGATTTAGTGCTCAACACAGGTACCTATTTGTAAAATGGAACAAGGTGCAAATCATGAAGTAAAGGTATGTTTCTAAGTCTTAGTACATTGGTTTTGTGGACTAACATGTTTGTCTAAGTGTTAGAAACAGCATGAAGAAATAGAGAAAAGGGGGGAGAATGACTTGGCTGTGTGCAGCCAAGTCCCAGCTCGGTCTGGAGCACCGGACTGTCCGGTGTGCACCGGACAGTGTCCGGTGCGCCAGACCTCCTCGGCGCGAACTGGCCGCTCTCGGGAATTCGCCGACGGCGTACGGCTAAAATTCACCGGACTGTCCGGTGTGCACCGGACTGTCCGGTGAGCCAACGGTCGGCCAGGGCCAACGGTCGGCCGCGCAATCCGCGCGGGACACGTGGTCGAGCCAACGGTCGGGAAGGAACACCGGACTGTCCGGTGTGCACCGGACATGTCCGGTGCGCCAACTGAGCGCAGATCTGGAGCAGCCAGCAACGGTCAGAAGTGCTGTTTTTGGAAACAAATCGGGCACCGGACAGTGTCCGGTGTGCACCGGACTGTCCGGTGCGCCACGAGACAGAAGGCAAAGATGGCCTTCCAGATTTGTTCCCAACGGCTCCTAGCTGCCTTGGGGCTATAAAAGGGACCCCTTGGCGCATGGAGGAAGCATCCAAGCATTCCTTGAGCACTCTTGATCACTCACACATCAATCTTGCGCACTTGTTTGAAATTCTAGTGATTTGAGCTCTGTTCTAGTGTGTTAGCCTCTTGAGCTCAAGTCTGGGTTTTGTGTGTGCGTATTCGCTGTGATCTTTGTGTTGTGTGTGAGTTGCTAATCCCTCCCTTACTCCGTGATTCTTTGTGAACATCTTTTGTAAGGGCGAGAGGCTCCAAGTTGTGGAGATTCCTCGCAAACGGGATTGAGATAAGAACAACAAAACACCGTGGTATTCAAGTGGGTCTTTGGACCGCTTGAGAGGGGTTGATTGCAACCCTCGTCCGTTGGGACGCCACAACGTGGAAGTAGGCAAGCATTGGCTTGGCCGAACCACGGGATAAACCACCGTGTCCTTCTGTGCTTGATTCTTGTGGTATTGTGTTTTGTTGAAGACTTCACCTTAGCCACTTGGCATTAACTGTGCTAACGCTTAACAAGTTTTTGTGGCTTAAGTTTGAAGTTTTTACAGGATCACCTATTCACCCCCCCCTCTAGGTGCTCTCAATTGGTATCGGAGCCGTTCTATTCACAAAGGGACTAACCGCCCGAATAGATGGATCCTAAGGGGAAGGGTATAGTGATCAACGACAAAGAGAAGGAGACCTTCGTCAACGAGCCGAAGGACGACAAGCCTACCGACTCCGGCTCGGGTCAAAGACGGAAGGAAGGGAAGAAGAAGAAGACCAGGCGCATCAAGGAGATAATCTACTACGACAGCGACGAGTCTACTTCTTCCCAAAAGGATGAGGACCACAACGACTACGAGAGGAGAAAACCGGTTAACTCGAACTTTTCCTTTGATTACTCTCGTATTCCGCAAAGTTCACATTCTCATTTGCTCTCCATTCCACTTGGCAAGCCCCCACACTTTGATGGAGAGGACTACGGATTTTGGAGTCACAAAATGCGTAGTCACCTATTCTCTCTCCATCCTAGTATATGGGAGATTGTAGAGAGTGGAATGCACTTTGATAGTTCGGATAGTCCCATGTTCATTAATGAACAAATTCATAAAAATGCACAAGCTACTACTGTTCTTCTAGCTTCCTTGTGCAGGGATGAATACCATAAGGTGAGCGGCTTGGACAACGCCAAGCAAATCTGGGACACCCTCAAGATTTCTCATGAGGGGAACGACGTCACTTTGCTCACCAAGATGGAGTTGGTGGAGGGCGAGCTTGGACGGTTCGCGATGATAAGGGGCGAGGAGCCAACACAAACGTACAACCGGCTCAAGACCCTCATCAACAAGATAAGAAGCTACGGGAGCACGCGATGGACGGACCACGACGTCGTCCGCCTAATGCTCAGGTCCTTTACCGTACTTGATCCTCATCTCGTGAACAATATTCGTGAGAATCCCAGGTACACGATGATGACGCCCGAGGAAGTACTTGGAAAATTCGTGAGCGGGCGGATGATGATCAAGGAGGCAAGATACGTCGACGACGCGTTGAACGGACCACTCCACGAGCCTCAACCCATTGCTCTAAAGGCAACAAGGAGCAAGGAGTCGCTACCTAGCAAGGTGGCGCAAGTTGAGGCGGCTGGCCTTAATGATGAAGAGATGGCTCTCATCATTAAAAGATTCAAGACGGCGCTAAATGGTCGCAAGGGGCAGCCAAGCAAGACCAAGACCAAGGGAAAGCGCTCGTGCTTCAAATGTGGTAAGCTTGGTCATTTTATTGCTAACTGTCCCGATAATGAAAGTGACCAGGAAAAGGGAAACAAGAGAGAGAAGAAGAAGGCATACAAGAAGGCAAAGGGCGAGGCGCATCTAGGAAAGGAGTGGGACTCGGATTGCTCCTCCTCCGACTCCGACAATGAAGGACTCGCCGCCACTGCCTTCAACAAATCGGCTCTCTTCCCCAACGAGCGTCTCACTTGCCTTATGGCAAGGGAGAAGAAGGTGAGTATTCAAGACTCCACTTATGCTTCTTCTAGTGATAGTGAGTCTAGTGATGATGACATAGATTATTCTTGCTTGTTCAAGGGCTTAGATAGATCTAAGATAGAGAAAATCAATGAATTGATTGATGCATTGAATGAAAAGGATAGGCTTTTAGAAAAGCAAGAAGATTTATTGTATGATGAACATGATAAATTTGTAGAGGCACAAAAATCATATGCTTTAGAAGTGAAAAGAAATGAAATGCTTTCTAGTGAAATATCTTCCTGTCATGAAACCATTTCTACCTTAAGAAGTGTTAATATTGATTTAAGTGCTAAACTAGAAGTAGCCAGTAAATCAAATTCTTGTGTTGAACATGTTGAAATTTGTACTAGGTGTAAGGGTTTTGATGTTAATGCTTGTAGTGAACACCTAGTTCTAATTTCCAAATTAAATGATGAAGTGGCTAGTCTTAATGCCCAACTTAAGACTAGCAAGAATGAAGTTGATAAAATAAAATTTGCAAGGGATGCCTACACGGTTGGTAGACACCCCTCAATTAAGGATGGGCTTGGCTTCAAGAGGGAAGCCAAGAACTTAACAAGCCATAAGGCTCCCATCTTCGTCAAGGAGAAAGGGAAGGCCCCTATGGCTAGTAATACTAAAAAGAACCATGCTTTTATGTATTATGATAGGAGAAATGCTAGAAATGGCTATAATGATTTTGATTCACATGTTTATGATTCTCATGCCATGTTTGCCTCTAGTTCATCTTATAAGCATGATAGGAGGAATGTTGTATATATGCCTAGGAGAAATATTGCTCATATGCCTAGAAAGAATGCTATTCATGCTCCTAGGAAAATAGTGAATGAACTTTCTACCATTTATTATGCTTGTAATGCTCCTTTTGCTATTTGTAGAAAGGGTAAGAAGGTTGTTGCTAGGAAATTAGGGGCTAGATGCAAGGGAGATAAATCTTGCATTTGGGTCCCTAAAGATATTTGTGCTAACCTTGCAGGACCCAACATGAGTTGGGTACCTAAGACCCAAGCCTAAATTTGCCTTGCAGGTTTATGCATCCGGGGGTTCAAGCTGGATTATCGACAGCGGATGCACAAACCATATGACGGGGGAGAAGAAGATGTTCACCTCCTACGTCAAGAATAAGGATTCCCAAGATTCAATTATATTCGGTGATGGGAATCAAGGCAAGGTAAAAGGGATAGGTAAAATTGCAATTTCTAATGAGCATTCTATCTCAAATGTATTCTTAGTGGAGAGTCTTGGATATAATTTGCTATCTGTTAGTCAATTATGTCAAATGGGATACAATTGCCTTTTTACAAATGTAGATGTGTCTGTCTTTAGAAGATGTGATGATTCACTAGCTTTTAAGGGTGTACTAGACGGCAAGCTTTATTTAGTTGATTTTGCAAAAGAAGAGGCCGGTCTAGATGCATGCTTAATGGCTAAGACTTGCATGGGCTGGCTGTGGCATCGCCGCTTAGCACATGTGGGGATGAAGAACCTCCACAAGCTTCTAAAGGGAGAACACGTGATAGGTCTAACAAATGTTTATTTCGAAAAAGATAGACCTTGTGCAGCTTGTCAGGCAGGTAAACAAGTGGGAGGAGCACATCACAGCAAGAACGTGATGACCACGTCGAGACCCCTGGAGCTGCTGCATATGGACCTCTTCGGACCCGTCGCCTATCTGAGCATAGGAGGAAGTAAGTATGGTTTAGTTATTGTTGATGACTTTTCCCGCTTCACTTGGGTGTTCTTTTTGCAGGATAAGTCTGAAACCCAAGGGACCCTCAAGCGCTTCCTCAGGAGAGCTCAAAACGAGTTTGAGCTCAAGGTGAAGAAGATAAGGAGCGACAACGGGTCCGAGTTCAAGAACCTTCAAGTAGAGGAGTTTCTTGAGGAGGAAGGGATCAAGCACGAGTTCTCCGCTCCCTACACACCACAGCAAAATGGTGTGGTAGAGAGGAAGAACAGGACGCTAATCGATATGGCGAGGACGATGCTTGGAGAGTTCAAGACCCCCGAGTGCTTTTGGTCGGAAGCCGTGAACACGGCTTGCCACGCCATCAACAGGGTCTACCTTCATCGACTCCTCAAGAAGACTTCGTATGAGCTACTAACCGGTAACAAACCCAATGTATCGTACTTTCGTGTATTTGGGAGCAAGTGCTACATTCTAGTGAAGAAGGGTAGAAATTCTAAGTTTGCTCCCAAAGCTGTAGAAGGGTTTTTATTAGGTTATGATTCAAATACAAAGGCGTATAGGGTCTTCAACAAATCATCGGGTTTGGTTGAAGTCTCTAGCGACGTTGTATTTGATGAGACTAATGGCTCTCCAAGAGAGCAAGTTGTTGATTGTGATGATGTAGATGAAGAAGATGTTCCGGCGGCCGCTATACGAACCATGGCGATTGGAGACATTCGGCCACAGGAACAGGATGAACGTGATCAACCTTCTTCCTCAACTACGGTGCATCCCCCACCTCAAGACGATGAACAGGTTCATCAAAAGGAGGCGTGTGATCAAGGGGGAGCACAACACGATCAAGTGATGGAGGAAGAAGCGCAACCGGCACCTCCAACCCAAGTTCGAGCGATGATTCAAAGGGATCATCCCGTCGACCAAATTCTGGGTGACATTAGCAAGGGAGTAACTACTCGGTCTCGATTAGTTAATTTTTGTGAACATTACTCTTTTGTCTCCTCTATTGAGCCTTTCAGGGTAGAGGAGGCCTTGCTAGATCCGGACTGGGTGTTGGCCATGCAGGAGGAACTTAATAACTTCAAGCGCAACGAAGTTTGGACGCTGGTGCCTCGTCCCAAGCAAAATGTTGTGGGAACCAAGTGGGTGTTCCGCAACAAACAAGACGAGCACGGAGTGGTGACAAGGAACAAGGCTCGACTTGTGGCAAAAGGTTATGCCCAAGTCGCAGGTTTGGACTTTGAGGAGACTTTTGCTCCTGTGGCTAGGCTAGAGTCTATTCGTATCTTGCTAGCATATGCCGCTCACCATTCTTTCAGGTTGTACCAAATGGATGTGAAGAGCGCATTCCTCAACGGGCCAATAAAGGAAGAGGTGTACGTGGAGCAACCCCCTGGCTTCGAGGATGAGCGGTACCCCGACCATGTGTGTAAGCTCTCTAAGGCGCTCTATGGACTTAAACAAGCCCCAAGAGCATGGTATGAATGCCTTAGAGATTTCTTACTTGCTAATGCTTTCAAGGTTGGGAAAGCCGATCCAACTCTCTTTACAAAGACATGTGATGGTGATTTGTTTGTATGCCAAATTTATGTCGATGACATAATATTTGGGTCTACTAATCAAAAGTCTTGTGAAGAGTTTAGCAGGGTGATGACGCAGAAATTCGAGATGTCGATGATGGGCGAGTTGAATTACTTCCTTGGGTTCCAAGTGAAGCAACTCAAGGACGGCACCTTCATCTCCCAAACGAAGTACACGCAAGATCTGCTAAAGCGGTTTGGGATGAAGGACGCCAAGCCCGCAAAGACTCCGATGGGAACCGACGGACACACCGACCTCAACAAAGGAGGTAAGTCCGTTGATCAAAAAGCATACCGGTCAATGATAGGGTCTTTACTTTATTTATGTGCTAGTAGACCGGATATTATGCTTAGCGTATGCATGTGTGCTAGATTTCAATCCGATCCTAAGGAATGTCACTTGGTGGCGGTGAAGCGAATTCTTAGATACTTAGTCGCTACGCCTTGCTTCGGGATCTGGTATCCAAAGGGGTCTAACTTTGACTTGATTGGGTACTCAGATTCCGACTATGCTGGATGTAAGGTCGATAGGAAGAGTACATCGGGGACGTGCCAATTCTTAGGAAGGTCCCTGGTGTCATGGAATTCCAAGAAACAAACCTCCGTTGCCCTATCCACCGCTGAGGCCGAGTATGTTGCCGCAGGTCAGTGTTGCGCGCAACTACTTTGGATGAGGCAAACCCTCAGGGACTTTGGCTACAATCTGAGCAAAGTCCCACTCCTATGTGATAATGAGAGTGCTATCCGAATAGCGGAAAATCCTGTTGAACACAGCCGCACAAAGCACATTGACATCCGGCATCACTTTTTGAGAGATCACCAGCAAAAGGGAGATATCGAAGTGTTTTATGTTAGCACCGAGAACCAGCTAGCCGATATCTTTACCAAGCCTTTAGATGAGAAGACCTTTTGCAGGCTGCGTAGTGAGCTAAATATCTTAGATTCGCGGAACTTGGAGTGAATCGTAGCATACATGTATCTATGCCTTTGATCATGTTCATTCTGCATTTTGTTGCTTATTATGGTGCTCAAGTTGTACAAACACTCCCTGGACCTCACAAGTCCGTTGCAATGTGATGCACATGTTTAGGGGGAGATGTGTTACAACTTGACCCTTTGAGACTAACCATATGTTTGAGTTTGCTTGTGTTAGTCACAAAGGAGAATTGAAAGGGAAAAGGTGGACTTGGACCATGAAAGACTTCCACTGCACTCCGATGAGGGGTAACTTATTCCAAGTCCATCTCATGAACTCTTATTGCCATTTGCTCTTAATTGAAGATTTTGGTGAGGCAATGGGGTTATAGGGCCAAGATTGATCCCGTTTTGGTGCTTGATGCCAAAGGGGGAGAAAATAAAGGCCAAAGTGATAAATGGATCAGCTACCACTTGAGAGTTTTTGAAAATAGTAGAATAGAGCGTTTGGTTTGTCAAAACTCTTTTGATGTCTCTCTTGTCAAAAGTTGGCTTCTTGTGGGGAGAAGTATTGATTATGGGAAAAAGGGGGAGTTTTTGAAATTCTTGATCAATCTCTTTTTGAATGACTCTCTTTATGCTTAAACATGTGTGTTTAACTTAGAGATAGAGATTTGTGTTTGATTTGCAAAAACAAACCAAGTGGTGGCAAAGGATGATCCATATATGCCAAAATTGAATAACACCTAAATTTATGTCATTTGAATTGAGTTGGCACTTGTTCTAGTGGCTTTATGAAGTGTTGGCATAAATCACCAAAAAGGGGGAGATTGAAAGGGAAATGTGCCCTTGGGCCATTTCTAAGGATTTTGGTGATTTAGTGCTCAACACAGGTACCTATTTGTAAAATGGAACAAGGTGCAAATCATGAAGTAAAGGTATGTTTCTAAGTCTTAGTACATTGGTTTTGTGGACTAACATGTTTGTCTAAGTGTTAGAAACAGCATGAAGAAATAGAGAAAAGGGGGGAGAATGACTTGGCTGTGTGCAGCCAAGTCCCAGCTCGGTCTGGAGCACCGGACTGTCCGGTGTGCACCGGACAGTGTCCGGTGCGCCAGACCTCCTCGGCGCGAACTGGCCGCTCTCGGGAATTCGCCGACGGCGTACGGCTAAAATTCACCGGACTGTCCGGTGTGCACCGGACTGTCCGGTGAGCCAACGGTCGGCCAGGGCCAACGGTCGGCCGCGCAATCCGCGCGGGACACGTGGTCGAGCCAACGGTCGGGAAGGAACACCGGACTGTCCGGTGTGCACCGGACATGTCCGGTGCGCCAACTGAGCGCAGATCTGGAGCAGCCAGCAACGGTCAGAAGTGCTGTTTTTGGAAACAAATCGGGCACCGGACAGTGTCCGGTGTGCACCGGACTGTCCGGTGCGCCACGAGACAGAAGGCAAAGATGGCCTTCCAGATTTGTTCCCAACGGCTCCTAGCTGCCTTGGGGCTATAAAAGGGACCCCTTGGCGCATGGAGGAAGCATCCAAGCATTCCTTGAGCACTCTTGATCACTCACACATCAATCTTGCGCACTTGTTTGAAATTCTAGTGATTTGAGCTCTGTTCTAGTGTGTTAGCCTCTTGAGCTCAAGTCTGGGTTTTGTGTGTGCGTATTCGCTGTGATCTTTGTGTTGTGTGTGAGTTGCTAATCCCTCCCTTACTCCGTGATTCTTTGTGAACATCTTTTGTAAGGGCGAGAGGCTCCAAGTTGTGGAGATTCCTCGCAAACGGGATTGAGATAAGAACAACAAAACACCGTGGTATTCAAGTGGGTCTTTGGACCGCTTGAGAGGGGTTGATTGCAACCCTCGTCCGTTGGGACGCCACAACGTGGAAGTAGGCAAGCATTGGCTTGGCCGAACCACGGGATAAACCACCGTGTCCTTCTGTGCTTGATTCTTGTGGTATTGTGTTTTGTTGAAGACTTCACCTTAGCCACTTGGCATTAACTGTGCTAACGCTTAACAAGTTTTTGTGGCTTAAGTTTGAAGTTTTTACAGGATCACCTATTCACCCCCCCCCTCTAGGTGCTCTCAGTAGTGAACACCTAGTTTCAATTTCCAAATTGAATGATGAATTGGCTAGTCTTAATGCCCAACTTAAGACTAGCAAAAGTGAATTTGACAAACTAAAATTTGCAAGGGATGCCTACACGATTGGTAGACACCCCTCAATTAAGGATGGTCTTGGCTTCAAGAGGGAAGCCAAGAACTTAACAAGCCATAAGGCTCCCATCTCCGCCAAGGAGAAAGGGAAGGCCCCTATGGCTAGTAGTGCTAAAAAGAACCATGCTTTCATGTATCATGATAGGAGACATTCTAGGAATGCCTATAGAAGTTATGATGTTTTTGATTCTCATGCCATGTTTGCTTCTAGTTCTTCCTATATGCATGGTAGAGATATGTCTAGGAGAAATGTTGTTCATCATATGCCTAGGAGAAATGTTGTTAATGTTCCTAGGAAAATTAATGAACCTTCGACAATATATCATGCTTGCAATGCTTCCTTTGCTATTTGTAGAAAGGATAAGAAGATAATTGCTAGGAAGTTAGGGGCCAAATGTAAGGGAGACAAAACTTGCATTTGGGTCCCTAAGACTATTGTAACTAACCTTGTAGGACCCAACAAGAGTTGGGTACCTAAGACCCAAGCCTAAATTTGCCTTGCAGGTTTATGCATCCGGGGGTTCAAGCTGGATTATCAACAGCGGATGCACAAACCACATGACAGGGGAGAAGAGGATGTTCTCTTCCTATGTCAAGAACAAGGATCCCCAAGATTCAATAATATTCGGTGATGGGAACCAAGGCAAGGTGAAAGGGTTAGGTAAAATTGCTATTTCGTCCGAGCACTCTATTTCTAATGTGTTCTTAGTTGAGTTGCTTGGATATAACTTGCTGTCTGTGAGTCAATTATGCAATATGGGATATAATTGTTTATTCACAAATGTAGACATGTCTGTCTTTAGAAGGTGTGATGGTTCACTAGCTTTTGAGGGTGTACTAGACGACAAACTTTATTTAGTTGATTTTGCAAAAGAAGAGGCCGGTCTAGATGCATGCTTAATTGCTAAGACTTGCATGGGCTGGCTGTGGCATCGCCGTCTAGCACACGTGGGGATGAAGAACCTCCACAAGCTTCTAAAGGGAGAACACGTGATAGGTCTAACTAATGTGCATTTCGAAAAAGATAGACCTTGTGCAGCTTGTCAAGCAGGCAAACAGGTGGGAAGCTCTCATCACACCAAAAATGTGATGACCACATCAAGACCTTTGGAGATGCTTCATATGAACCTCTTCGGACCCGTCGCCTATCTAAGTATAGGAGGAAGTAAGTATGGTCTTGTTATAGTTGATGATTTTTCCCGCTTCACTTGGGTATTCTTTTTGCAGGATAAATCTGAAACCCAAGGGACCCTCAAGCGCTTCCTAAGGAGAGCTCAAAATGAGTTTGAGCTCAAGGTGAAGAAGATAAGGAGCGACAACGGGTCCGAGTTCAAGAACCTTCAAGTGGAGGAGTTCCTTGAGGAGGAGGGGATCAAGCACGAGTTCTCTGCTCCCTACACACCACAACAAAATGGTGTGGTAGAGAGGAAGAATAGGATGCTCATCGATATGGCGAGGACGATGCTTGGAGAGTTCAAGACCCCCGAGCGGTTTTGGTCGGAAGCCGTGAACACGGCTTGCCACGCCATCAACCGGGTCTACCTTCACCGCCTCCTCAAGAAGACTTCGTATGAGCTGCTAACTGGTAACAAACCCAATGTGTCTTATTTTCGTGTATTTGGGAGCAAGTGTTATATTCTTGTGAAGAAAGGTAGAACTTCTAAATTTGCTCCCAAAGCTGTAGAAGGGTTTTTATTAGGTTATGATTCAAATACAAAGGCGTATTGGGTCTTCAACAAATCATCGGGTTTGGTTGAAGTCTCTAGCGACGTTGTATTTGATGAGACTAATGGCTCTCCAAGAAAGCAAGTTGTTGATCTTGATGATGTAGATGAAGAAGACGTTCCAACGGCCGCAATGCGCACCATGGCGATTGGCGATGTGCGACCACATGAACAATTGGAGCAAGATCAACCTTCTTCCTCAACAATGGTGCATCCCCCAACTCAAGACGATGAACAGGTTCATCAGGAGGAGGCGTGTGATCAAGGGGGAGCACAAGATGATCATGTGAGGGAGGAAGAAGCACAACCGGCACCTCCAACCCAAGTTCGAGCGACGATTCAAAGGAATCATCCCGTCGATCAAATATTGGGTGACATTAGCAAGGGAGTAACTACTCGTTCTAGATTAGTTAATTTTTGTGAGCATTACTCCTTTGTCTCTTCTATTGAGCATTTCAGGGTAGAAGAGGCCTTGCTAGATCCGGACTAGGTGTTGGCCATGCAGGAGGAGCTCAACAACTTCAAGCGCAATGAAGTTTGGACACTGGTGCCTCGTCCCAAGCAAAATGTTGTGGGAACCAAGTGGGTGTTTCGCAACAAACAGGACGAGCACGGGGTGGCGACGAGGAACAAGGCTTGACTTGTGGCAAAAGGTTATGCCCAAGTCGCAGGTTGTTCCAAATGGATGTGAAGAGCGCTTTCCTCAACGGGCCAATCAAGGAGGAGGTGTACGTGGAGCAACCCCTTGGCTTCGAGGATGAACGGTACCCCGACCACGTGTGTAAGCTCTCTAAGGCGCTCTATGGACTTAAGCAAGCCCCAAGAGCATGGTATGAATGCCTTAGAGACTTTTTAATTGCAAATGCTTTCAAGGTTGGGAAAGCCGATCCAACTCTTTTCACTAAGACTTGCGATGGTGATCTTTTTGTGTGCCAAATTTATGTCGATGACATAATATTTGGTTCTACTAACCAAAAGTCTTGTGAAGAGTTTAGCAGGGCGATGACGCAGAAATTCGAGATGTCGATGATGGGCGAGTTGAACTACTTCCTTGGGTTCCAAGTGAAGCAACTCAAGGATGGCACCTTCATCTCCCAAATGAAGTACACGCAAGACTTGCTAAAGCGGTTTGGGATGAAGGACGCCAAGCCCGCAAAGACTCCGATGGGAACCGACGGACACACCGACCTCAACATAGGAGGTAAGTCCGTTGATCAAAAGGCATACCGATCAGTGATAGGGTCTTTACTTTATTTATGTGCTAGTAGACCGGATATTATGCTTAGCGTATGCATGTGTGCTAGATTTCAATCCGATCCAAGGGAGTGTCACTTAGTGGCTGTGAAGCGAATCCTTAGATATTTAGTAGCTACGCCTTGCTTCGAGATCTGGTATCCAAAGGGGTCTAACTTTGACTTAATTGGATATTCAGACTCCGACTATGCTGGATGTAAGGTCGATAGGAAGAGTACATCGGGGACGTGCCAATTCTTAGGAAGGTCCCTGGTGTCATGGAACTCTAAGAAACAAACTTCCATTGCCCTATCCACCGCTGAGGCCGAGTACGTTGCTGCAGGACAGTGTTGCGCGCAACTACTTTGGATGAGGCAAACCCTCCGGGACTTTGGCTACAATCTGAGTAAAGTCCCACTCCTATGTGACAATGAGAGTGCTATCCGAATAGCGGAAAATCCTGTTGAGCACAGCCGCACAAAGCACATTGACATCCGGCATCACTTTTTGAGAGACCACCAGCAAAAGGGAGATATTGAAGTGTTTTATGTTAGCACCGAGAACCAGCTAGCCGATATCTTTACCAAGCCTTTAGATGAGAAGACCTTTTGCAGGCTGTGTAGTGAGCTAAATGTCTTAGATTCGCGGAACTTGGATTGATTTATCGCATACATGTGTTTATGCCCTTGATCATGTTCCTTATGCATTTTGTTGTTTACTTGTGGTGCTCAAGTTGTACAAACATTCCCCGGACCTCACAAGTCCTTTTGTAAGTGATGCACATATTTAGGGGGAGATGTGCTACAACTTGACACTTTGAGACTAACCATGTGTTTGAGTTTTCTTAATTTAGTCTCAAAGGAGGTTTGAAAGGGAAAAGGTGAACTTGGACCATGAAAGACTTCCACTGCACTCCGATGAGAGGGTAACTTATTCCAAGTTCATCTCATGTACTCTTATTGCCTTTGTATTCTTATTTGAAGATTTTGGTGAGGCAATGGGGTTTAAGGGCCAAGATTGATCCCGTTTTGGTGCTTGATGCCAAAGGGGGAGAAAATAAGGCCAAAGCAATAAATGGATCAGCTATACCACTTGAGAATTTTGAAAATAATAGAATAGAGCTTTTGTTTTGTCAAAATACTCTTATTGGCTCTTTTTGTCAAAAGTTGGTCTCTTGTGGGGAGAATGGTTGATTATGGGAAATAGGGGGAGTTTTTGATACTGTGATCAATTTCTATTGGAACAACTCTCTTTATGTCTCTACAAGTGTGTTTGACTTAGAGATAGGAAATTGAGGTTGATTTGCAAAAACAAACCAAGTGGTGGCAAAGTATGATCCATATATGCCAAATTTGAATCAAAATAATTTTGAGTGTTCATTTGCATTGATATTGCACTTGTTCTAGTTGTTTTATGTTGTGTTGGCATAAATCACCAAAAAGGGGGAGATTGAAAGGGAAATGTGCCCTTGGGCCATTTCTAAGTATTTTGGTGATTGAGTGCCAACACAAGTGCTTTTGTGTTAATCTATGCAAAGTGGTGGACAAAGGGCAAATCAAGTTAAAAGGTATGTTTCTAGACTTAGTACATTGTTTTATGGACTAATGTATTGTGTCTAAGTGCTGGAAACAGGAGAAATTGAATTGGAAAAGAGATGGCTTTGTTCAGCCAAAGTCTGCGCAGTCTAGGTGCACCGGACAGTCCGGTGGTGCACCGGACAGTGTCCGGTGCGCCAGGCTGACTCTGGCGAACTTGCTGTTCTCGGGACTTCGACGGCGGTGTACGGCTATAATTCACCGGACTGTCCGGTGAGCCGTTCACAGGTGAAGTCGTCGGTCTCGGGAAGCCATCAACGGCGTACGACTATAATTCACCGGACTGTCCGGTGAGGCACCAAACTGTCCGGTGAGCCAACGGTCAGCCGAGGCAACGGTCGGCCGAGGATTCCGCGCATGACGCGTGGCCGAGCCAACGGTCACATTGGAGCACCGGACTGTCCGGTGTGCACCGGACAGTGTCCGGTGCGCCAACAGCTCTGAATCTCCAACGGTCGGCTTCGCCAAATAAGGAAACAAATCCGCACCGGATTGTCCGGTGCGCCAGTCGACAGAAGGCAAGAATTTCCTTCCTACAATGCTCTCAACGGCTCCTAGCTGCCTTGGGGCTATAAAAGGGACCCCTTGGCGCATGGAGAAGACATCCAAGCATTCTTTGAGCATAGTTGATCACTCACACTTCGTTCTTACGCACTTGTTCAACATTCTTAGTGATTTGAGCTCCGTTCTAGTGAGAAACTCGTGATAGTCTCTTGAGCTCAAGTCTGGGTCTTGTGTGTGCGTATTTGCTGTGATCTTTGTGTCGTGTGTGAGTTGCTCAACCCTCCCTTACTCCGTGCTTCTTTGTGAACTTCAAGTGTAAGGGCGAGAGACTCCAAGTTGTGGAGATTCCTCGCAAACGGGATAAAGAAAAGCAAAGCAAAACACCATGGTATTCAAGTGGGTCTTTGGACCGCTTGAGAGGGGTTGATTGCAACCCTCGTCCGTTGGGACGCCACAACGTGGAGTAGGCAAGCGTTGGACTTAGCCGAACCACGGGATAAACCACTGTGCCATCTCTGTGTTGATCTCTTGTGGTTATTGTGTTTGTTAAGAATCCTCTCTAGCCACTTGGCATTATTGTGCTAACACTTAAACAAGTTTTTGTGGCTTTAAGTTTAAGTTTTTACAGGATCACCTATTCACCCCCCCTCTAGGTGCTCTCAAAGGGCTCTAATAATTCCGTTTTTTGGCGATTCATGCCAAAGGGGGAGAGAGTATGAGCCCAAAGCAAAAGGATCGCACCACCAACTAATTTTAAAAACTAATGATTTTCAAATTGGTATCTCATTGTGTTCAAAAGGGGGAGAAAGTAGTATTTTCAAAATTGATGTCTTAAAACCCTCTTGAACACTAAGAGGAAGATTTTATTGAGGGGGAGTTTTGTTTAGTTAAAGAAAAAGCATTTGAAACAGGGGGAGAAATTTTCAAATCTTATAAATGCTTCTCAAAATTCTAATTCATTTATCCTTGACTATTTGCAAAAGGACTTTGAAAAGATTTTCCAAAACTTTGCAAAAACAAAACATGTGGTGCAAGCGTGGTCCAAAATGTTAAAATTATAAAGAAACAATCCATGCATATCTTATGAATTTCTATTGGCTCAATTCTAAGTAATCTTTGCACTTACAAATTATGCCAACTAGTTCAACTATGCACTTCTATACTTGCTTTGGTTTGTGTTGGCATCAATCACCAAAAAGGGGGAGATTGAAAGGGAATTAGGCTTACACCTATTTCCTAATTGATTTTGGTGGTTGAATTGCCCAACACAAATAATTGGACTAACTAGTTTGCTCTAGTCTATAAGTTCTACAGGTGCCAAAGGTTCACAATAAGCCAATAAAAAGACCAAGGATGGGTTCAAACAAAGAGAGCAAGGGACAACCGAAGGCTGCCCTGGTCTGGCGCACCGGACTGTCCGGTGTGCCACCGGACAGTGTCCGGTGCACCAGGGGACTCCAAGCTGAACTCCTCACCTTCGGGAAATCTCAGAGGCGCTTCGCTATAATTCACCGGATTGTCCGGTGCACCACCGGACAGTGTCCGGTGCCCCAAGGGAGAGCGACTCTGAACTCGCCAGCTTCGGGAATCTGCTCCGCTAAAATTCACCGGACTGTCCGGTGAGTCAGCGGAGCAACGGCTACTTCGCGCGCAACGGTCGACTGCAACGCATTAAATGCGCGCCAGCGCGCGCAGAGGAGCAGAGCATGCGCGGGTGGTACACCGGACAGTCTACAGGGCCTGTCCGGTGCGCCACCGGACAGCCAGGCGGGCCCACAAGATAGAGCTCCAACGGTCGGAACCCAACGGCCAGGTGACGTGGCTGGCGCACCGGACAGTGTCCGGTGGCGCACCGAACTGTCCGGTGCGCCATGCGACAGACAGTCTCCCAACGACCACTTTTGGTGGTTGGGGTTATAAATACCCCCAACCACCCCACATTCAAGTCATCCAAGTTTCTTCACTTCTACACCTTACAAGAGCTATAGCATTCAATACAAGACACACCAAAGAGATCAAATCCTCTCCCAACTCCACACAAAGCTTTAGTGATTAGAGAGAGAGATTTGTTGTGTTCATTTGAGCTCTTGCGCTTGGATTGCTTCTTTTCTTTCTCATTCTTTTGTGATCAATTTCACTTGTAATCAAGGCAAGAGACACCAATTGTGTGGTGGTCCTTGCGGGGAAGCTTGTTTCCCGTTTGATTGAGAAGAGAAGCTCACTCGGTCCGAGGGACCGTTTGAGAAAGGGAAAGGGTTGAAAGAGACCCGGTCTTTGTGACCACCTCAACGGGGAGTAGGTTTGAGAGAACCGAACCTCGGTAAAACAAATCCTTGTGTCTCACTTCTTTATTCGCTTGCGATTTGTTTTTACGCCCTCTCTCGGACTCGCATTATATTTCTAACGCTAACCCGACTTGTAGTTGTGATTAACTTTGTAAATTTCAGTTTTGCCCTATTCACCCCCCCTCTAGGCGACTTTCAAGGGTCCAATGAAGCGAGGGGACAACTTGCCCTTGACTTTAAATCTCCTCATTCCATGAAGTGGTGACACCTTGAGGTACACATGATCACCTTCCTCAAACTCCAGTGGTCTTGTTCTATTATCAACGTAGCTCTTTTGCCTGGTCTGAGCTACCCTCAAGTTCTCCCTGATTATACAGACTTGTTCTTCTGCCTCTTGAATAAGTTCAGGTCCAAAGAATTGTCTTCCTCCAGTCTAGTCCTAATATAGAGGAGTCATGCACTTCCTGCCATATAGAGCCTCGAACAGTGACATCTTAGACTGGCCTGGTAACTATTATTATATGAGAACTCAGCATAAGGTAGACTCTTGTCCCAACTACTACTATGCTGAAGGGCACAAGCCCTCAACATGTCCTCCAATACTTGATTAGTCCTTTCAGTCTGTCCATCAGTCTAAGGATGGTAGGCTGAACTAAAATTCAACTTCGTATCCATATTCTCATGAAAACTTTTCCAAAATCTGGAGGTAAACTGTGATCCTCTATCAGAAACGATCTTCTTCGGTACACCGTGTAGAGACACAATCCGAGCCATATATACTCTACCAATTGAGATCCCTTATAAGTAGTCTTGACCGGAATGAAATGAGCCACTTTGGTCAGTCTATCCACAATAACCCATATAGAATCATATCCTTTCGAGGTGCAAGGCAATCCAGTAATGAAGTCCATACCAATCTCTTCCCACTTCCACTCGGGTATCTTTAGTGGATGCAGTAGTCCAGCTGGCCTCTAGTGTTCAGCCTTAACTCTTTGACACACATCGCACATAACCACATGTGCAGCCACATCTCTCTTCAATCCATACCACCAGTATTTCTGCTTCAAATCCTGATACATCTTGATACTCCTAGGATGAATAGAATAATCTGAGTCATGGGCTTCCTTTAGTATAGTCTCATGAAGGTTATTAATCTCAGGAACACATATCCTGTCCTTGAACCATACGGTGCCTTGCTCATCCTCCATGAATTCCGGACCTCTACCTTCAGTAATAAGATCCTTGATCTCTTGTATCCTAGCATCGCCAGTCTGTCCTTTGCGGATTTTTTGCTCCAAGGTAGGTTCCACATCAATAGTAACTCCTTCAATGTGAGTAAATATCCCCAGGTTAAGTCTCCTGAAATCCTCAACAATCTCATCGAGTAGCTGGGCAACAATAGCTGAATGAACGTGCTCCTTTCGACTCAAGGCATCTGCAACCAAATTCGCCTTGCCCGGGTGATATTGAATTTTCAAATCGTAATCCTTAATAAGCTCCAACCATCGACGTTGCCTAAAATTGAGATCCTTCTGAGTGAATCTGTACTACAAACTCTTATGATCCGTGTACACTTGGCACTTGGTTCCCATGATATAATGCCTCCATATCTTTAGCGCATGCACTACGGCTGCCAGTTCTAAGTCTTGAGTGGGCTAGTTCAACTCATGTTTCCGCAACTGACGAGACATGTAGGCAATCATGTGTCCTTCTCGCATAAGTACACATCCCATGCCTTGGTCGCATGCATCTCAATATCTGTCAAATCCCTTCTGTAGATCTGGCATAACCAATATTGGGGGTGACATCAATCTCAACTTCAGTTGGTTAAAACTATCTTGGCACTTCTCGTCCCACTTAAACTCTCTTCCTTTCTCCAGAAGTGAGGTCATAGGCTTAGCAATCTTAGAAAATCCTTCAATAAATCTCCGATAATATCCTGCAAGTCCCAAGAAACTTCGGACCTCAGTAACTGTAGTGGGTATGCTCCACGCCACTATCTCCTTGACTTTAGCAGGATCCACTGATATCCCTCCATTAGAAATGATATGTCCAAGGAATGGCACCTCGTCAATCTAGAACTCGCATTTGCTATACTTGGCATAGAGTTGATTATCTCGTAGCTTTTGTAGCACCAATCTCAGATGTTCCCTAGGATCACTGTCACTCTTGGAATAAATAAGAATATCGTCGATGAAAACAACGACGAATCTATCCAGATCATGAACACCTTATTCTTTTAGATTCATAAAATAGGCTGGTGCATTAGTTAGTCCAAATGACATAACGGTGAACTCATATAAACCATATTGGGTTTGAGAAAGTCGTCTTGGGAATATCCGATGGCCTAATCTTCACTTGGTGATAACCCGATCAGAGATCAATCTTCAAGAATACCCTAGCACCTCTCATCTGATCAAATAAATCCTTAATGCGGGGTAACGGGTACTTGTTCTTCACGGTAACATGATTAAGGGACCTATAATCCACACACATCCGCTGTGATTCGTCCTTCTTTTGTACAAATAGAACCGACGCTCCCCAAGGTGAAGAACTCGGTCGAATGTACCCAGCCTCTTGCAACTCTGTTAACTGCTTCTTAAGTTCTTTTAACTCTTCTACAGACATCCTGTATGGCCATTTGGAAGTAGGAGTAGTCCCAGGTAAGAGATCAATGACAAACTCAACTTCCCTATCTGGTGGCATCCCTGGTAACTCCTCTGGAAAGACATCCGGAAAATCCTTAACCACACAGATGTTGTCACCAACAAACTTCCCATCTACTAAGAATGCCGCTAGTATAGTGGCGGTAGTTACTGCAATTCCAACTTCAAATCTTTCTCCTTTGGAACTGGTGAGTTCTATGGTTCCTTTAGCACAGTGTATAAACTGTCTTTGCCTTTCTTAACCATGACATACCAAGGATCAAGTCTATAATGCTCTCTTCTAACACTATAGGGGTAGCCCATCTAGGTTAGAAACACAGGGTAAGAAAGGAAGAATTGTAGACACGGCGAGTAATTACGAATCCTGTTACTTTGGGGGATTTATTGGCTAAGTAGATTAGTGTGTCACCTACTAAAGCTAATACATTACCTTATGGTGGTACATGCTAAGATGCCCAACTATAATGTTTCAATCAATCAAAGAAGCAAATCAAGCATTTATTATCAGAACAATCAACCAACATTTTTAAATAGAGAAAATAGTTTTAATTTTGTCTTAGGTCTCCTATCTCTTAAAAGGTCATAAATGTAGGATTCCAAGGTGTGAATTTCCATCTTGTCTTAGAATAGAAAAGATAAGAATGATCAGAGTAGAACAGTAGAAGGTGAGACAGGATCAAGATAAGTATAGAGAGAATCAGAGTAACGTAAGTAGGTAAGAGTTTTGTCCATTTCTATCTAGGTTTCGTCCTACAGTCAACATTTCCTCTGACACTACTTCTGTCACACCCGGATTTAATGAACAAAGCCGGGTGCACCTCATATATGCGCCAAAGAAGACAACACATATAATAACAGAGTGCATAGAAATAAATGTCATAAATATCATAAATGTACTTATTACATAGCGGAAGTCTTGCAAAAATAAATGATAAAATAAAGCAAACTAAATATTGTTCCCTGGTGCCACAAAGCTGACTGGGAGACGCCACCTAGATCAAGTCGAAAGCCTCAGTGTTAGGCGGCTCCTCTTCGACCACCTGTTCTTCTCCTGTGGGGGTGTGTGAGACAGCAAGAGTGAGCTCACATACGATCATAGCTCAACAAGTTGTGGGAAAATGTGCATGAACTAGCCAAAGGTGGGAGTTCATGTGAAGTGTAAGGCTGATCAACAAAATAAAGGCTGAAGCTGAGCATTGCTTTTATAAGTTGGTCAAAATTTTATTAGCAGTTACTAAGTGTAAGTATATACCAAACCTTAGTAATAATAAATAAAAGTAATAATAAAATAATCCTAAATGCGATGCAAATGACAAATTGAGTTTTAATTTCATAGATTGATCATGTGAGGGTCCAAGCTGCTCATGACCGTGAGCACGGCTAGTATACCAGTTTTACACTCAGCAGAGGTTGCACATCTTTACCCACAAGTCATGTTACCCATCTGCCAAGAGATGGCCAATCCCATACACCTCTACCGAGGAGGCGAGGCAGGGTAACACTACGAGGCCTTTACAAAGTTCCAGTAGCTTCAGAAAACCCGCTACAGTTTATAGGAAGCTCCAGTGCAGGAATCCCTCGCCTGACCGCCATCACAGCAAAATCAACCCAAGGACCTCCCTACACTGACCACTCTCATACTGCCCTTGCCCCTTTTGGGTAAGGAAGTCATCCACTAGCTTTCCTAGTTAATCAACCAAGGGCATCCCATACTATCCTTGTGGTAGCACTGTTTTTCCGGGTGGTCGCTCCATGTTCCCATTAACATAATGATCTTAACATAAACAGTAATAATAAACAGATAATAAAAGTGTAACCATAAATAGTGTATCTCCATACCTAAAACCACAATAAGCAATATCAAGTACTACCCAAAAATACTCTGTGGCAAAACAAGGTATAAAGATAGCCAAAACTGGGATAACCTATTGGATCCCATCAAAATTAACCTATGCAGATCAGTATTAATAATAAGAATATGGCTGGGTAAAAAGAAGTGATCAAGGCACAACTTGCCTTCAATGAGCTCCTGCTCAGCAACTTCTACCTGTTGAACCTCAGGATCCACAGTAGCTTGCTCGTCTACTCGCATCAACACAATACATACATAGTATAGCAAAAATTAACATCACACCAAACATGTAAATAAAATACACAATAAAAATCTACACATTAAAATAAGAACCTAGGAACAGGACTCATTAATTTTGGAGTTATAGATTTTAAGTTATGAATTTCCAAAGGTTTTATGTATTTAATACAAGGTTAAGTGAGACATAAATTTTAATGTGTCTTTCATGTCAAAACAGTGGCACTGGATAAACATTAATATTATAAAATTATAGAAATTGGAATGGATCAATTTAGACTAAAAATGAATTTTCTATGAATTTTACAAGTTCTAGCAATTGTTTTTGTATTAAAAATGCATTTACTAATTCATTTATTCATTTTAAATAGGTTCTGGACTGGGCGCATAAAAATAGAAAAGAGCAGGGGCCTCTACATAAGTTTTCCTAAGACACAGATAAATCCTGGCGTGGACGGCGGGTTCAAAAATCCTAAATCCGAGGGTTTTATATGCAAACATGCGCGACTGAAAGGGTTCAGGCGGATCTCGGCCGTTGGATCACCGCGCGGCGGTTAAGATTAGAAGGCTGTTTAAAACGAACTGGTATCCATTCTAGGCCCTCGGATCCGAATCTGATGGTGGCTATTTTATGAAAGCGGAATCGGATTGGGTCCGTCAGATCCCATCCAACGGTCCACGATCAAATCCGGAAAGGGGGTATCCCCACGATCTATCTCGGTCGTGCAATGGTTATCGGATGGCGCTCCTAAGCCCTTCCACCTCCCGGTCACAGGCGACAGTGAAACACGCGCCCGCGGTGGCGCCATGGCCGGAGAAGCTGCAGCGCGTCGTTCCGGCCCCCAACCTTAAATCCGATTGGTCCTACGCGATTGCGCCGAGGAAGCGAAGATATGGGAATAGCTTTTCTCGAGAATACCAGCGCCTAAGTACTCACCCCCCAGCCCCCATGCGCGGCGGCAGAACATCAACGGCGATGTCCAAATACACGCACCCAGATGACTGATTACCGGCACGGAATGCTTCTACACATGGCGGAGAATGCTAGTTAGGGTTCTTGGGCTGGGGATTTACCGACGGAGAAGTGAATCGCGGTCGACGACAGCGGCGCCCACGCTTGACTCCACGGCGACCGAGTGCTCCACGGCGGCGCGGTGATTGGCTCAGATATTTGGTGGAGAGAAGATGGGAAACAGAGGAGAAACAGGCTAATCCCATCGTGCCCCCCTCTATATGTACGCGACGTGGCCACGACGTCACGACGGGTTGCGCGGAGGCTGCGCATGCCGCCATGCGCGGCGAGTTCGTTGAGGCCGGTACTGACACGAGAGGCCCACACGCCAGCAAGGAGATTTCGTGCACAGTCTGAAACCCAAGCTGCGGGACCCATCCGTCAATGATTTGCGGCGCGAGGAGTGGAAGCGAGTATGCGAGAGTTGAATGACTAGTGGGCCCAGTTGTGCAGTGAAGGGTAAGGCCACCGTGGGCGCGAGGCAGCGGCTGAGCAGGCGGACCCACGAGCAGTGTAATGGCGCGCGTTTCAGCTAGTTGGGCTGCGCGGGAGTGGAAAGGAGCCGTGGGCCAGAAAGGAGGCAGTCGGCCCATGTAGCTCTTTTCTTTTTTCTTTTTTTTTCTTTTTATCTTTTATCTTCTTTTCTCTATTTCTAAGTTCAATTTGAATTCAAATTTTGAATTCAAACTTGTGCCAGATTTATTCTCAAATCATATTGTAAAATTAAAAATACCAATTTTGGAAATATAATTATAATATTTATATTTTTATATTATTTCTCTTCTTCTTACTTTCAAAGCCCTAATTTAATTTAGGGTTTAATCCAACCTTTAGAATTATCATCTTATTATTATTATCCTTATTATTTTTATTTAATGCACAAACATATAACTCCAACATGATGCATATTATTTTTTTATCATTTGTTTTAATTCATCTGTTAATTGTAGGTATGCTCTTTTATGATGAAAATATGGCATACAAAATAAGAAGACCTATATATTTCTTGTATATAATTTTGAGTATTACAAGTACACATTTTCATTTCGAATTTGTAAGTGAGGCTTCTAATGTCGAAGTAAAAACCAATTCTAGGTTTTTGTGCTAGATGCATTAATTCTTGGAATGATCAAACAAAACACCATGCCAGGGAACGGTTCAGGATATGCTTGGGAATGGGCACTACATTGGTGCTTTCAAGGTACCGAACTGAGTCTCATTCCTCTTTTATTCCTTTTTTTATGAGTGCCAATGACATGGAGGATGATGTTGGAATCAAAACTTGAGATGTTCAACTTCAAGCTACCATGGATTGACAATGACTAATGTGATCCCTGCACTATCTTTTGTCATTTCAATAATATCATTATGTGTTGTTGGACTATTGTGTTATTCAAACATTATCATTATGTCTTATTATTCGAACTATGCCCTTGTGATTAGTAACTCCCCAAACCAAAGGCTACATGATTAATTATTTGGGTCACTTACTTGTACATTTATCATATATGTAAATTGTGGTTGTTTTATTATTTATTGACATGCTCATAACACTTTTCAGGCTTGTTGTTTAAAACCAGAGGAGTGGAGGGTCTGCACTTCTTCTAATGTCTACTGCCTGGTGGTTGTTACTTCTGCACTTTTACTGCTAGCCCACTACCTACTTATTGTAATGTTGTGGACTTCTTAAGTTATTTTTTGGAACCGGAGTGGATGCTTGTTGGCTATTTGGAAGTTGGGATTATATTTATTGTTACTGCTTGTTTTGCATTTCTTCACTTGTTGTGCTGTTCTGGACTGGACATGATCAAATGACTCATCATTTTGTGATGTGAAAGTGTTGAAAACTTGGACATGTTAATTAATGCCAATTATCTACTATCTGTTGTATATTTGTGGACTTGTGGACTATGCCTGAAAGAGGGTATATGCTGTTGTTTTTTGAAATTGTGTTGTTTTATAATGTCCTTGTGATTTGTAACTTTGAGCTGAATGATATCAATTTTGTCGGTATAATTTTCTATATTTGGGCTATGTTGGGGGCCTTCGTCCTCCGAAGGTCCTCAAAAACATGATTTGACAATGTTTTCCAAGTGGATTATATGAACAGGTATTTTCGGATTCAGAATTATGGATATGGAGCACGACCAGGACGAAGCCTGAACCAGACGAAGGTCGAGGGCGGCCGAAGCTGTGCGCAGGGAAGCTTCGGCGCGTTGGCATACGAGAGAACCGACTTAAAGATGAAAAGACTTCGGGGGCCTCGACAGATTTCCATAAACTGTTAACAAATGTAATGGACATGAATGTAATTTTACGTGGGCTGCGTCCCGCGTCTATAAATAGATGAACAGTACTCCCGTACTGTTCACGCTGACTTGGCATTCTGCTTTTGCATCACGCTTGTATTCTATACCTTCTTTCAGGACCGAAGGTACATTTGTAATTTGAAATCATTTCTATTTTTCCATGTTAATAAAATAGAAATGATTTTATGTTGATTATATTATATTTCGTGCTTTATATGAGTCCTTCGTCATTACTCGTTGTAGTTACGAAGGTATGTCCCTTATGACCTTCGTCCGAAACTCATTATTTCCCGAAGGGATATAATGTTTCGAAGGACGAAGGACTTTAACATTTAACACTTTTTATGTTGCCTTGTTCTTAACCCGAAGCATTTGAGAACAAGTCCCCAACATTGGCGCCCACCTCCGGTGAACTCACTTCCACTTCGAGCTTTTTTGAACACCTTCGGAAGCTATGGCGCCGAAGAAAGCTTCAGCGACTGGGGCTTCAGCACTGCAACCGCTGGACCACAACCAGGAGACCGTCTCTCTTCGGGAGGCCCGAAGCCAGAAGAGAAAGGCTGTCAGCCCAACACTTCAGGAAGAAGAGCTAGACCAAGAAATCAGGGATATGGAGATGCTACACCAACAAGTACAAAGGAAGAAGGAGAAGATGGCCCGCCTAGCTGAGTTGCAAAGGCAGATAGACGAAGCCTCTGAGGAAGTCCGCCATCTTACTCACGATGAGCAGAACAGAAGGCCTCATCAGAAAGACCTTCATCAGGAGGGCTTCGTCAACGAAGATGACTGGTATGATAATTTCCATCAGGGAAATTTTGTTTTTGATGATGCTTCTCCTCTGTCTGCTGAGCTGCAGGCTACACCTTGGCCTTCATCCTATAAGCCACCCCAGCTTCCCATGTTTGATGGTCACTCCGACCCGAAGCAATTCTTGATGAGCTACGAAGCAACGGTGTCTTCGTACGGGGGCAATGCTGCAGTCATGGCGAAGTCTTTCGTCATGGCCGTCAGGAATGTTGCTCAGACCTGGTATTCCTCCCTTCGGCCAGGAACAATAACTTCATGGCAGAAGCTGAAGGATATGTTATTGACCAGCTTTCAAGGATTTCAGACGAAGCCGGTCACAGCTCAAGCCCTGTTCCAGTGTATTCAGGATCACGAAGAGTACCTTCAGGCGTATGTCCGAAGGTTTTTACGATTGAGGGCGCAGGCACCAACGGTGCCCAATGAAATTGTTATCGAAGCCATGATCAAGGGGCTTCGTCCTGGGCCTGCAGCTCAATACTTTGCTAGAAAGCCTCCTCAGACCTTGGAGAAATTGCTCCAAAAGATGGATGAGTACATTCGTGCTGACAATGACTTTCGTCAAAGAAGGGAGGAGGCCTTCAGATTTTCTGAAATGACCAGGGGCTTCGGAGGAAGATACTACCCGAGACATGTCCGTTCTATCCACAACACTCAGAATGATGATAAGGGGAGTCAGAACAGACCGCAATGCTCATCACAGGCTTCGGGGCAACAACAAACTTCCTTCCGGCCACCAGCTCCAAGAGGCAGAGGCGCCAGGGGCTTCGGCGGAAGATTCGGAGATCAGCCAAGGAGACTGTTTTGCTTGTTCTGTGGAGAAGGCAAGGGCCATACCACTAGGTCGTGCCATATTACAATCCAGAAGCAAAAGGAAATTGCCGAAGCTGCATCTCAGCAAGCTCAGCCGAAGCAGGTCATGCATACTGCTTCGTATCATCCGCCTTATGTCCCACAATACATAGACAACCACCCTGCAGCTTCTGTAGCTTCGGCAAGTCAACCTCAAGCTTCCTGGCAACAGCTTCCGCCCCCACCTCCATTGCAGCAAGGCCAACAGCCAGAAGGGAGTCAATACACTCCACATCAGAGGGACTTCAGAGAGCAGTCCGAAGCTCGCACAGTTAACAGCACTGTGCCAGAGTCGAAGCACATATATTGACACATATCCTACCTTTGATAGCACTCTTTCCTATTCAGTTTTATTTTCTGTGAAGCAAAAAACATTGGTAGTTTTCATGTAATAATTTCGTTGTTTTCCGCGAGGAAGATCTATTTGATCCACAAGCTTAAATTGCTGAAGCTTAAAATTTTTTCCGTTACCAAGGAGGACCTTCGAATTAAAAATCCTTCGGAGTAACAGAAAGTCGTTCTAAGGAACGCAGCGTAAGTTTGCGAAGTCACAAAAAGTCGTTCCAAAGGGAGCGCAGTGTAAGTTTTCTGCTCAGAAGTCGTTCCTAAAGGAATGCAGAGCCTACAGCGAAAAGTCAACGCTGATACCGCCTAAGTAAAAGGCGAAGAAGCTCCTAAGGGAGGCTTACAGCGAAAAGTCAACGCTGATACCGCCTAAGTAAAGGGCGAAGAAGCTCCTAAGGGAGGCTTACAGCGAAAAGTCAACGCTGAGATCGTCTAAGTAAAAGACGAAGAAGCTCCGAAGACGTTCCTAAGGGAATGCAGAGCTTACGAATATATTTTATGAGTATCTTCGGAACAGATGTCACATGCATAGCATAACATCATCACATCATTTTGCACAACATAAGCATCATACATCATATTGCATTTGGCAAAAGAAAGTGACACTCTCAACCTTCGAAAGGATGCTCTGAGAAAGTGATATCGAAATTGTATAGCTTCGGATTACAGCTTCGGAGAATATTTTTATGAAACATGGGTGAGCTTTTTCAGATCAATATTGAGATTGCATAACCTCGGAGTATAGCTTCGGATAATGATTTCACGAAGCATGGGTGTCATTCATCAGAATAATTTTAACAAAGAATGTCTTCTTCACGAAGCATGAAAAGAAGGGAAGGTGTTTTTTCGCCGAAGGCTCAAAAAGGTATGTATATAGAGTTTCATGCATCGTGAAGAATTGAATAATGAAAAGAAACTTGTATATTACATCCAAATGTACAAAATATTACACAGACCACAATTTAAATGTTTTTCTAATAGCATCTAGTCCTCTCTTAATACTGCTTCGGCGACTTCATTTAAAAGTTGGTCAACAACTTTGTCCATGATAGCTTCGGCCATTTGTTTGATTTCTTCATCTCCTTTTGTCTGTGGGTCGGCAGTCAACCCAGCAGCTTCTGAGGGAAGAGAACATTTCTTCATCACTATTACAAACTACGTGCAGAGTTTGAAACAAAAATTACAACACAATAAGAATAACTAATTAATACCTAATTGCCTTTCGGGTTCCGTACTCTTTTCAGTAGTTTCCGCCACTTTTCTAGCATCATGGATGCCTTTTTCACTCCTTTGGATAATCTCTTGCGCCATTCCTCGGCCGCCGTCGTTCCAGATATCCGTAAAAAATTTGCCGCCAACCACGCTTGCTTCGGCTGAGGGATCCTTAATGTCTTCGGAAGATAAGGCAGCTTCGGACTGAGCAAGAAATTTTACATGATCGCAACCTTTCTTCTCTAAGACAGAGGCAATTCCTCTGGCGCCCGAAAAAGCGCAAATATCGCCACGGCTGCTCAGGATCTCCTCGAAGGCCTCTGCTTCGTGACTAATCCATTCCAGTGGACCTTCGGGATTGCCTCGAGAGAAATTCTCTTCGCTGGAGAAGGCGCCCACGCTGGCAAAGCTGGCTTTAATTTTATTCACACATTCTATAGATTTGACATAACATTTACCCTGAGATGTACGAAGCTCTTTAACTCTTAACTCCAATTTGTTGACCATATGATCGCTGAGTTCTCGTTTTGTCTCCTCAAGAACGCGCTCCTCTCTAGCTCTAGTCAGCTGTTTCTGAAGATCTTTAATTTCGCGCTTGTGGGCTTCGGCCTGGGTTTTTGAAGCAGCTTCATCCTTTTTTACTTTGTCTATCAGCGTAAGAAGAATTTTATCCTTTTCTAGAGCTTCGTTTCTCAATTTGATAACTTCGGAGCGCAAATTGTTGAACGCAATCTCATAACTTTCATCTTCGGCGCTCTTTTGCGCTCTCAGCGCGTTGCTTAAGATCAGGCCCTATACGAAAAAGAATTCATATAAGAAAAAACGAATGTGTCGTGTAAAAAATATATAATAATAATACAAGAGGGTTTTCTTTTCAAGCGTTAAATTCCCATACCTTCAGGCTGTTGTACGCAAGACTGTCTGCGAGATCTTCTTTTGTCATGGCGCTTAACCCAGATTCGAGCTTCGGAAAACCAATACTCCTGGCCATTTCTCGGCAGACAGAGAGCTCTTTGTTGTCAGGCAGGCAGTATAAAAAATCATCTTCATTTGTCCCATTGAATATTACTGCCCCCTTTGGATATTTTAGCTCCTTTGCATAATGGTTAGCTTCATGAGTTTCTTCTTCAGATAATTTTTTCCCCGAAGCATGTCGTATGATGTAATCACACATGCTGGCAGGCGCTTCGGGGATGGCAGTGTCAGTCTCTTCAATTGAAATTGGTTCTGGTACTTTTATTGCTTCGGCTTCCAAAGTTTGTTCCCTGAAGGGCTCTGAAGGCCCAGCTTCAGCTTCGACTTGTTGCGTCGGAGCTTCAGAGGAAGCTTCAGCAATTTCAACACTCTTTTTTGGAGTTGTGCTTGAAGACTTAATTGTCTCCAAGACATCTAGTACATTTACCATTCTCTTCCTTTTTGGGGTCACCATTGGACCCTTTTGGATTTTTGCTGCTTCGACATTTACTACAGGACTTAAAATTTCTGATGTTTTTTCCTTAGACAGATTTTTCGCTTCTTCCATTTTTCCTGTCGATGGTGCTTTGGCCATCTCTGCAACTTCTGGCAGCAAGGTTGGCTGTTCAGCTTCGGCAGCCGAAGAAGTTTCTCCAGTGAACTCAGGCACCGAAGCTGGTTCAATATGGCGTGGTCGGTGTGTAAGGACCTTCAACCTTTTTCCTTTTGGTTCTGGCTCGCTAGGAGCGGTTCCAGCTTCTTCTTTTTCAGAGATTATGTTTTTCCTTTTTTGCCTTCGGATGGGATAACAATAATCAGGGTAGAAGAACCCGACTGCATCAAACACTCGGTTCAGTCTCTTCTTTTTTCGGCCTCCGAAGGCTGCTGATAGTGCAGTATTTTCAGCCTTCGAATATGCCCCAAGTAATTCATCACTTAACGTTTCAATGCTTTTCAGCCACTCATCATCAGGTTCAATAAATTTATCTGCATATTTGAATGTGTACTTTAGTCTGACTAGTCCGCCTTCGTCGGACTCTTTGATGGTTTCCTTCGGCATTTCCCACTTTTCTGCAAGTGGCCATACCCTGAAGGCGATGTGTTCTTGGACCAAATCCCTTGTCCCAATAAACGAGCAAACTACCCCGAAGGCTCTTTGGCATTCTTCGGCGGCTTCGTCCATTTCGATCTTCGGCCTTCGAAGACCGAAGCGTTGCCAGATTGGGTGCATAATAATACTCTTCACATTCTCTTGAGCTGTTAGATCATTCTTTACATAAAACCATTCAGTCATCCAGGCTCCGGGCCACCTCTTCCGAAAGGTCGGCACAGGGCAGCTTGACCCGGAACGGGCGCCGAAGCTGTAGCACCCAAAGTTGTTGTGGTATTGCTCTTTTCCCCAGGGCTTCGTCTCGTATAATAACTCATGAATGTTGCAGAAGCTTTTAGCGTTCGGTTCCAAACCTTGGCTTCTTGCAGCCCAGACAAAAATCCCCATTCTTATAATAGCTTCGGGAGTGAGTTGATGAAGGTAAACTTGGAATGTTTTTAGTACCTCAACAACAAAATTGCTCAGGGGGAATCGAAGCCCAGCCCTGAGGAAGCTTCGGAAAATCACAACTTCATCCTCTTCGGGGGTGGGAGAAGTCTTCTCCCCGGCATCAGCTCTCACAATAGATATGTCTCGGAAATATCGCCCCCTCATATTATCAATGTGACTCTGCTTGATGGTCGTTTTCCCAAAAACTGTGTGACTTGGTCGCCACGGTCGATCTTCGGCCTCTTCCCCACCACTTTCCACATCATAGCTGTCGCTGTCATCAGAATCTTCAGATAAACCTTCGAGAATTTCCTTCGTAATTTTCTCTGTATTAGTCTCTGCCATCGCTATCAGGAACCCTAGATTCTTCTCCTCCTCGAGACTCAGCTTCGTCTCAGCAGGGATCTTCAGCTTCGTTTCAGCAGGGGTCTTCTTGCCTTCAGACATCTTCGGGAATGCTCAAAAATTCTTTCCGAGGCCGAAGCTTCGAAATCAAAAAGAACAGCAAATCTTAATGAACAAGCGCTAAAAATTTTAGTGGGCCGAAGCAAAAGGCAAGTATGCGTATCAAATGAGTTCGCGATGTGATCTTATTTATACGCCTAGGGCGCTGAAAATTAAAAGGCCCCGCTTGTCAGTGAATGTTGCTATTCTAGCAAAGGGAAGGTGTTTTTTTCGGACCTTCGGCTCAAGGCCTTCGTCCATATCGCAATCTGAATTTATTATTTACAAATTAATATTGCGAGGGGCTACTGTTGGGGGCCTTCGTCCTCCGAAGGTCCTCAAAAACATGATTTGACAATGTTTTCCAAGTGGATTATATGAACAGGTATTTTCGGATTCAGAATTATGGATATGGAGCACGACCAGGACGAAGCCTGAACCAGACGAAGGTCGAGGGCGGCCGAAGCTGTGCGCAGGGAAGCTTCGGCGCGTTGGCATACGAGAGAACCGACTTAAAGATGAAAAGACTTCGGGGGCCTCGACAGATTTCCATAAACTGTTAACAAATGTAATGGACATGAATGTAATTTTACGTGGGCTGCGTCCCGCGTCTATAAATAGATGAACAGTACTCCCGTACTGTTCACGCTGACTTGGCATTCTGCTTTTGCATCACGCTTGTATTCTATACCTTCTTTCAGGACCGAAGGTACATTTGTAATTTGAAATCATTTCTATTTTTCCATGTTAATAAAATAGAAATGATTTTATGTTGATTATATTATATTTCGTGCTTTATATGAGTCCTTCGTCATTACTCGTTGTAGTTACGAAGGTATGTCCCTTATGACCTTCGTCCGAAACTCATTATTTCCCGAAGGGATATAATGTTTCGAAGGACGAAGGACTTTAACATTTAACACTTTTTATGTTGCCTTGTTCTTAACCCGAAGCATTTGAGAACAAGTCCCCAACAGGCTATCATATACATGATTATATATTTCTCAAATTATTAGTTTGTTGAATGGTTGGACAACTAATATTATTGGGACGATGTATCCGACAAATATTTGTTATCTATCCATATCTGATATTTGTTTCTTTCCTGCCCAAATTGTTACCCGACTTTGTCCTATATGTGTACCGAATTTTAACTACCGGTACTCGATTCCATATCCGAGAGAACTATATTAGGGTAGGATACGGGATGACCTAGTATTTGCCTGTATTTGTCCCATTTTCAACCCTACACAAGATTCCTCCTCACCGCGCTTGACCCTAGGTCCCTTCGGTGCTGGTCGTCCCTTCTGAAAGTTCCCTTTGGCCCGGGAACAGGATCTGGATGTCGCCTAGAGGGGGGGTGAATAGGCGAATAAAAATTATCACTTTAAAACTTAAACTCTTACTCTACTCGAAGACTAGAACGCAGTGGAATGAAGAATCCTTCGAGTAGGTTGCAGCCCTGCACTTCAAATATAGCTTGTACCACGAGTAAGTATTGAAGTGCAGATACAAAAGCGAGTAAGACTGAAAGTCAGAGCACAATACAGAACAGAGCACACAGACGCAAGGATTTATCCCGAGGTTCGGCCAAGCCTGAAATGCTTGCCTAGTCCTCGTTGGAGTTAGCCACACCTGGGCTTGGAGTCTGTTTCAACTCCTTCCTCCGTCTGCTCAGATCTGTCAGTATGACAGATAGAGCCTTTCACTATGTTGAGTTGGGTTACAACAAAACCGCGGCTGCTTACAAACTTCTTGGCAGCACCCTGGTAGAGTAGCGATACGCTCAAGACCTTGCTCTAGCTCTTAGCAGCACTTCTCCACTCTCTAAAGGCTTATAGCTTTGCCTTCTACACAAACTAGAGAGATACACACAAGAGGGAGAGTGAGAATTGATCAGAGTGATGTCTACACTTGTTGGCTGCACTTATATGTTTGTTGGAGGCGCCTAGGAGTCCCTTTTATAGACCCAAGGGGCCTAGGAGCCGTTGAGAGCAATCCAGGAAGACAATTCTTGCCTTCAGTCAGGTGGCGCATCGGACAGTCCGGTGCACCACCGGACACTGTCCGGTGCCCGATTTCCTTCCATAACTGGCGCAGACGACCGTTGCAGTCTTGGAGCCGTTGGCGCACCGGACACTGTCCGGTGCACATCGGACAGTCTGGTGCACACCGGACAGTCCGGTGCCCCCATCTAACCGTTGGCTTGGCCACGCGTCACGCGCGGATTGCGCGGCCGACCGTTGGCCAGCTGACCGTTGGCTCACCGGACACTGTCCGGTGCGCCACCGGACAGTCCGGTGATTTATAGCCGTACGCCGCCAGACTTCTCCCAAGAGCGGCCTGTCCACCGGAGTTCAGCCTGGCGCACTGGACATTGTCCGGTGCACCACCGGACAGTCCGGTGTGCCAGACTGAGCTCAGACTTTGCTATACACATCCAAGCCTTTTGCATTTCTTTCCTTTTCTTCTTCCTTCTGTTTCTAACACTTAGACAAATATATTAGTACACAAAAACCAATGTACTAAGTCTAGAAACATACCTTCTCTTGGATTTCCACCTCTCTAGCATTTGACATGCTTAAGGCAGATGTTGGACTCATAAATCTTCAAGTCAGCTTAACTTGATTTACATTGACATTTCCGAGCTCCAACATCCTGCAAAGGTTACATAGAATGTCTCCAAACATAGGAACAACCCAAACTAAAGGTCAGAGTGCACTTAGCTCTTTTGGGCTGCTTTCAGTTCTGTTTTTGACATTTGTTCTCGTTCTAGTGACCTTGATCTCCTTCTTAGAGCTTGGTCTTGAGCCTTACGACTTACACCACATAACTATAGACATTTCCTCATTGGTTGTAAGTCACGTCCTTATGTAGTGATCCTTGATGTGCCGTAGCTGTTCTCAACTCGATCACCCTTGACTTTGCAAGCCTTCTTCTTCACCCTTGGCTTTGGGTTCCTCAGCCTCTTTGACCTTCTCCCGTGCACTTGGTACCTCGAAGCTCTTCTTGCCTCCGTCCTTGGCTTGATCAGTTGTCTCCGAGCTATGCACCCGAGTCTCACTTTATGCAATGTCCATCTTACTTGTGATGCCCATTATTTATCCCACATCTAGTCCTTGGACCATCACACTTGTTCACTTGTGTTGAACCCTGTTAGCTTTATATTGAGCACCTGTTCAATACTTAGCACACTTGTTATTCCTTTAATTGAGTTGTCATCCAAACACCAAAACCCACAAGAGAGCTTTCAATCTCCCCCTTTTTGGTGATTGATGGCAACACAATTAAAGCTTACATAAAAGTGAAATTTAAAGCACACATTTTGAGTTCTAAGATTGTAGAATGCTCCCCCTAAATATGTGATTACATTAAAATCTTAGCTTTGGCCTTAAATGCCAAAATGCACATACTTAGGCTAAATCGAAGCATTGCTACACCTTAGCACCTGTGGGATGCATTGTGTCAAGGATCAAACCATGATGCGTATAACACACAAATGCACAGGATCAGAGTTAAACACCATTCACTTGAGTGGATATATCACAGGAATATCACAGAATCAGAGTTAAACACCATTCACTTGAGTGGATATATCACAGGTATATCAACCTACCACTATTCACCATTAAGATACCAATTTAAACTAAGATACCAATTTAAATCAATCTTAAAGCACCATTAATCTTAAAGCACCATTACTCTTAAAGCACCATTAACCACATGAATATCTATTATAGAGTAAACACTATAGATGCCAATTAATTCATAGCAGCGGAAACACTAGTCCATATGATGCAACACATATAATACTGCAAGAGGCATATGATAAGAATAGTCAATAACACAATAACACACTAACAATGCTCAAACTAACACATCACCCCTTAGGTTAAGCTTTCCTCTCAGGTTGAGATAAGCTTTAATGCACAAATTCTCCCCCTTTGACATCAAACACCAAAACCATATACAAGCAAGAACATAGGATGATGTCAAGGGACAGCAGGGTGTTAAGGAGGAAAAACACACTATCAAAACTCCCCCTTACTTATTGAACATATGCACTACCAACATTTAAGAAGATACATATACGCAAAAAGATCAATACTTCCTTTTGTACCTTTACCATGTTGTGGTGTACTTTCCATCTTGAAAGTATTAATCTCTCGGTAGCTTCTCCACACTTGTGCCTGATTCTTCATCCTAACCTTTTCTTGTTGCTAAGTCACCAAGCTTAGAGCAAGTTATAGTATAGTGGCACAAGATGAAGCTTCTATTCTAGTGATTACCAAAAGAGGTCAATTGAAGCAAACTATCACGGCTACCAATTGAAAGGTCATTCATTATCATAGTTCCATGATATTTAATGATAAGCAACTAGTATCACCAAATATTGTAGAGCATGAGCAATCTAAAAATATGCATTTACTTACGACTTAAGATACCAATTTCTTGACATACAGAGGTACCCAAGTCCTGATTGCTCCATTTCTTGCTCATCTTCTCTTTTCCACCTTGAGACTACACAAGGTCGCTCAAGAAATGGTTAGTCTCAAAAGACACAAGTTATGTGTGCTCCCCCCTGAACTTGTGCATCAAGTATTTGAATAACTTGCACTTTGCATATTCTAGCTTTCTCAGAACTACAGGGGATCACAACATCTCTTGATCAAGGCATACTCTCAATTTCATCACAAAGAGATAACAATTGAATACCAAATGAAGGGTTGACTTAATACAACAATGCATGCCTCAAGAAGTATAACATTTTACAAGCAACCTAGACATGCTTCATACTTGACAATCATTGCACCACATATACCAATTGAAAGGCAACACGATCATGCATATAAATCGCAATGTCTAAGCACATCATAATTAAGAAGGTTCCTTAGGTACACCAAAAGAACAGCATTTTAAAGTAAGGAGCACCTAAGCCAAGATACTACCAATTCAGAGGCAAGACCATAGCTGTGATCACAATCAATGGAACTTCAAGATATTTAATGAAATTGCATAGTTCCATTCTCCATACCTTTGCCTTTTCCTGAATTGCCATGAGAGCACCAGTTGTCACTAATTAAGGGCTCCTTTTGATTTTGCACCTTATAGCTCAAAAGGGTGCATTAGAGGCACAACATGGATTTTGGTATTCACACCATACCAGACTAGAGTAATCATGTGAACATAAACTAAACAAAATGTCATATTTGCACATAGGTAAATCATTAAAACCATATAGCATGACAGGTTTATTTATGAACACAAAAAGAGTTAATCATGGTGGATATATCTAATGAAAAGCTATCCATTTAAATGATTCAAGAGACATAACCTCTAAAGCACACAATCATGATTAAGCACGCATGGTTACGATCTTGGTAATCATTAATCATTGATTGAAAGGTACTCAACACAGGCAATCAACAAAGCATAACTGCTCCAAGGACAGGTAGCACATCAATCAGACTTAAGAGCAGTACTGATTATCAACAAAGTACTTAAGATACAAGGGTACCATCCTATGGAGAGCAAGTTGCAGAATCTCATCAAGGTCCTTTGATTGATTCACCAATAATGATTAAGGACCTATTTACTTTATTTCACTTGAGATGAACATGGGATTAGTGTCTCACAATAATTCAACCTTGGGTCAATGAATAAACACCAAAACAATTAATAGCTTAAGCATAGAATTTGAGATAACCGTCTTAAGATCTTCCATGGTCTCCAATCCATCTCAAGGCACCTGCATGGTCCAGTTAGCACAAGTTGGTACCCACCTCGGAATGGGTCCATGACGTTCAACTAAAAGTGCCTTTGGTACCCAAACAGTCTTTGTGTTAGTTCTAGGTGATCTTACGATTGATCTAGCACAAGGGTATGATTTGGGTCTCCTAAGCAAATAAGATTGAGACAGCTTTACTTGCTTAGAAACCTCACCTTTATTACATACCTTGGATAGATGACCCTGCTCGCCACACTTGTAGCAGAAGCGTCGCTCAACTTGACATGATGCTTGCCGTTTGTCATTTTCCTTGGTGAGAGTCATCTTGGAGAATGCACATGCTTGGTTCATCAATAACGGACAAGAAGTGATCGTGTGGTTCTTGTCATTGCATCCGAAGCATCTCCTTATCCCTTCTCCCTTGTTGTTGTATGGACACGACGCAATGAGGTGTCCTGCCTTATTGCACTTAAAACACCCCCTTTTCCCTTTTCTCTTTTTGTTCTTTGATGACATAGAGAAATGGTTAGTGCAAACAACATGATTAATTGAATCTTTACCTTTTTCCAAGCTCATGTTGATTTCTTCATCTTTAGGAACATTCTTCTTATGGAGCTTAACACTTGCTGTAGTTTTTCCTTTCTCAAGCTTCTTCACCACGCGCCTGTGGATATCTTGAGAGAGTTGAGCAATGCGTCTTCTCCTTAGTTGTCTTTGCTTCTTGTTCCCACACAATTTCTTTTGTGACCCTGCAACTTTTTGCTCATTTAAACACTCGCTTCCTTTTGAGTGATAGGGGTTAGCACATGGTGATAGATTATCCAAATGTGTACTTGTGCAAGAATGAGGTTCACATGAATTTAAGTTCGTAATTACGACCTCATGAGCAACTTCAAGCATGATATGTCTATCCAAGAGATTATCATGATAACAAGACAATAAGTCATATTTTTTAGTTAGAGCAAGGTTATCATGACTTAACAATTCTACTTGACTCCTAAGCATAGAATTTTCAGTTTTAAGTTGAGCAGCATTAGATAATACATCATGATTATTTCTTTGCTCAATTAAAACAGATTCATACCGTTGGACCAAATTCTCATGAGAGTACTTTAGCTCCTCATGTTTTTTGGTCATCTTCTCCAGGCTGTCGTTGGTTTTGATGAGAGTCTCCTCTAGCCTGAGAAGCGTCTCGCCTTGTTCCTTGTTCCTTCTCAACAGCTTAATCAAGAGCGCTTTGTCTTCTTTGTTGAGATGGATGTAGAAACGGCGAATCTCCTCTTCCACATCGTCGGTCTCATTTTCCCTGTCATTATTATCAGTGGAAGCAAAACAGGAAAATGTACCTTGTGATGATGTAGACTCCTCATCCTCATATTCTTCCTCATCATCGCTTTTGTCTCCACCATCATTGTTAGTGTTGGGGACTTGTTCTCAAATGCTATGAGTTAAGAACAAGGCAACACAAAAAATGCTAAGTGATAAAGTCCTTCGTCCTTCGAAGCATTATTTCCCTTGGGATATAATGATTCTCGGACGAAGGTTATGAAGGACATACCTTCATCAACACAACATATAATAATGAAGAAAGAATCATATAAAATATAAAGAATAACGTAAACAATTATGTATAATCATCAACTCATTTTTTATATTATTATTATGGAAAAATAGAAATGATATCCAATAACAAATGTACCTTCGACTTGAAGGAAGATGTAAGTACAAGCGTGACGCAAAAGTAAAATGCCAAGTCAGCGTGAACAGTACGGGGGCACTGTTCACCTATTTATAGGCACGGGACACAGCCCATGTAAAATTACATCCATGCCCTTTACATTTGGTAGTGATTTTGTAGTAATCCATCGAGGCCTAAATAGCATTTTCATCTTTAAGTCGGTTTCCTTTTCTGCTATCATGCCGAAGCTTTCCTGCTCACAGCTTCGGCGCTATATCAACCTTCGTATTCTTCTCCCACTGTGGTGCTGATTCGAGTCCGAAGATACCTGTTCACACATTATACTCCAGAAACACTGTTAAATCATATTTTTGAGGACCTTCGGAAGCCGAAGGCCCCCAACAGTAGCCCCTCGCAATATTAATTTGTTAGAATGATAAATTTAGATTGCGACATGGACGAAGGCCTTAAGCCGAAGGTCCGAAAAAAACACCTTCCCTTTGCTAGAATAGCAACATTCACTGACAAGTAGGGTCTCCCAATTTTCAATGCACTGGGCATATAAATAAGAGCATACCACGAACTTATTTGGTACGCTTTCTTGCCGTCTGCTCTTGCTTAATTTTTTAGCTCTTGCGCACCAACTGCTTAGTTTTTTAAGTTTTTAAGCTTCGGCTCTGAAAACAGTTTTTAGCATTTTCGAAGATGTCTGAAGGTAAAAAGGCTGCTGCCGAGATGAAGCTGAGTCTTTCTGAAGAGAAAAACCTGGGGTTTCTTGAAGCAATGTCGAAGACCAATACAGAAAAAATCACCAAAGAGATTTTAGAAGGTTTATCTGAAGATACTGATGACAGCGACAGTTATGATGTGGATAGTGGTGGTGAAGACTCCAAAGATCGCCCTTGGCGACCAAGCCATGCGGTTTTTGGCAAATCGAGTATCAAAGAAAATCATCTTGTCAATATGAGGGGAAGATATTTCCGGGACTTGTCCATTGTGAGGGCCGACGAAGGAGAGAAGACTTGTCCGACTCCTGAGGAAAACGAAGTCGTAGTGTTCCGAAGCTTTTTGAAAGCTGGACTACGATTTCCCCTGAGCAGCTTTGTCGTAGAGGTGCTGAAAATAATTGAAATTTATCTTCACCAACTTACCCCCGAAGCAATCATAAGGATGAATATCTTCGTGTGGGCGGTGAGAAGCCAAGGTCTGGAACCAGATGCGAAAAGTTTCTGCAACATACACGAATTGTTATACGAGACAAAGCCCTGGGGTAAGGAACAGTATCACAATAATTTCGGCTGCTACAGCTTCGTCGCTCGGTCTGGGTCAAGCTGCCCCGTGCCAACCTTTCGGAAGAAATGGCCCGGCGACTGGATGACAGAATGGTTTTATGTGAAGAATGACCTGGAAACACGGGAAGATGTTAAAGGTATAATTATGCGTCCTATTTGGCAACGCTTTGGCCTGCGGAAGCCGAAGGTTGAAATGAATGAAGCTGCCGAAGAATGCCAGAGAGCCTTCGGAATTATTTGCTCTTTTATTGGAACGAGGGATTTGGTCCAAGAGCATATTGCCTTCAGAGTATGGCCGCTCGCGGAAAAATGGGAAATGCCGCAGGAAACCATAAAGGAGGCTGACGAAGGTGGACTTATCAGGCTGAAGTATACTTTCAAGTTTGGAGATAAATTCGTTGAGCCAGATGATGACTGGCTAAAAAGCATTGAAAATTTAAGTGATGAACTACTTGGGGTTTATTCAAAGGCCGAAGATACTGCATTGTCAGCAGCCTTCGGAGGCCGGAAAAAGAAAAGACTGAACCGAGTGTTTGACGCAATTGGGTTCGTGTACCCCGACTACCACTATCCAGCGCGGGGCCAAAAAAGAAAAAGCGCAACCTCTGCACAAGAAACTGCTTCAGCCGCTCCCAGCGAGCCAATGCTGAAGAGACAAAGGGTAAAGGTTCTCACACACCGGCCACGCTACATTGAACCAGCTACAGTGCCTGAGTTCGGCGGTGAAACCTCTTCGGCCACCGTAACTAAAGAACCAACTTCAGTGTCGAAGATCGAAGAAAAAACTGAAGCACCCTCAGTAGAGAAAGCAGAAAAACCGAGAACTGAAGGAACGAAAAAATTGGAAATTTTAAGTCCTTCAGCAAGTGTTGAGACAATAAAAAACTAAAAAGGCCCAGCAGTGACCCCGAAAAGAAAAAGAATGGTCAATGTGCTAGATGTACTGGAGACAATTAAGTCTTCAAGCACGACTCCGAAGAAGACTGTTGAAACTTCCGAAGTGGAAACTGAAATCTTTGACACTAAAGTTCCAAAGCAACAAACTGAGACTGAGGCTGGGCCTTCAGAGCCCACAAAGGTAAAATCCTTGGAAACCGAGGAAGAAAAAATGACGGAGCCAATTCTTGTTGAAGAAGTCAGTGCTGTTGCCCCCGAAGAATCCTCCAAAGTCCTTGATTATATTGTTCGGCACGCTTCGGGGAAAAAGTTATTAGAAGAAGAAGTTTTTGAAGCTAATCACTATGCCAAAGAATTGAAATATCCGAAGGGGGCACTAGTGTTCAATGGTACAGATGAAGAAGATTTCCTATACTGCCTCCCGGATAACAAAGAACTACTCGTCTACCGGGAAATGGCCCGAAGCATGGGGTTTCCTAAGCTGGAGGCTGGCCTCTGCGCGATGACAAAGGACGATCTTGCGGACAGCCTTGCGTATAATAGCCTGAAGGTACGAGATCTGCGCATTTGGAAACTTTATGATTTGAAATCTATTGTTTTATTCTTATACTAACTCTTTTCATATAGGGTTTAATACTTAGCAACGCGCTGAGAGCGCAAAAGAATGCCGAAGACGAGAGCTATGAAATTGCTTTCAACAACCTTCGAACAGTGGTTATCAAACTAAGGAATGAAGCCTTGGAAAAGGACAAATTCTAGTTACATTGGTGGATAAAATAAAGGAGAACGAAGCTGCGTCTAAAGCACAAGTTGCAGCTCAAAAGCACGAGATTGACGATCTTCGGAAGCAATTAGCCCGGGCTAAAGAAGAACGCATACTTGAAGAAACGAAGTGAGAACTTAGCGACCAATGGGCAAATCATTTAGAAGGAACTGTCGAAGAGCTTCGTTCGTCCAAGAAAAGATGCTATGACAAATCTATGGAGTGTGTTAAGAAAATGAAAGCTAGCTTCGCCAGCGTTGGCGCATTTTCGAGTGAAGAAAACTTTACGAGAGGCAACCCCGAAGGTCCCATTGAATGGATTAATCACGAAGCTGAGGCCTTTGAAGAAATTTTAAATAGTCACGGAGACATATGCGCTTTTTCGGGTGCCAGGGGGATTGCCACCATTTTAGAAAGGAAAGGCTGCGAACATGTAAAAATTTTAGCACAATCCGAAACTGCCTTGTCCTTTGAAGACGCTAAAGACCCTTCGGCTGAAGCTAGCATAGTTGGTGGAAAAATTTTCACCGATATCTGGGATAATGGTGGCCGAGAAATGGCCCGAGAAATTATCCAAAAAAGCGAAAAAGGCATTCATGATGCTAGAAAAGTGGCCAAGGCTGCTGAGAAAAGCGCAGAGCCCGAAGGGCAAATAGGTATTAACTAATGGTTTTTATTGTGTTGTAATTTTTGATTTCAAACTTTGTTCGCCAATTGTAATATCAATGTAGCCGTATCCTGTCCTCCCTCAGATCCTGCTAAAACGCCTCCGGGCCCTCACCCGAAGGACGACGATGAAATCAAAAAGATGGCCGAAGCTATCATGGATCAAGTTGTCAATCAACTCCTGAACGAAGCTGCGGAAGTAGTACTTAGGGAAGACTAGGTGCTATTGTAAAAACATCTGAAATGTAATATGTGTAATATCTTGTAACCCTGAATGTAATATACTTGTTTTTTATGGTTTAATTCTTTACGATGCATGAAATTTTACATACATACCGTTTTTGAGTCTGACGAAAAAACACCTTCCCTTCTTTTCATGCTTCGTGAAGAAGAATTTTCATTCATCACAACGATATCCATAGTGCTCTGATGAAGAATTTCCAAGCTTCGTGAAAATATTTTCCGAAGCTACACTCCGAAGATCAATATTGTATCTCCTTGTGACTTTGCATAATTTTCCCTTTTTCAAAACATTTTTCCGAAGATCGATATTGTGCCCCCTTCTTGTGCCATATGCAGCATGATGTATGATGCTCATGCTATGCGAAATGATATGATGATGTTATGTTATGTAAAATGGTATTTATTCCGAAGATACACTCACATCCCTGCAATAAAACACATAATCTTTTTAAATCAGCGTTGACTTTTCGCTGTAAGCCTCCCTTAGGAGCTTCTTCACCTTTTACTTCAGCGGAATCAGCGTTTATTTTTCGCTGTAAGCCTCCCTTAGGAGCTTCTTCGCCTTTTACTTTCGGCGGTATTCGCGTTGACTTTTCGCGCTTCGCCTTTTACTTAGGCGGTATCAGCGTTTATTTTTCGCTGTAAGCTCTGCATTCCCTTTGGAACGACTTCTGAGCAGAAAACTTACACTGCGCTCCATTTGGAACGGCTTTTTGTAACTTCAGCAAACTTACTCTGCGTTCCTTAGAACAACTTTTTGATGCTTCGAAGAATTCATGCCGTGCCATTTAAAATAAATTTTTGATAATTCGAAGATCCTCCTTGCTATCGCAAATCTTTAAGCTTCAACAACTTAAGCCTGTGGAGAAGATATACTTTCCTTGTGGCAATCAACGAAACTATTACATGAGATTTAAAAATTGTCCTTTATTACACAGAAAATAAAACTGAATGGAAAAGACTACTATCAAAGTAGGATATTTGTCAATAAATGTGCTTCGACTCTGGCACAGTGCTATTGACTGTGCGAGCTTCGGACTGTTCTCTGAAGTCCCTTTGCTGTTGAACATATTGGCCCCCTTCTGGCTGCTGGCCTTGTTGCAGCGGTGGTGGAGGCGGAGGCTGTTGCCAGGAAGCTTGAGGTTGACTCGCCGAAGCAACAGAAACTGCAGGGTGATTGCCTACATATTCTGGGATGTAAGGCGAATGATACGAAGCAGTGTGCATAATCTGCTTCGGCTGACCCTGTTGTGCTGCAGCTTCGGCTATCTCCTTTTGCTTCTGGATGGTAACATGGCACATCCTGGTGGTATGGCCCTTGTTTTCACCACAGAACAAGCAAAATGTTCTCCTTGGTTGATCTCCAAATCTTCCGCCGAAGCCCCTGGCGCCTCTGCCTCTTGGAGCTGGCGGCCGGAAAAAGCTTTGCTGTTGCCCCGAAGCTTGTGAGGAGCATTGTGGCCTTTGCTGCTGACTCCCCTTATCATCATTTTGAGTAGAGTTGTGAATTGACCTGACGTGCCTCGGATAAAATCTTCCTCCGAAGCCCCTGGTCATTTCGGAAAACCTGAAAGCTTCCTCCCTTCTTTGACGAAAATCATTGTCGGCCCGAATATACTCGTCCATCTTCTGGAGCAGCTTCTCCAAAGTTTGAGGAGGTTTCCTAGCAAAGTACTGAGCTGAAGGTCCCGGCCGAAGTCCCTTGATCATGGCCTCAATTACAATTTCGTTGGGCACTGTTGGCGCCTGTGCCCTCAATCGTAAGAACCTCCAGACATACGCCTGAAGGTATTCTTCGTGATCCTGGGTGCACTGGAATAGAGCTTGAGCAGTGACCGGCTTCGTCTGAAACCCCTGGAAGCTGGTTAACAACATGTCCTTCAGCTTTTGCCATGAAGTGATCGTTCCTGGTCGAAGGGAGGAATACCAGGTTTGAGCAACACTCCTGACAGCCATAACAAAAGATTTTGCCATGACTGCAGTATTGCCACCATACGAAGATACTGTTGCTTCGTAGCTCATCAAAAATTGCTTCGGGTCTGAATGGTCGTCGAACATGGGAAGCTGGGGCGGCTTGTAGGATGAAGGCCAAGGTGTAGCCTGTAGCTCAGTGGACAGAGGAGAAGCATCATCAAAAGCAAAATTTCCATGGTGGAAATTCTCATACCAGTCATCTTCATTGAAGAAACCCTCCTGATGAAGATCCTTGTGCTGAGGCCTTCGGTTCTGCTCATCCTGAGTAAGATGACGAACTTCTTCAGAGGCTTCGTCTATCTGCCTTTGCAGTTCTGCTAGCCTGGCCATCTTTTCCTTCTTCCTCTGCACCTGCTGATGAAGCACCTCCATGTCTTTGATTTCTTGGTCTAGCTCATCCTCTTGCAGTGTCGGGCTGATAGCCTTCCTCTTCTGGCTTCGGGCCTCCCGAAGAGAGAGAGTCTCCTGATTAGGGTCCAGCGGTTGCAGAACTGCAGCCCCAGTTGCTGAAGCTTTCTTCGGCGCCATAGCGAAGGTTTATGGTTGTCGAAGATGTTCAAAACTCAGAGTGGAAGTGAGTTCACCGGAGGTGGGCGCCAATGTTGGGGACTTGTTCTCAAATGCTATGAGTTAAGAGTAAGGCAACACAAAAAATGCTAAGTGATAAAGTCCTTCGTCCTTCGAAGCATTATTTCCCTTGGGATATAATGATTCTCGGACAAAGGTTATGAAGGACATACCTTCATCAACACAACATATAATAATGAAGAAAGAATCATATAAAATATAAAGAATAACGTAAACAATTATGTATAATCATCAACTCATTTTTTATATTATTATTATGGAAAAATAGAAATGATATCCAATAACAAATGTACCTTCGACTTGAAGGAAGATGTAAGTACAAGCATGACGCAAAAGTAAAATGCCAAGTCAGCGTGAACAGTACGGGGGCACTGTTCACCTATTTATAGGCACGGGACACAGCCCATGTAAAATTACATCCATGCTCTTTACATTTGGTAGTGATTCTATAGTAATCCACCGAGGCCTAAATAGCATTTTCATCTTTAAGTCGGTTTCCTTTTCTGCTATCATGCCAAAGCTTTCCTGCTCACAGCTTCGGCGCTGTATCAACCTTCGTATTCTTCTCCCACTGTGGTGCTGATTCGAGTCCGAAGATACCTGTTCACACATTATACTCCAGAAACACTGTTAAATCATATTTTTGAGGACCTTCGGAAGCCGAAGGCCCCCAACAGTTAGCAATAAGACATTTATTACTAGTGGAAGACAAACCTGTTGATGAGGTGGATTCATCATTTGGTTGCCATCGTTCTTGTTCTTCTCCCTTGGTCAAGTTAGTATCACCAACAATAAAGGGAGCAGAGGAAGTGCATATGGACTTAAAAAATTTCAACTTAAGTTTAGTCCATAGATCATGAGCATCAACAAATAAGTCACTATCACTACTCATGATGGCTGTTGGGGGCCTTCGGCTCCCGAAGGTCCTCAAAAGCATAGTTTGATAATATTTTCCAAGTGTAATATGTGAACAGGCACCTTCGGAACAGGCACCTTCGGAGTCAGGTCGCGAATATACAAGAGCATGGTTAAGACGAAGTGTGACTGGAATGAAAAACGATCATGACGAAGGATAAGACGATCACGAAGCTATGTGCAGAAAGGCTTCGGCACAATAACAGAAAAGAGGAACCGACTTAAAGATGAAAAGCCAAATTGGACCTCGAAGAATTACTGTAGTTATTGATAAATGTAAAGGGCATCAATGTAATTTTACACGGGCTGCGTCCCGTGCCTATAAATAGGTGAACAGTACTCCCGTACTGTTCACGCTGACTTGGCATACGCTTTTTCGCATCACGTTTGTACCTTTACTTTACATCAATCTGAAGGTACATTTGTAATTCGTTTTTATGAATTTAATAATGGAAATATATCGATGATAATGCTGGTATTATTACTCGCACATTATATATGTAATTACTCTGTTTAACCATTTATCAACCTAACGAAGGTCTTTTCTTTCGTAACCTTCGTCCGAGATTCATTATACCCGAAGGGATATACTGTTTCTAGGGACGAAGGAGTTCGACATTTAACACTTTTATGTTGTCTTGTTCTTAATTCATAGTATTTGAGAACAAACCCCCAACATTGGCGCCCACCTTCGGTGAACTTACTTCCACTTTTTGGGTTTTGAAAACCTTCGGCAAGCGTCACCTTCGTCATGCCGCCGAAAAAAGCTTCAACGACAGGGGCTGCCACTCTGCAGCCGCTGGACCCCAATCAGGATGTCGTCTCTCTTAGGGAGGCCCGAAGCCAGAAGAGGAAGGCCATCAGTCCAACGCCTCCGGAAGACGACTTGGACCAAGAAATACAAAAGATGGAGATGCTCCATCAACAGGTTCAACAGAAGAAGGAGAAGATGGCTCGTCTAGCTGATCTTCAAAAGCAGATAGATGAAGCCTCTGAAGAGCTTCGACATCTCGCTCAAGATGACCAGAATCAAAGGCCCCCGCGCAGAGAGCTTCATCAAGAGGGTTTCTACAACGAGGATGACTGGTATGAAGATTTCCATCATGGAAATTTTGCTTTTGATGACACTTCTCCCCTGTCAACAGAACTGCAGGCTACACCTTGGCCACAGTCTTATAAGCCACCTCAGCTCCCTATGTATGACGGTCATTCAGACCCGAAGCAATTCTTGATGAGCTATGAGGCAACTATATCTTCGTATGGTGGCAACACAGCGGTCATGGCAAAGTCTTTCGTCATGGCTGTCAGGAGCGTTGCACAAACCTGGTACTCCTCCCTTAGGCCAGGAACAATCACCTCATGGCAAAAGCTGAAGGATATGTTGATAACCAGCTTCCAAGGTTTTCAGACGAAGCCAGTCACTGCTCAAGCTTTATTCTAGTGCACCCAGGATCACGAAGAGTACCTTCAGGCATATGTCCGAAGGTTTCTACGTCTGAGGGCACAGGCACCAACAGTGCCCAATGAAATTGTCATTGAGGCCATGATTAAGGGGCTTCGGCCAGGACCTTCAGCTCAGTACTTTGCCAGGAAACCTCCTCAAACTTTGGAGAAGCTGCTCCAGAAGACGGACGAGTATATTCGAGCTGACAATGATTTTCGCCAAAGAAGGGAGGAAGCTCTCAGGTTTTCTGAAATGGCCAGGGGCTTCGGAGGAAGGTTTTATCCGAGGCATGTCAGGTCAATTCACAATTCTACTCAAAATGATGACAAAGGGAGTCAGCAGCAAAGGTCACAGTATTCCTCGCAAGCTTTGGGGCAACAACAAGCTTCGGGGCAACAGCAAAGCTCTTTTCGGCCACAAGCGCCAAGAGGCAGAGGCGCCAGGGGCTTCGGGGGAAGATTTGGAGATCAACCAAGAAAAATTTACTGCTTATTCTGCGGTGAAGGCAAGGGCCATACTACCAGAATGTGTCATGTTACCATTCAAAAGCAAAAGGAGCTAGCAGAGGCTACAGCACAACAGAGCCAGCCGAAGCAGGTTATGCATACTGCTTCGTATCATTCGCCTTACATTCCAGAATATGTAGGCAATCACCCTGCAGCCTCTGTTGCTTCGGCAAGCCAACCCCAAGCTTCCTGGCAACAGCTTCCACCGCCACCACCAATACAACGAGCTTCGCAGCCAGAAGGGAGCCAGCACTCTCACCCCTAGAGGGACTTCAGAGAAGAATCCGAAGCTCGCACAATCAATAGCACTGTACCAGAGTCGAAGCACATTTACTGACAAAATATCCTACTCCCACAGCAGTTTTTTATGCTTTCACATTCAGTTTTATTTTCTTCGCAGTAAAGAACAATTATGGGGAGTTTAAGTGTTTTTTATTGTTTTTCAAATCCTTGTAACATTTTACCGTATTATCATAATGAAAATATATCTCCTCCAAAGGCTTGAGTTACCGAAGCACAAGAATTTATGGAGGCACGGAGAACCTTCGGATTATCGAAAACTTGTTCTAAGGAATGAGCCGTAACTTTTTTGAAGTAATAAAAAGTCGCTCCTAAGGGAGCGCAGTGTAAGTTTTCTGCTCGAAAGTCGTTCCAAAGGGAATGCAGAGCTTACAGCGAAAAATAAACGCTGATTCCGCTGAAAGTAAAAGGCGAAGAAGCTCCTAAGGGAGGCTTACAGCGAAAAATAAACGCTGATTCCGTTGAAAGTAAAAAGCGAAGAAGCTCCTAAGGGAGGCTTACAACGAAAAGTCAACGCTGAGATAAAAAGATTGTGTGCTCTATGGCAGGGATATGTGTATTTTCAGCATAAATGTCATTTTGCATAGCATAACATCATTACATCATTTTGCATAACATAAGCATCATCCATCATTTCACATGGAGAACAGGAAGGGGACACAACATTGCTCTTCGAAGAATGTTTTGACAAAGAGAAAATCGTGCCAAGGCACAAGATAAATTGAGAAGAAGTGTAGCTTCATTTGAGAGGCAACATAAGACTTTTTTATGGATTCAAAGAATGTTTTCATGAAGTTCGGAGATTCTTCATCAAAGAAATATGGCAATTCTTGTGACACATAAAAGATTTTCTTTACGAAGCATGAAAAGAAGGGAAGGTGTTTTTTCGCCGAAGGCTCAAAAAACGGTATGTATAAAAAAATTTCATGCATCGTAAAGAATTGAACCGTAAATAGATTATATATTACATTCAAAGTTACAAAGTTTTATACTTGTCATGTTCCAAGTATTTTTACAATAGCATTTAATCTTCCCTAAGAACTACTTCTGCAGCTTCGTTTAGCAGCTGATTGACAACTTCGTCCATAATGGCTTCGGCCATTTGTCTAATTTCGTCGTCTCCCTTCGGGGGAGGGTCCGCAGATGCCTCAGTGGGTTCTGAGGGAGGAGAGGACACGACTATATTACTATTACAAACTACGAATAAAGTTCAAAATCAAGAATTACAACAAAATAAAAATCACTAATTAATACCTATTTGCCCTTCAAGCCCTGTGTTTTTTTCAGCAGCTCTCGCTACCTCTCTAGCATCATGGATGCCTTTTTCACTTCTCTGAATGATCTCTTGAGCCATTTTTCGGCCGCCATTGTCCCAAATGTCAGTGAAATATTTTCCACCAACCTGGCTTGCTTCGGCTGAAGGGTCTGTGATATCTTCAGAGGATAAAGTAGCTTCAAACTGCGCCAAAGATTTCACATGCTCGCACCCTTTCTTCTCTAAAATGGTAACAATTCCCCTGGCATCCGAAAAAGCACAAATGTCCCCGCGACTATTCAAGATTTCGTCGAAGACATCAGCTTCGCGACTAATCCATTCAATCGGGCCTTCTGGATTTCCTCTTGTGAAATTTTCTTCACTAGAGAACGCGCCAACGCTGGCGAAGCTGGATTTTATTTTCTTAACACATTCTATGGATTTATCGTAGCACCTCTTCTTCGAAGCACGAAGCTCTTTAACATTTACTTCCAAATGATCTGCCCATTGATCGCTTAATTCTCGTTTTGTTTCTTCAAGAATGCGTTCTTCTTTGGCTCGGGCTAGTTGTTTACGAAGATCTTCGATTTCACGCTTCTGAGCTTCGGCTTGAGTTTTAGAGTTAGCTTCGTCTTCCTTCATTTTTTCCACTAATGTAAGCAGAATTCTGTCCTTCTCCAAGGCTTCGTTTCTTAGCCTGATAACCTCTGTTCGAAGGTTGTTGAGAGCAATGGTGCAGCTCTCATCTTCGGCATTCTTCTGAGCCCTTAAGGCATTGCTGAGTATTAAGCCCTATTCAAAAGAATGAATGAGTTAACATAAGAGCAAAAAACTAATTCAAAATTCATAAACTTCAAAATTCACAATTTTTGTACCTTCAGACTATTGTATGCCAGGCTATCCGCAAGATCGTCCTTCGTCATGGCGCAAAGGCCAGCTTCGAGTTTCGGGAACCCCATGCTTCTAGCCATCTCCCGGCACACGGATAATTCTTTATTGTCTGGGAGACAGTACAGGAAATCATCTTTGTTTGTCCCATTGAACACTACGGCCCCTCTCGGATACTTCAGTTCTCGGGCATAGTGATTGGCTTCAAAAATCTCTTCTTCAGATAGTTTCTTCCCTGAAGCATGTCGCACAATATAATCATGTATTTTGGAAGATGCTTCGGGGATGGCAGTACCAATTTCCTCAGTCAGAATCGGCTCTGTTATTTTTGCTTTTTCAGTTTCTAAACTTGCCTTTGACATTTTTTCGACCTCCAAAGGTTGTATCTTGGTGGCTTCTGAAGGCCCAGCTTCAGTTTCAAATTGCTGCTTCGAAGTTTCAGCAGCAAAGGCTTCAGTAGACACTTCAACAGTTTTCTTTGGAGTTGTGCTTGAAGATTTATTTCTCTCCAAAACATCCAGCACATTAACCATCCTTTTTCTTTTCGGGGTCGCTGCTGGCCCCTTCTGGCTTTTAACTGCCTCAACTTTTGATGAAGGACTTAAAACATCTAGTGTTTTTCTTTCTTCAAATCTCTCTTTTCCTATTTTTTCTATTGCTGGTGCTTCGGCCATTTCTTCGGATTTTGGCGCTGTAGTTGGTTCTCTGGCTTCGGTGGCCGAAGAGGCCTCGCCAATAAACTCGGGCACTATGGCCGACTCAATACAGCGTGGAGGGTGTGTGAACACTTTTACCTTCTTCCTCTTCGGCGCTGGCTCCCCGGGAGCAGCCGAAGCAGTGTCCTTTGCAGGAGAAGTATTTTTTCTCTTTTGACCTCGCATTGGATAATAGTAGTCGGGATAGATAAACCCAATTGCATCAAATACTCGGTTGAGTCTCTTCTTCTTTCGGCCTCCGAAAGCCGCTGATAATGCAGTGTTTTCGGCCTTTGAGTATGCCCCAAGCAATTCATCACTTACATTCTCAATGCTTTTCAGCCAATCATCATCCGGTTCAACAAACTTATCTCTATACTTGAATGTATATTTCAGCCTGATTAGTCCACCCTCGTCAGTTTCTTTAACGGTCTCCTTCGGCATTTCCCAGTTATCTACAAGTGGCCACACTCTGAAGGCAATGTGCTCTTGCATTAAATCCCTGGTCCTAATAAAAGAACAGACTACGCCGAAGGCCCTCTGACATTCTTCAGTTGCTTCGTCTATTTCTACCTTTGGTTTCTGAAGTCCGAAGCGCTGCCAGATAGGGCGCATGATGATATCTTTGATATCTTCCCGAACCTTCAAATCGTTCTTCACATAGAACCATTCCTTCATCCATTCCCCGGGCCATCTCTTCCGAAAGGTTGGCACGGGACAGCTTGACCCAGAGCGGGCACCGAAGCTATAGCAACCAAAATTATTATGATATTGCTCCTTACCCTAGGGTTTCGTCTCATATACTAGCTCGTGTATATTGCAAAAGCTTTTTGCACTTGGCTCCAGGCCCTGGCTCCTCACGGCCCAGACGAAGATTCCCAATCTTATCACTGCCTCAGGGGTAAGTTGATGAAGGTAAATTTGATATATTTTCAGAACTTCTACCACAAACCTGCTTAGAGGGAATCGTAGCCCAGCCTTTAAAAAGCTTCGGAAGATCACGACCTCATTATCTTCGGGGGTCGGTATAGTTTTTTCTCCGTCATCTGCCCTCGCGATGGATATATCTCGGAAATATCTCCCCCTCATATTTTCAAGGTGACTCTGCTTTATAGTTGATTTTCCGAAGTTTGAGTGACTAGGCCGCCACGGGCGATCTTCGGAGTCCTCTCTACCATTATCCACATCATAACTATCACTGTCGCCAGTATCTTCAGATAAACCCTCCAAAGTTTCCTTGACAATCTTTTCCGTATTGGTCTTCGACATTGACTCAAGAAAACCTAGGTGCATTTCCTCCGAAAGGCTTAGCTTCGAAGCACCAGCAACTATCTTATCCTCAGACATTTTCGCGAATGCTGGCAAACCAGACTTGAAACCGAAGCTTAAAAATTTAAGACCGAGCAAATGCTGTCGCGCGTAGGCTAAAAGCTGGGTGTGCAGGCTAAAAGCTGGGTGAGTAAAAAGCAGGTGGCAAAAGGGCGTGCCAAATAAACTCGCGGTGAGCTTGTATTTATACACCCAGTATGTCGAAAACTGGAGGGCCCCGCTTGTCAATGACTGTTGCTATTCTAGCAAAAGGAAGGTGTTTTTTCGGACCTTCGGCTTAAAGCCTTCGTCCATGTCGCAATATGAATTTATCTTTACAATAAATTGATATTGCGAGGGGCTACTGTTGGGGGCCTTCGGCTCCCGAAGGTCCTCAAAAGCATAGTTTGATAATATTTTCCAAGTGTAATATGTGAACAGGCACCTTCGGAACAGGCACCTTCGGAGTCAGGTCGCGAATATACAAGAGCATGGTTAAGACGAAGTGTGACTGGAATGAAAAACGATCATGACGAAGGATAAGACGATCACGAAGCTATGTGCAGAAAGGCTTCGGCACAATAACAGAAAAGAGGAACCGACTTAAAGATGAAAAGCCAAATTGGACCTCGAAGAATTACTGTAGTTATTGATAAATGTAAAGGGCATCAATGTAATTTTACACGGGCTGCGTCCCGTGCCTATAAATAGGTGAACAGTACTCCCGTACTGTTCACGCTGACTTGGCATACGCTTTTTCGCATCACGTTTGTACCTTTACTTTACATCAATCTGAAGGTACATTTGTAATTCGTTTTTATGAATTTAATAATGGAAATATATCGATGATAATGCTGGTATTATTACTCGCACATTATATATGTAATTACTCTGTTTAACCATTTATCAACCTAACGAAGGTCTTTTCTTTCGTAACCTTCGTCCGAGATTCATTATACCCGAAGGGATATACTGTTTCTAGGGACGAAGGAGTTCGACATTTAACACTTTTATGTTGTCTTGTTCTTAATTCATAGCATTTGAGAACAAACCCCCAACAATGGCAAAATAGGCACCTTTAGAAAGAGAATCAACTAAGATGTTGCAAGCATGGTGATTTAGAGATAGACATCTTAGTTCATCATTAGAAGGATTTTTACTAACATTAGAGGGAAAAATACTTCTACTAAAGACCTGTCTCAAATCAGGATCAACACTCATGAAAGCATTATAAATAGAGACAGACCAAGACTTGTAATTAGAGCCATTGCCTAAAAGAAGTTCTACAGTTACCTCTTGTGACGACATCGTCATCTCCGGATGGCTAAGCCCACACTAGAGAGGCCTAGCTCTGATACCAATTGAAAGTTCCCTTTAGCCCGGGAACAGGATCTGGATGTCGCCTAGAGGGGGGTGAATAGGCGAATAAAAATTATCACTTTAAAACTTAAACTCTTACTCTACTCGAAGACTAGAACGCAGTGGAATGAAGAATCCTTCGAGTAGGTTGCAGCCCTGCACTTCAAATATAGCTTGTACCACGAGTAAGTATTGAAGTGCAGATACAAAAGCGAGTAAGACAGAAAGTTAGAGCACAATACAGAACAGAGCACACAGACGCAAGGATTTATCTCGAGGTTCGGCCAAGCCTGAAATGCTAGCCTAGTCCTCGTTGGAGTTAGCCACACCTGGGCTTGGAGTCTGTTTCAACTCCTTCCTCCGTTTGCTCAGATCTGTCAGTATGACAGATAGAGCCTTTCACTATGTTGAGTTGGGTTACAACAAAACCGCGGCTGCTTACAAACTTCTTGGCAGCACCGCGGCAGAGTAACAATATGCTCAAGACCTTGCTCTAGCTCTTAGCAGCACTTCTCCACTCTCTAAAGGCTTATAGCTTTGCCTTCTACACAAACTAGAGAGATACACACAAGAGGGAGAGTGAGAATTGATCAGAGTGATGTCTACACTTGTTGGCTGCACTTATATGTTTGTTGGAGGCGCCTAGGAGTCCCTTTTATAGACCCAAGGGGCCTAGGAGCCGTTGAGAGCAATCCAGGAAGGCAATTCTTGCCTTCAGTCGGGTGGCGCACCGGACAGTCCGGTGCACCACTGGACACTGTCCGGTGCCTGATTTCCTTCCATAACTGGTGCAGACGACCGTTGCATTCTTGGAGCCGTTGGCGCACCGGACACTGTCCGGTGCACACCGGACAGTCCGGTGCCCCCATCTGACCGTTGGCTTGGCCACGCGTCACGCGCGGATTGCGCGGCCGACCGTTGGCCAGCCGACCGTTGGCTCACCGGACACTGTCCGGTGCACCACCGGACAGTCCGGTGATTTATAGCCTTACGCCGCCAGACTTCTCCCGAGAGCGGCCTGTTCACCGGAGTTTAGCCTGGCGCACCAGACACTGTCTGGTGCACCACCGGACAGTTCGGTGTGCCAGACTGAGCTCAGACTTTGCTGTACACATCCAAGCCTTTTGCATTTCTTTCCTTTTCTTCTTCCTTCTGTTTCTAACACTTAGACAAATATCTTAGTACACAAAAACCAATGTACTAAGTCTAGAAACATACCTTCTCTTGGATTTCCACCTCTCTAGCATTTGACATGCTTAAGACAGATGTTGGACTCATAAATCATCAAGTCAGCTTAACTTGATTTACATTGACATTTCTGAGCTCCAACATCCTGCAAAGGTTACATAGAATGTCTCCAAACATAGGAACAACCCAAACTAAAGGTCAGAGTGCACTTAGCTCTTTTGGGCTGCTTCCAGTTCTGTTTTTGACATTTGTTCTCGTTCTAGTGACCTTGATCTCCTTCTTAGAGCTTGGTCTTGAGCCTTATGACTTACACCACATAACTATAGACATTTCCTCATTGGTTGTAAGTCACATCCTTATGTAGTGATCCTTGATGTGCCGTAGCTATTCTCAACTCGATCACCCTTGACTTTGCAAGCCTTCTTCTTCACCCTTGGCTTTGGGTTCCTCAGCCTCTTTGACCTTCTCCCGTGCACTTGGTACCTCGAAGCTCTTCTTGCCTCCGTCCTTGGCTTGATCAGTTGTCTCCGAGCTATGCACCCGAGTCTCACTTTATGCAATGTTCATCTTACTTGTGATGCCCATTATTTATCCCACATCTAGTCCTTGGACATCACACTTGTTCACTTATGTTGAACCCTGTTAGCTTTATATTGAGCACCTGTTCAACACTTAGCACACTTGTTAGTCCTTTAATTGAGTTGTCATCCAAACACCAAAACCCACAAGAGAGCTTTCACCTTCTCTCCATAGTGCATCTTGGTAATAAAACAATGACAACACAATGTAGTCTATCTCAAACACTCTTCTTTTTCTGTGACGGATACTGACATGGAAATAGGGTGTCCACGATGGTCGGAGCAGTAGTGACCGGCGTGTTTCTGGCTTTCCCCACTTTTCCCATCCTAAAGATGGGTTCCTACTTAGGAGTTGTTGTAGCTTCTGCTAACTCTCCTCACTTCATCCATTTGTGTTGCAAACCCACTGATGGGATTGTGCGAACACAAGGTTGACTTGTCCCTTGTGGTTTGGGTTGATGATGAGTGATTATCAACGGGTAGTGCTTTGGTGTGAGTCTTGGACCAACCAGAGTACGAGAGCCTATGTTGTGCAACCATGTCTGTCGGCTTGTGGTGTGCAGGTGTGGAGCATACGAACGGTGGCCTACGATGAAGGTGAAATTCATGCGAGTTCATCCTGATGGATTGGGAGCGGCAAAGGACGGGCGCCGGAACTTGACTGAGGGACTAGAGAAGATGTGTGACTAGCCGTGGTGGCTGACACCTAGAACACGCACAGGCGCGAGGACGTGGCAGAGCGGATCATGTCGCCGACGCGGTCAAGGACTGGCGGGACATGTGTTTAGGACGTGGGGGACGCACATGCAGTGCGCTACTCACGACGGTTTCTGTGGTTGCGCCTCAGTACCACCCAAAATGTTAGGTTTGGGCCTCAAAACTCGGTGGCATGGTTCCAGTGAGAATCGGAGGCGGCACGTCGCGCATCACGAAGGGTGCATTGAGGCGAAGCAACTTCGTGTGGAGCGCGTGACCGTCAGATCAAAATCATAGGAGTTGGTCCATTTTGCCCCTGGTTAAGTGGATGAGCTATATGTATTTAGGGGTATTTTAGACTAGTGGAATATATAACCCTTTATAAATAGATGGGTGGGCTATTGTGAACAACCATCTTTTTTGGCTATCTCATTAGGCACTTGTTAGAAAACTCTACTTTCCATTTTTCTAAGTTACTCTAGTTCTTAGTTTGGAGATTCATAGGTGTTCTTGTGAACTCCACATCTATATAATCGTGATTTTAAGAGGAAGGGTGGCTATAACCATCCACAGTACAACGTTTGTTTAGATCATGTCTTATTGATCTCACTGTATTTTTAATCGATTTCTCCTCTCTCAACCCCTCTCTTTGGATTTTGTGAGAATTATTGATTTCTTGAGTTGGGGATTGTTTTGGGGATTGCCTTGGGATAAAGATCACTCTCTATACCACTGCAATTATCTGGTTTGAGCTGGTTGTGGTTGTGATCCAATCTGAACTCGTTTTGAAAACCCCAACTAAACCTCGGTCTAGTCTGTGTTTTCTGATCTGCGATTGATTTACAAATCCGTTTGAGCTCAAAATTTGTGGAGACCTTGAAAACTCGTTTGTCGAGGTGTGTGTACAATTTCAGCTCAATCGAGGTCCGTTTGGATTAGTTTCGCATTCGAAAACTGAATTTCGAGCTGCTTAAAACAACCCTAGATAGCGACATGATTTTGGGTCGATTCAGATTTTTCAGTGTTCGATTTGTGATCCGTTCATTTTGTTGGTCCCGTGTGAGTCCTAGGAACATTTTCAAAATATGGGATCACTAATTTGTTGATGTGATTTTGGTTTGAGCGACTTCTTTATCTCAATTGAAGTTAAGTGCTCAAGTTCCAATTTTAAGCACCAGAACTTGATTAACTCCCATTCACCTCACTCTAGTCACCTTTTCGATCCTTTAGAATGCCAAGAGAAAGTTGGTTATTGTTGGAAAGGGTTTAATTTTTGACAGATTTTTAGCACCAGCGATTTTTGTACCTGCGACATATAATGGGTTTATGAAAAATTAGAAGTAGACGTGTAGGTGGAACATTTTCTTATTTTCCTATGCTTGATTTGCCAATGAATCTAGTGATGGCTACAACATTAAGACTGAGCCAGACTGCAGTATCGAACTGATGAAATTTGACATGGGAGGCTCTAGCGTATTTGGTGCAGCTAAAGATTTAGGACAAATCAAGGCCCCCCGGAGGGCTAGTTTGGAAACAACATTTTCTTAAGGAATTTTGATTTTTATAAAGAAAAATAAACTAATTTTCTTTAGTAAAATGAAGATTTCTTGAAAAAATGTGGTTTCCAAACTAGCCGGAGCGTAAGAGCGTAGGTACTTCATTTTTCAAGGCCGCCTAGCTATAGAGGTTTTACCCATATTCGTTTATCTATTAAATTTCTGTGATTTTTCCTTCTCACGGTTTCATTTTATAGTCGTTGTCTGTGAAAATATTATTAGCGTGCCACATGCATGAGACCTGGTGATATTGTAACTACTTCAAATGGGAAGACAATTGAAGTATGTTTTTTCCAACACATTATAAGGGCTAGTTTAGAAATCCTATTTTTCTAAAGGATTTCAAATTTTTCAAGAGAAATTAGTTTATTTTTCGTAGGAAAATAGGAATGTCATAGGAAAATTGGTTTCCCAAACTATCCCTAAATAACCAGATTGCGCATGATTCATGAATATTTGTTATAAGGAATCTGCTTGTTCAGAATGTAGTCTTAGCAGTCATAGATCATAGTTCTTCTGCTCCATGTCTGCTACTTTTTACTAAACCTTTTCTTTTGTGAACAGATTTTAGGTAAATAGCACCGACGCAGAGGGAAGGCTAACACTTGTTGATGCTTTGGTCTATGCTTTCCAACCAAGGTGTTGAAAAGGTAGTGAAGCCTTGTTTGAAGGTTCTCTATACGTGTTGCCATTAGTGTGTTTCTAATGTCACCCCACTCATGTGGGGAAATGATTGATTCATCCCTCCGATTGATTCATCCCAAAGAGGGTTTTAGCGGACCTTAGATCAACTAGATTAAAATTGTTTGTAGAATATTAAAGGTATTAGGAGGTACTACTATAACAAGCAGGGGATTTGTTAATGGTAACTAAGATCAAGTGTTTACTGAGGGCTTGTTTGTTTTCATATATAGTGCTAATGTTTAGCACCTGATAAACTCTTACTAAACTTTACTACTTGAGGCCGTTTGGATACAAGTGCTAAACTTTAGCATATAAATAACATTTTCCCTAATTAATGCCTATTTTTCCGCGCATTTGAGGGATGTAGGGTGGGGAAAATAGAAAGGGGTAGGTGGCGTAAGGTGGGGGAGAGAGAAAGGTGTAAATGGGGTTGAGGGACCACTTTTAGCACAGTTTAGGATTTTTGATGGAGCTAAAGTAATAATGGGTAATGAACATTAGCACAACATTTTTAACTAGAATGTGCTAAACGTTAGCAAGGGGAAACAGACGGGGCATGACCCATTTATACACGGCCGACTTTTATATATATCTATAACAACAATAAAAACATATATCAATGTCTGTTTTTGATCCCTACACACAAATTAAAACACTGGTCCTTATAGTTCACTTTCAAGATTGAGTTTTCGAACCAAACTCACTTTGCCGAATGCCAGGTTGAGGCTCTCGGCACAGAGGCTGTCGTGGAAGTCCACTGAAGCCATCTTTACCTAGTGCCAGAGCAGCAAGCACTCAGCAAAGGCTCCCTCTTTGTAGAATGCCATTGAGCACATTCAACAAAGTCTCCGTCATTTGTCGCCGTCATGACGACTTTTCTTTGCTGAGCACTATATGACACTCGACAATGACTTTGCCAAGTGCTCGACAAAAAATACTCGGCAAAGAAGCTGTTGCCGATGTACAGTTCATCGAGTTATCTTTGCCGAGAATCACACTCAGCAAAAAGTTTGTCGAGTGTTTTCTGGGCGAACCACTCAGCAAAGCAGCTGTGTTCGGTAGTGAAAGGGGTGGGGTCTATGTTCCCAACAACTTGCTTCAAAACAAAATCCTAAGTTTCTGCTAATTGTTCTATAATCTTTATAAGAATTGTTTGCAAGAAAAGCTACCGGTAGTGGAATGGTAGGTATTTGTCATAAGAAGGGAGAAACATATGATGAGAGCTGGTTTGAGAACACTCTTTTTCTAAGGGATTCTAATTTTTACAAGAGAAAATGAATTAATATCTCATAAAAAATGAAAATCTCTTGAAAAAATAAGGTTACCAAACTAGCCTATTTGATTACCTGAAGGCAAGTATAAGCCAAACCAGTGGCGAAGTTGAGCAACAACTTTAAATTAGTATGTCATGTGTTATCTGCGCTCCGATTTTTTATCATATAGCTTCCTATCGTTGAAGGATATGCTACTGTGCTACTTATAATCCTTGTTTATCTGAAGTTTTTTAGCGCCGGCCGGCTGAATGGAACTTGTTGCCAGCGAAGTGTTCTGGTACAACGTGCGGCCTGGGCGATGCCACGTCATATATATATATATGGCTACATGTATATATATGAGATAGGAGGCGTGCGCCAAACAATCAATCCGGGACTTCCTTGTCACAGTCCTTGTCGTAGCTATTATGACATGGGATGGATGCTGGAACTTGCTAGCTAGCTGAAAGCCTGAAAGGCTCTTGGCTGGTACCCACGCCCAGATCCTTGTTGTGCACGTACGTTCCAAACTTGCTCACACTACTCAGAGCGCGGCGACATGTTCGGCTTTCTGAAACAACGGAGGCAGAGCCCGTCAGGGTTCTCGTCGTCGTCAGCCGCCGAGGAGGTCACCGCCGGCATCGATGGCTCCGGCCTCGTCGCGATCGTCACGGGTCTGTCTCGCCACATGTGCAGCTTGAATTGCCGGCCGGCCTCTGCTCTCTGTCTAGCTATAGCATCTCTCCTTCATCCTCCTGGCACTCAAAAAACTTTCCGGCAGGCGCGTCTAGTGGGATCGGTGCCGAGACCTGCCGAGTTCTGGCGCTGCGGGGCGTTCGCGTTGTGATGGGCGTGAGGGCACCGTCTGCCGGTGAGCGCGTCAAGGAAGAGATCGTGAAGAACGTCCCCGCTGCCAGTATCGACGTCCTCCAACTTGATGTTAGCAGCATGTCATCCGTCAAGAGATTCGCTGACAACTTCAACGGACTAAATCTCCCACTCAACATTCTCATGTAAGTATACTTTACAAACGTGCTACCACGTATGACAAATTATCAGTTATAAAAGAGCAAAATCAGTAGCTCGTTCATGTTTGAATAAAAGAGCCAAGTCCATCATCGTATGACAAATTATCAGTTATAGCATTACAAGTAGTGTGAAACTAAATGTATTTGTGGAGAACTTACAAACTAACATCATCTCTCAATGTTGCTACCACGCTGCTGGAGCTTTCGATATATGGCATCTAATCATCTCCTACCCTTAATGCTCCTACAATTTAAAAATAAATTTAGAACTTAGAGCTTCAATGTTATACAACTAGTTCAAATTAAATTATGAACAACAGATCAATCATTCTAATGCTTGTTAACTGCACAGGACCTTAGGATATGTTGGGTCTGGTACTCTATGCTCTAGAGATACACATCAATGGGTAGGGCTGGACGAAATGCTCGTTGGCTTGTTGGCTCGCTTGTTTCATGGTCAGCTCGGCTCGACTCGGATCAGCTCGTTTGAATTTTTCACGAGCTGAGCTGACATCCTAGCTCGGTTCGTTAACGAGTCAGCTCGGTTCGTTAACGAGCCAGCTCGCGAGCTAAACGAGCTACCACATTCCAGCAAAACGAAACTATATGCATATCATTTACAGAATAATTGATAAACATGTTATATATATGTGAGGTGTCTATGGACTATGAGTTAAACTAATGATTAATGAACTATGTCTATGTGTTAATTTGGTCTATAAAAATATAATTGTGGGTTAAACTAATGAACATGTATGTGAATTGTGAATTGTGAATTGATGAGTGATGAATTGTAATTTGGTGTTACATTGACGTGGTTTGTGAAACTATGAGTATAATTACTATTTTCTATTGTTAAATTAGTTTAAAATTAACTAAAAATTAATTATTATGTATATATTATTATTTTTTATGCTCTGACTCGCGAGCTAAACGAGCCAGCTCGAGCTCGTAAACGAGCCGAGCCGAGCTGACTCTGTGGCTCGTTAATTGAACGAGCCGAGTGGAGCTGGCTCGTTAGCTTAACGAGCCAGCTTGAACTCGAACGAGCCGAGCCGAGCTGGCTCGTTATCCATCTCTATCAATGGGTGCCTGTTCAACACAAGTTTGAGCTTTATGTATATAGAAATTAGAGGCTATCTAAAAAAGGACAATTTTAGATCGACAAACCTCACATGCATGAGATACATGACAAGTGTTGGTCCAAAATGAGTGATGCATACGTTTTGTTACTCTACTAACCCAATATTAAAACATTTAAATAACCCTACATGGGGCCAAGTCGCACTTGTTTGTCGTTGTTGGAGGTCTCGACACGGGATGGACGAGGCAGGGCTACGCTTAGCGTGAGGGCCAAGTGTGAGGGCCTTTCTTTTCGATTGCCGGTGAACATGGTGGATAGGCATGGAAGCCGGCATGCATTGATAATAACGAGCGAGCACGACGATGGCAGCAGGAAGGCACGACCACGGTGGCGATAGCCAGTAGCGGGGGTGGGCACGAGGCGGTGGGCGACCGAGCGATACACGATGGGCCTGTTTGGTTCAACTTTTTCTGACCAGCTTTTCTGAGAATCTGGTTGTGGAGAGAATCTGACTGTATAGAGAATCTGCATATCATGAAGATTACATGCGGAGAAAGATAAATGTGTCCATAGGACTCAGGATATAGAAAATGACGGATTCCTACTATTGCATCGACTCAACTGATTATGTGTTTATGTTAATTTTGAATGGTTTTTATCCAAACGAATTTTATAGAAGCTGACTAAAAAGCTGAGCGTTTGACAGTCTGCAACAGCTTTTGGTGGCCAGAAGCTCCAAAAAACTGAAACAAACAGGGGCAATGGCAGGGGAGGGCAAGCAAGTGGTAGCGTGTAGCCGCACGCAAGAGCTAGGGGCACACAAACAATGTCAGCTAGCCAAGGGGGCGGTGATGGTGGCATGCAGAGTGGGGGTAGCCTTAAGTCAGAAAAAATAGACTTATTTTCAGTGGCTAGACTATAGCGCTGAAAATAAATACTTATTTTCGACATTATCCTGTGGTTACCTAGAATTATCTTATTTACTATAATTAATAAAGGCGACCAAAAGTAATAGATTTATTTTTGCCGGCATTCTAGAGACCATAGGAAGCTCCTCGATTTTCTGTAGGTATATATAAGTATCGATACTTATAATGTCAATTCAAGCAGGACTGTACTAAACAATCATATTGTGAATGGTAGTTATCATCATGTTCCATAGAGTTCTTATGATACTTTACATTAACAAAATTTTTAATTGCTTAAGAAAGAGATAACGATTCTAATCGATTACAACTAGATAGATTGAAATTCGTATCATGGACTTTTATTAATAATTGTGTCGGTAAGAAAAATGGACCAAGACTCATTTGATAAATTAATCTGATATTTAATAGTCAACATAACTACTTGGACTAAGATTATTTGCTAATGTTTGCAGATATATAATTTATTATCAGTGGTACACCGCAACGATTAAAATTTACATTTTTGAAAAATATTGTAGACAAAGTCTTGCCGAAAATGAAAATTTTAATCGCTACGATGTGTCGCTGATAATAACTAACGTTTCTCGTTGTGTTCCTGATAAATATTGCTATTTCTAGTGTCATACAGCTGAAACCACACCGATAATTTTCCCTAATACTTATATTACACAAAGTGGTTGAGTGGACTGCTTTTGAAGTAATAATGCAGGAATCGCATTTTCTCCTTTCACCCTTTCGGATGATCGAATTGAGCTACAATTTGCAACAAATTACCTTGGTATGCCAAACTCTCTTGTTTTTTCAAGTTTTAAAAAGCAAATCTCTACACTTTTTCAATTACCAGCGAAATCTATGCCGCGTTAACGCAAAACAAAAAAATATTTTGTATTTATATTTGGTTAGTCTTTGACATGCTTACCTATGATTTAACAATTAACAAAGACATTAACATCATGTTTGAGACAGCTCTAACTCTAGAAAATTTAGTGGAGCTGGTGGAGCAGGTCATTAGGTGCTCCAAAAAAATAGTGGAACTAAAGCTGTAAGGTTTTAAAAGACATTTAGGGCCTGTTTGAGAGAGCTTTGCTTCAAAAACTTCAGCTTTAGTTTTCTAATTTCACTATAAAACAGCTCCAGCAAATTGTTAAGGTGAGTTCTAGGAGCGTTTGGTTTGTATATGGACTCCAACTTCTATAGTACAATTGATTTGTGTGGGTTTCCTTAATTACCCTTGATGATTAGTGTGTTGTCGCCAGAGAGAACGGAAGTTGTATGTTGCGTAACCAGTGGCATGGTGGGTAATTTTCGTACAGCTTCATGAGGAGATATAAAAACAGTGTTTTTGAAGCACCCTCTAAGGAGCTTCATGAATTTCATGAAACGGGTCTTTAGTTTCGATTTTTTTTAAAACTAAAGCTCGTGGAGCTGGACCTGTTTGGGTTGAAGAAGTTAGAACGAAATTGAAATTCTTGAAGTCAAGCTCTCCCAAACAGGGCCTTAGATAAGTCATTTTGTTTATTATTTAAATTAAAATATTTTTAAAACTATTTAAATTAATATTATAAACTATAGCTCCATACTGGAAGAGCTATCTCAAACACCCCGTAAGTTACTACGAAATGCTAAGCAAATTGGTACTTGCATGCAGGCCATTTTCTACTCACTAATCTTTTACTTGAAAAGATGAAAATCACTGCCATGGAGAGTGGAATAGAAGGTAGGGTTGTGATTGTTGCTTCTGACAGCTACAAGCACACGTATCGAGAGGGAATTCGTTTTGATAAACTCAATGATGCATCAGGGTATTGTTTCTTCACCCTAACTTGTTTTCTTGTTTTTGGTGGTTAATACCAATTTGATTTCATCATCACAAAGAATTGTAACTCTATTTTTGTTCGTAGTTATAAAGGCGTCCTGGCTTATGGCCAATCGAAGCTGGCCAACATATTGCATTCCAATGAACTTTCTTGCCGCTTGAAGGTAATCATTCTTTTATGTTTTTTTATTCCAACAATGTTTATTCGTCGAGCTGACATTTAAGAGTGACTAGTAAAGTTTCAACCATTTTTCTTATTTTGCAACAAATTATTGTATGTAGCATTCTCTAAATAAAAATGATATGCTAGTCAAATGTGTCAAAAAACATGTTAATAATTAGGTGTTGTAGATAGAATACAACATTAGCGGCAAGGAAATCTTTGTTTCATAGACTAATGTTTGTTATATACATGAGCCTATATACGTTCTGATTCTAGCTGATTACAAATCTTAGCTGGAAGAACGTATCCTATGCACAAGACCACGTTTGTACACATATGCACAAAATCAATCTAAACCTTTCTTTCAACAACCTTTAGCTGAGCACGCGGAGTGTTTTTTTTTTGCAGTATATAGCTAGGCGTGGGGAGAGGAGAGAGTGGATGGTGTTTTTCATAAAGAACATCAGCCGGAGATGGTTAACTAGAATAAATAGGGCACCGTAGTCATTTCACCTTTATACCAATCTATCGGAAAAGTTCTTGGATGTCAAAGTTTATTAGATGGCTATATAGTAAAAATAATGTATTGTAGCAACCATACTAACTAATGCACAACTATAGTATTGTAGCATGTAGAAAATATCTTCAACATCAACACCAAAAGCAAACAATTTGATGCAAGTATCCACTAGAGCATTGAAAGTATTTCAATTGCTCAAACCAACATGATCTATTATGTACTAGCGATGATAAACAAATAGACCATCATATATAGAAGATAGTGAAACGTCCATCATTACAGAATGTAGCTCCTGCTTCTATAATACAACCAACGAGCATAGCCAATGGTTAGTAGTAAAGATATCCTTCAAGGGAGTTAATGTGATCTTTTCTTGAAAACTAAATCTTTCTTACTTACCGAGAGCGTCCAAACAGTGGTTGCTGCTCCTACTAGGATAAGACTTCTAAATTCTTTTGTGAAACCCTCTAGCTAATTCCCAAACATGTTAGAAACTCCATAGGGTCTAGGAATACCTAGAGATAATTGAATTAAGCTCCAAATCATCCTAGCAAAATGTCAGTAAAAAATCAAATGCCTGATTGTATCATCCTTGTGAAAAAGCAACATGTTTGCTCCCCTGCCAATTATGACTAACTAGATTATCTTTTGTCAAAATTACTCCTATATGAAGTTACCAAAGAAAAATATTAACTTTTAGCAATGCTACAATCAAAAAATGCATATAAGGAACTAAAGTTGAAACAAGACCCGACCCACTCTTTGATATTTAGGTATGAGAAGGTGGCCTAGAATCTACTAAAGGAGGAGCTAAGCTAGAATTGTATAAGTACAAGCCTATAATTGATGGAGAATGAATTCGTAATATTTTGGCTATGGTAAATGAGATCAAGTCATAAGAAGGGACGTGATATAAGGAGTTTTGCACCATTATGTACTAATTAGATGAAGCATTGTAGCAAAACTACAAGGCATAGAAGAAAATCCTCCTTCAGTAAAAAATATGTAGTAGCATCATGAGGAAAGGGTTGTACACCACCGCTAGATACGTTATTATAAACATTAGAGGAGGGTGGTGTTTGCTTGTAAGATGAAGAATAACGAAAGGAAAATTCATCAAACACCATGTGGCAAGAAATAATTACATGATTTATGGATGAATGAGTATCCAAGGAAAAAATTAAGGATGATTATGGTTTGTGTTTGTGAGTTATAGTAGCACATAAGTTAGGATATTTGACCCAACCTAAATCTTGAAGATGAAAATATGATGGATGAGTGCCACAGAGTCTAATCGAAGGGTTTTTGTGGGATGGTGGTTGAGAAGATATGTGGCATTGCTCAATGCATTGGCCCAAAATGATGAATACATGCTTGAGGTAATGGAGTGTGGAGTATTGTTAATTATACATGTGGCATGTTTGGCATGACACTTTTTGTTAAGAAATATATGAGCATGAAATATTGACAACAATGTTATGGTAATGAAGAATTATCAACTAGAGGTATTGTCAAAGTTGTGACCATATGTAGTACAATGTTATTGATGGATGATTTTCACCCATTGTAGGTAGTAGGTTTGGATTGGTGGATTTGCTTAAATAGCACTCAATCCTAACAATTACACATAGGTTGAGACCAACCGACGTATCTACATAGGCACACAAAAGCATGAAAAAAAATTAAAGAACGTATCGATTTTTTGTTGTAAGGGAAACACCCATAGAAAATGCAAGCAATCACCAATGATGATAAGATAATATTTATATTTAGAGACACTAAGAACTAGAGGGGTCCATATATTATAATATACTAATTCAAATTGATCAAGTACTCAGAGATTTGGATGAGCAAAAAGGAAGATATACATGTCACACAAATGGAGATGCATGACATAAAGAATTAGTGCTACTCTTATTACATGAGAGCATCATGTCACCAAGGCAGACTTTAGCACTGATTAGGCAGGGACAAATAAAGCTCACTTGAACTATTCCATTACTTGACAATCATGCTCGTTTAGGAAGATCCTTCATAGAAAATCAAAGAGGTTAAACATCAACAAAGTAATTATTGCCAATGAGAATATGGACGAATGGAAACAAGGTTTTTAATAATATATGGTGTGACTAGAACATTGTGAAGAAATATATATTGGACGATCATTGCTCTACAGAACGTTGTTGCTATGGAACACCAGAAAACAATACGTGTTGAAATATAAGTGAACTGCACATCTTTACGAGTCAATTTAAGCTTCCGGGTTAAACTATCAGAAGCATGTAAATCCTTGATACCACAATTAAATAAAATACAACTAGTAGCCACACCTATTTCATGTGAAGATCAGTGTCGAAGCATTAGTGATTTGGCTAGCTTTCTTGTCAGTTTAAGTTTTTGGCTTGGACAGATGGGTACATAAAACTTAACATGATATATCAAGGCTAAAGGTTTTGAGTTTAAATCTTGAAAGGCATGTTAAAAACCCTAAATTATAGTAGACTTGTTGTACACCAAATTTCATAATCTATTAGAATCGCAATGGTTAGTGGTGAAAAAAATCAGAAAATTGTAAGAACCAGTAATGACAATTGGTTAAAAATTCAAATCATCACTAATAAGTGTAGAAAAACAAAAAATAGTAAAAACCAACAATGATAATTGGCTAAAAAATTGAATTTCTCATGACACAAACTTGATACCTTAATTTAATGTTCTCTTGAGCTTATGTATCAGATAGATTACACAACACATATGAATATATAGATGATGCTATTTTAACTACATAGTTTTAAAATATTGTATATTTGATACTATAACCAATCTCAAATGAAAAGTTGTTATTGCAAAGTTTATTGGATATTACAATATTTATTCATCTCCATTTAACATGCTAATCATCTCAAATATGATATTATAACTTATGTTGCATATTTAGACTTATAAAATATCCTAAATAAAAAAATTACAACCACAAAGTTTGAGATATCTTTAAAATCTACAATATCATACAAAAGGTTATGACTTTTACAAAAGAGTAAATTACATTGGCGGTCCCTAAACTTGTAGCGTTGTATCATTCTGGTCCCTAAACTCAGAAAGAGCACATCTATGGTCCCTAAAGTTATAAAGTTATGAAGTTGTATCGTTCTGGTCCAGAAATTATCAACATGCACATTTCGGTCATTATATTTTTATAATTGTGTATCATCTGGGTCTCTAAACTTATTTTTGTTGCCATCAAACGTACATGTGATGACACCAAAAACAAGTTTATGGACATAGATGATACTAAAATAGAAGTGTAGAGACCAGAAATGTGTATGTTGGTAGAATTGTTACAAAGCATAGAAGTGTTACAAAACATGCCACCAAAACATAGAAGTGTTACAATATAGAAGGGTTACAATATAAACATAACATAGAAGTGTTACAAAACATAGAGCTGTGATTATACCAAAAACAAGTTTATGGGCCCAGATGCACAACTATAAAAGTGTTACAAAACATGCCATCACTAGTGTGTGGCCATGAACTAACATTCTAGCAGTGGTGCTACTATTACTTTTGGTAGAAGCCACGAACCGACAATGATGGTTCGATAATGATTGTTTTTAAGTAAAATGCATCAGCAGGCCTCGACCTTGACACAATGTGTCACTTGGGTTCAGGAACTCGGAAAACTAGCAAAATGGGTCCTCTAACTTAGGCGGCCCATGCAAAACCATATGTGGCATGCCACGTTGGAGTCACTTGGGTCCTCAAACTTTGCATGTTGCGTCACTTGGATCCTCGAACTTGGCATGATTTGTCACTTAGATCCTCGAACTTTGATGAGTGTGTACCAATATGGCACACCACATCGGCATTCAGTTTGAGCAAACCCGGTTTTGGACGATTTTGTATGTGCCGACTAAGTTAGAGGACCCATTTTACTGGTTTTCTAAGTTCAAGGACCCATGTGATATAGTGTTCCAAGTTTGAGGACTGCTACTATATTTTACTCATTCTTTTTTGTGTAATGTACTGTTTTAACGTTCGAGACCTGCATGTGTAGCTTATTTGTGCATCCTTTTAGGTTGTCTCCAGCAGACCGTATATATAATCGTTCAAAACATTGTTTTGTACTGTAGACCACACTATTCACAATGTAAAGTTTAAAATAGGAGATATATGATGAGTAAGCTGCTAGAGGCAGTCTTATACTAAGTTTAGTTTTGGATTGGACTGATCGATGCATACTATTTAATTTAGTATATCAAGGCTAGCGGTCTCAAGTTCAACACTACTAGAAAAATGATTTTAGATGACATCCTCTCTAATTAACAAAGGCAGTCAAACATAGCGACCACATCCGTCAATAATCATGGGCCACTAGGAAAATGGTTGCATCTAAAAATCATTTAGACCTTGTTCGGTTATTTCTATCACGTGTGGATTGGATGAGATTAGAAATTTTTTTGAAAGATTTTGACTTGTTTGATATTTAAACCACTCAATCTCATCCAATCCACATGGATTAAGTGCAAAACGAACAAGCACTTATAAAGACGGACTTGCTAAGGCGATTGCATCTTACAACCCTCGATTAACACACGCAGTCTCATTAGGATGTCTGTCCCAGTATACCGTTTTCAGAGGCATGCACCTCTAAAAATATTTTTTAAGATCGTCATCTTATGATTCATGTCTCTATAAATAGTTGTATTAAAAAATAATTCATAACTTTTCCGTATGAACTTAGATAAAGACAATTTATATCAAATTGTAGCTCTCAATGTGGTCTACAACTTTCGAGTTTAAAGTTTTTATTTGAAATTTTTTAGAGTTGTAAAATACCACTTTATGTTTATGGATTTCGAAATTATTTAAAAAATTTAAACAACCTCGATTGTTGATATGGTCTATACTAAAATTGTATAATTTTGTAGTTAAATAATTTTCTATTTGAAGTTGTTTGGAGTCTAAAATATGTGTTGTAAGTTTATAGATTTTAAAATTCAAATTTAGAGTTTTTAAACGACTATGAATGTTCACACCTCTAATAGCAAAGTTGTACTAGATGACTTGATCTATATTTTTCTATTGATATGTTTAAATTTAAAGTTATTTAGTGTCTCAACTTTTTAATTTGTTTTCATATTTTAAATTTTGATTTTTTTTAAAAATCTTAGTTGGAAATATATCCTATACCAAAGTTCTACTGCTATTTATGGTTCATATTTATCATTAGTAGTCAGAATATTTAATACAAGATTACAAGATATTTATAGAAAAAGATAGACTCTTAAATCCATTTTGTGGTGATTTTGTGGTGCACTAGTATGGGGTTTATTCGTTGAGTTGTAGCCTTGTAGGTTATGAGTTCAAGTCCTGTGAAGCACATAAGTTTTTTTTGTTTATTTGGCCACCTTAAGACGCAAAATGATCGTCGTAGAGACATGTATTATATTATTACCTTCTATGTAAATAGTGAATGGATAAATTGTACACTTTTTACTACCATGTTCATTTTTTGGATTGAACTTATAAAAGCATGAAGAAGAAACACGAGTTTTAACGGACCAACCAAACCATTAAAAGCACCATGAGGTTATACCAAGACAATACCCCCACATTATGCAAAGGGGCTCACGGCGAAGTGGCAAAGGCCATTGGCCGGAAGGTTAAGCCCTGGGTGACGCACCATTTACCTAGGACCACATATTAAAGGTCTAAAGCTCTCAATCAATTTAGTATATGTATTGGACACGCACATATGTAGTGGTGTGAGTGTGTATGGCGTTTTTGTACCCTATAAAAAAAGACAATACCTCCACCTTACAAAAGGACCGGAGTTGTACTAGAGATATGTTGGACGTAGTTGAGGAGCCATACATGTTCACATATTTTGTTGGCTTCACACAAGTTATAGAGATGGTTATATCCGCTTATTATATTATATATGGCTAAGCCTGACCCTTAAATTTTCTAACCATACTTTTCTAATTAGAATTAGTCGATCGTTAAAAATTATGTCTGGAACCAAATAGTGCCGGGTGTAAGCACGTATTAAGAACTATCACAAATTATATCATATAATGCTGACCTTGACTGTTTGTATGAGCACAGGAAGAAGATGCAAAAGTAGTAGTCAACTCACTGCATCCGGGAGTTGTTGCCACCAACATCACGCGCCATCTGGGTATCATAAAAGGTGCGGAATATTTCAAATTATCAAACAAAACTCACTAAATTGTCTTAACTTTCTATCAAGTTCAATTCACCTATTCCTCATCAAATTTCACCATATATATCAATCCTTGTCATAACTTACAACTACTTAGTTATATATTTCAGGTATTGTGCCTTCTTTGTTGTTTGAATCTAAATAATATACCCTTAAAGTACTGAAAGCTATTACAAAGTTTTAAATTACATAGGCATCCGAAATTTTCACAGGAAAAGGTTTGAATCTAAATAATGTTCCCTTAAGGTACAGAAAAAGAGCAGGACCAACTATACTATTACATAGTTCTAAATTTCACAGACATCTAAAATCAGTGTAGAAGCCGGCTCAACTCCTTAAGCCATGGGATGATCCTGTCATTGGTGTCAGCCACCTTAACCTGTTCTTTCTACTAAGCGGAGAGCGACATGAAAATCCATCTATTTTAGACATCAAGAAAATTATGTACTGGAATGACATCAAGATTATCTAAGAAGTTCCATTTAGAATAATAGATTTATCGATGAAACGGTTCTATCAATTCACCCATTCCTCATCAAAATCACCATACATATAAATTTCTTGTCATAACTTAGAACTGTTTAGCTAGTTCAGTTCTTGTGCCCTCTTTGTCATTTGAATCTAAATAGCGTACCAAGTACTGAAAATGCACCTGTTTTGGTCTATGAAAACTGTATTTTTGAATAACGCCAATATTTTCTAAAGTTTCATTTAGAATAATGAATTTAAAATAGTTTGGTAACCCCATTTTTCAAAGAATTTTCATTTTTTTCAAGGGAATAGTTCATTTTTCCTTAGAAAAATGCGATTCCATTGAAAAAGTGGAATTACCAAACTAGCTCTAAGAGATATAGTCATGTTTTTAAGCAGGCTCTGTTCTTTCTCTGAGAAAGGTAATCCTTCCTTTTATCAATTCGAAGAAAACCATTTGTATTATGATTTTTCTATCCTAATTCCTGGAAACCGAATTCTGAATTTTCTATTTCTTGTAATGTTCATTTCAGATATTCTTTCTCCAATTGCTAAACGTGTACTAAGGGGTGTTGAACAAGTAAGTCTGCAATCATATTCGCTTCCTACTACAAAGAAGTAGTTTTTATTTTTTTTGTATGTGAAATTTAGGTTTGTATATGTCGTTACAATATAAATAAAAAGAAATCCTGAATGTTTTCTTAATCACCAACCCTAAGTCGAGTCTTGTTAGGCACAACATTATAGTATTGATTATCTAATCCTACATTGCCTCCTCAAGTTTGAATAGACTACAAGAAAAATATGGTTTCTAGAAAAACAGGGAAGATAATTGTATTTATGCAAAGTTTAAGAATGTAAAGTATATCTCGCTGGAGACAAAAAAAAGTTTTTTTCTTGAATTTTGATATGAAATACATGGTAGAAGTCTTCATATTACTAGGAATAGAAATTCATAGAGACAGAAACAAAGATATATTATGAATTTCAAAGAAAGCATACATAGAAAATGTACTAAAAGGTACTATATGTATAAGTGTAGGCCCTCCCTTACGCCAATAGTCAAGGGTGATAAATTTGGAAATTATTAGTGTCTTGAAAATCAATGAGATGAAGTCAGTATCATATACTTTAGCTATCGAAAGATTAAGAAAGTTACTCTACCTTAAGGCAGAGGGGAATGCTATAGTCAATGGGTTAGGTGGCACATAATTGATCCTGTAATGCATTGATCTTGATTTATTAATTTGTCAAAGGGTGGAACATAGAAACTTAAAGAACAAGAAAATCAAGAATAAAGGAGAGAATATTGGATGCGTTCTCGGGCTCGGTCAAGTGGGCCAAGTTTGAGTCGATCATCAACTAACCATGCCCTAATAGAGGGCGTGAGTGCGTGACCCTGTCCTAGGTTATAGCATCCGGTCAAATAGTCGCTATATCAAGGAGAAAATGGTTGACATGGATGCCAATGCTTCTTGTTCCCGTAAACCCTGGCCACCATAGACACCCTCGAGATGATCTCTCTCTAGCGCCTAGTGACCAGAATTGCTCAACTGAGAAATTGATAGCGCCCATAAAAACCAATGTTTCACGTCACCACCGGTCACCAATGTGCCACCCCAAAATCCTATTATGCAAAGAGGAGCCGAACCGAACCTAGACACTGGCACTCAAGTTCAAGACACCACGGCGACATTGATCATCACCGCTCACCTCAGCCCCGGAGGTATGACTAAGGGCATGTACAAGATAGAGACCGTTGCACGGTATTTCAAGATCGCCGGCGGCGCCTGGATCTCGCTCCCGGGAGGGACCCCGTCGGGGAGGAGAGATCATAGGAGTTGTCTAGGCTCGGTATGCCGACCTAGACTCCTCTAATCGACGTAGAGTCGAAGAGAAGCGGAGAATTTGGGGATTGGAATACTAAACTAGGGCTAGACTAGAACTACTCCTAATGCATAAGGTAAAAACGAGTAATAAAGTGGATTTGATCGATTGTTGGGGGGTTCAATCGGCCGTAGCCCTTCATCTATATAAAGGGGGAGGTCTGGATCTGCTTCAAACTGATTTCCGAGTTAATCCCATGGTTTTAGGTAAACAATCCCGCGAGAAACTAGGAACCCTAACTGATTCTGCGCACGCGCGGACCGTCCGCGCCACCACCGCGGACAGTCATGACCGCAGACCGTCTGGCCTCAGGGCCGAACCGTCCCCGAGACACATTTGGTCTCTAACATATGCCCCCCTGCCTTTTGGTGAAGGTTGACGAACCAAAAGCATATGAACTAAACCTGATGTAAGTCACCGGCTTTTCAATATTGAGATCATTTAATAAAGCACCAATGTATAAAGGTCATTTCAGATTTTATCTTTCTCGGCCATGACCATTTGATCACTGAATCAAAAGGAATAGAATGGAGGTGCCCCCCAGTATGAATAGACAAAGAGACTATACATGTACCATGGATTCATCATCGTACCATTCCATGTTTGAACAGGATAATATACCGACGATGAGTAAACGGGTGAAAAGTACCCTGGTCTCATAGGATGAATAGGCGATGCTTGTTGTGTCACCTTTCGGGCCGTTTTGTTTACCCGTTTCGTTTTAACAGGTGACCGAGGTTTCTTCGTTGACCGATCGCGTAGAATGGTCTTCTCGCTAGTATTCTTGGAGAGCAACTGATCAACGGTAGAGTCAGCTTTGATCAGCCGACCATTTGTGCTTTGCCGTTGTGTCTCCTTCCCTTTTAAGGTTTTGTGTGGAGGCTGACGCCTTTGGACATAGGCGGACTGTCCGGCACAGTTAGCCGAACCGTCTATCTGAACACCGGACCGTCCGCACGTAGGTGCCATACCGTTTGTGGTGTTCAGGCCACGCTGTCGTGCTTGGCTCATTAATTGTGCCTGCCCCCCGGTGCCTCCGGACTTTATGATATATTCGACGTGCGAGGACTGCCAATGATGATGTCTTTGTTTTTGCCTTTTTTGGCCATTTCAGGCCGAACTAAGATCTTTTTGCATGCGATATCTATTGTATTAACAGGAAATGGTTGTGTGTCCACTTGCATCTCCTGAAAAGCCAACTGGCCTTCATTTATGGCCGATTGTACCTGTCGACGAAAAACATTACAGTCATTGGTGGCATGAGAAAAAGAATTATGCCACTTACAATAAGCACGTCTCTTTAATTCATCTATAGGAGGGATAGTATGAGTTAATTTAATGTTGCCATTTTTAAGTAGCTCATCAAATATCTTATCACATTTGGCAACATTAAAGGTAAATTTAATCTCTTCTTGCTGATTCTTTTGAACCGGCTGTAAGGAGGAACATGCTGAAGATTTGGCCTTTGTTGGCCAAATAAACTCAGCGGTATATACATCTGTAGATTCATCATCTGAATTATCACGCTCTATCAGATGTATAGTACGGGCGGTCGATTTTGATGTCTCTTTAAATTGGCTTTCACAGGCTAAAGCCCGCTGATGTAGCTGGGTTATCGAAAAGAACTGGGTCCCATCTAATTTGTCTCTTAAGTAGGATAGCAACCCATTAAAAGCTAACCCTGCTAGCTCTTTGTCTGCGACATGGATCCGAAAGCATCGGTTTCTAGTGTCCCGGAACCTCCGGATATAGTCATTAACCGATTCTTCGTGTCCTTGGCGGACTGAAGCTAAGTCAGCTAGCCCTAATTCATATTCCCCGGCAAAGAAATGTTCATGAAATTTACTTTCTAACTCATTCCAGGAATTAATGGAATTAGGAGGCAGGGCGGCGTACCATGCAAAAGCGGTACCAGTAAGGGATAAAGAAAATAACCGAACACGGAATGCTTCTCCATCGGCCAATTCGCCTAGGTGTGCTAGGAACTGGCCTATGTGTTCGTGTGTGCTTCTCCCATTCTCACCAGAAAACTTAGAAAATTCCGGTATCCTTGCCCCTTGTGGATATGGGACAGTGTCAAACCGGTGATTATACGGCTTTTGGTATGATTGCCCTACTCTGGCTACACTAACTCCGAACTTATCTCAAAATAGTTCAGTCATCTCTTCCCTAATTTTTTCCATTGCACCCGGTGGCAGACCACCGGATCCTGGGCTGTGGGGCTCATTTGGTCGGGCATTAGTATACCGACCTTCTTGCCGTGACCGATCGATAGTGTTGATCGGTCTGTGATTATATGGTGCGTTATAGTTTAAATATGCAGAGGGCGAAACATACTGCCGCTGTGGTGTGTAATAATTTGGCGCATGGTGTGCAACAACAGGTTTTGTATATGTGTATCCGGTTTGTACAGTGGTACATCCGAACTAGCCGGTCGTGTTCGCCATTATTGGGGCGCCACGCGTCAGTTCTGGTACGGCCCCGGGTTGTCCGACATAGAAAGCCGGACGGTCCGCGTAAGGGTCGGACGGTCCGGGTAGAAGCTCGGACGGTCCAACCGCGTCCAGGGTCGCCGATCTGCCAAGCAGGGACGGCGGTGGTCCTAAGGCGACCCCAGACTGTCCGGCAGAGCAAGCCAGACGGTCCGCGTATGGGCCGAACGGTCCGGGCAGAAGCTCGGACGGTCCGACCGTGTTCAGGGGCGCCGATCTGCCAAGCAGGGATGGCGGTGGTGGTACTTGCCCTGGATATGAGTTCATCGGCATACCATATAATGGTTGGGGCTTCAAATCCCCATCTGTTGCCGATGTATTAGACATAGATATCCTGTTACTAGTCTCATATGATGGAAAACTAGGAGCAACAGACTTCTCCAACGTACGCGTTAACTTTCTAATTGATTCTTCTAACCCTACAATTTGTTGTTTCATTTGATCCTGCTGCTGATCTACATAATATTTAATAGACTGGATATCGTCGGGTTTACTTACGTTGGGGACTTGAAGCGAAGATAGAAGAGATGCAACGTCGGTCTCTCCATGTTTGATAACCTTCTGGTGGCGATCCACCGTGTATTGCGACAAGAATTTCTCCTTCGCTTGGCGCATGTAGTCCTCGTATTGCTGTTGCTCATCGGCTGTTAGAATTTCGACAGCTGTCTTCAGGATATTATCTGGGGAGATATCGGTGTGATCTTTAGAACCGGCCATTTGAGGGCCTGATTTTTAGTAGATCTAAACACCTGTCCCCAGCGGAGTCGCCAAAAAGTATGTTGACACCTTTTTGGAGGCGTCAATCACTCAAAAGAACCAGCGGCAGTGCTCTCTGGTCAGGCGCGGACGGTCCGCGGCACAGAGCCGGACGGTCCGCGACCTGGCGCGAGGCGGCGGTGCTCTCTGGTCAGGCGCGGACGGTCCGCGGCACAGGGCCGGACGGTCCGCGACCTGGTGCAGGAGCACGGGTTCCCTGCCTGACGGCCGGATGGTCCGCGCCCTAGGGCCGGACGGTCCATGCGTGCGCAGGGGCGGCGGAAGATCGCCGGCGGCGCCTGGATCTCGCTCCCGGGAGGGACCCCGTCGGGGAGGAGAGATCCTAGGAGTTGTCTAGGCTCGGTATGCCGACCTAGACTCCTCTAATCGACGTAGAGTCGAAGAGAAGCGGAGAATTTGGGGATTGGAATACTAAACTAGGGCTAGACTAGAACTACTCCTAATGCATAAGGTAAAAACGAGTAATAAAGTGGATTTGATCTATTGTTGGGGGGTTCAATCGGCCGTAGCCCTTCATCTATATAAAGGGGGAGGTCTGGATCCACTTCAAACTGATTTCCGAGTTAATCCCGTGGTTTTAGGTAACCAATCCCGCGAGAAACTAGGAACCCTAACTGATTCTGCGTACGCGCGGACCGTCCGCGCCACCAGCCCACCACCGTGGACAGTCCGGACCGCGGACCGTCCGGCCTCAGGGCCCGACCGTCCGCGAGACACATTTGGTCTCCAACAGATATAAACATATATTGATCTAAATAGAAGATTAGGGACTGTATAGAGGGAGTCAGTATTTTTCTAAGGGACTGAAAGGATCTAAGGATCCATCACCATAGAGTCGAAGTAAGATGTTTACATGCATGCTGGACTAATTCATGACCAACCCTATTACACGATCTATTCTCTATTACAGTGGACAAACTCCACCTCTTTAAGCTCAATGCCAAGCAGTTCAGCCTCGGTTAAACCAATTGTCTTTTTTATTTTAGAGCTTAGTTCACTGATAATTGTTTTATTTTTTCTCTGAAAAATTAGAGAAATTAATAACTTATTTTCCTGTTCCTACAACTTAATAAAGTCTCATTACCAAACTTATAATCCATATAATAAATAACAACAACAAGAAGAAGTACTCTCTTCATTCCAATTTATAATCCGTTTGACTCTTTTATTCTAAGTTTGACCGGCTCGTTTTATTAAAAAATCTAATTATTATTAATATTTACTATATTGTTTAGCATATAATATACTTTAAGTATTGCTTTATTTTTTTAAAATTTTTCTAAAATATTTGAATAAAACGAGTTAGTTAAAATTGGTAAAAAAAAGTCAAACAAATTATAAATTAGGACGGAGGGAGTATTATTATTATTACTCAAACTCTACCACTGCTTATTACTGATCGTTTTGCAGGGTGCAGCCACCGTTTGTTATCTGGCATTGCATCCTCAGGTTGCTGGAGTCACCGGCAAATACTTTGTGGATTTCAATGCTGTTGAACTAAAACCGCCTGCAACCGACAAGGAGTTGTCCAAAAAGCTCTGGGATTTTAGTGTCAGCCTACTCCAGTGATATAACTACCGATTAGTTCTCCTACTAAGTGCCAGCTGGTAAATAAAGGTCGATCTGAATGAGAGATCATGTTTCAATAATAGAACAAGGTGATCCAGCAGTGTAATATCTACTACTACATATTGTTTGACTAGATATGGATGCCATATGTTTGTAATTTGAATAAATTGATTGGATACATTTCTGCATTTGTTTGAATTGTGGCAATGTCGAACATGTCTAAAGATGTGATACTATTAAGTGTTGAGATGCACAATTTTTTTTAAATCTTTTGTCCATAAAATTTCCGTTTATGTGCTAAAAACAGTTGTGTGTTGTCTTCTTCGTAGTTCATAACAATAATGCAATAGAGATTTCTAGAGACAACCCCATCTAGATAGTTAAAACCTCAACGCGATTCAGGCGCTCTCCGCGTTCGGCGCGTCTTCAACCCATCGCGTGTGGACACATGCTCCATGGCTCGAACCCAAAATTTTCATAGGCCGTGCGCGTCGAGCTTCGTCATGTCCGCCCATCCCTCCTCAACGGCAACAACCCCTCTGCCCACTCCCGGCTCGAATCCGGCTCGCGCGGCCATCCAGTACCTTCTTTCTCCCTCAAACCCTCGCGATGCCGCCATCCCCTTCTCTCTTGTCCTCTGTGCTCTCTTCCCTCTCCAAATCCTCCGCCGCCATGGCTCACGTCCGCGTGCTGGTGTTATCACCTCATCCCAATGTCACCACGCCCTCCCCTCCCGACCCCCATGCCAGTTTCGTCGTCCGGGTCCGTGGATACAGTCTCCCTCTCTCGGATCCTCCATCGGTGGCCCTGTCGATGCCTCTGCTGTCACTGTTCCGAGGAGAGCCTCAGCGGCAGGATCCTTGACGTGTTGGGCCCCGTCGAGGCGATTCTTGCCGTCGCACGCAGGGGCAAAGTGCGGTCGATCCTCCCCCCTCTGGATCATTCGCCGCCAAAGCTCGATGCCTGCGCCGACAAGGCTCCCGTCCGAAGTCTCCCCTTTCGGATCCTGCCCCCACCCCCGCCCGCGCTTGCTTCCTCGTCCTGAGATACTCCGCCGACCCCTTCATCGTTTGGAGAACCTAGCATGAGACTCGCTGCCGGAGCTTGTTTACACGTACATGTTTTCTCCATTTGTTTCACACAATTTCAGAACTAATAGCTACTAGGTGTACGAAGACTGCATATGTGCAGGACCTGTTTTCTCAGGTTTAGTGTCTTCTATTTTGCCTTCGATTAGTGTGGCAGCTGGCCTGTCAGGCCTCTAAATCCTAAACTAGATGCAAGTGTATCCTTTCCTGTTATATTCATATCTCTTCGCTCATGCTCTCAAAATTTAGCACAAGAAAAGACACTTTTCTGACATTTTGATCCTGCTCAAACACATGCTTTTTATTATGTTTATCCATCCAACAAATATTCCATGCATTTGTATTTATTAATATGCTAGATAGAAATGCATTTGTTGCTACTTGCATAAACCATTGATTAATAGAACATTTTGTGTTTGCCTTTTGATGTGGTTCTACTTGACAATACTGACTTGTCTTCTTTTACATGCAACGCTTCTCAGATTCTCACCATTCTTATGTGTTGAATATGAAGCATGTTCGTGCTCCACTTATTATTTTTCCTTTACATTTCTCAAATTTGCACTATGTCTGCAATCACAACGCTCCCATCCATGGCCATAGTGATGTTTAGATGTATGCTAACACAATTCTCTTGAACTGTTGTTATCTATTTGGTTGTTCGTTAGGGTACTTATTTTCTTAGAACCAATGAGTAGCTACACTTATGAAGTATTTTGCATTGATCCTATCCATCGTTAAATAATCGCAATGTGAAATGTTTATTCTACAACATTTTGCTTTGATATTTAGTTGCTTAGATGTGCAACTGCCAATTTTTGAGTCTTATGCACAATCATTTCTGGCAATGGTTTGCCCATGACCAAAATGTTGTTGATCAAAGTATTTAGTATAAGTAGTTCTTTACTTCCTTTCAAATGGAGCCTATGTCGTACAAAGGTATTAATCGCTCTAACTGTTATCTTGTTTTTTGCAGATTCATATGCCATATTTGTCTATTTATTTACTTATAAACTGGAAAACATATCAAATAGAAAACTACATGCATCTCACTTGCTATTGTTTTGTTTACTACACGCTTATGTTGTTGTCACTTCTGTTTGTCGCATGCCATTACTGCTATGGTTCAGAATGACAACGAAGAACAGTACACATCAAATGACTAAACGTTAGGTGTTGTGTTCGTTCTATACTAGCAGTAGGTGTTAACTAGCTCTATAAGAACGTATTACAAAGTGTGTACTAACATTTTTTGTCAGTGGAAAGTGATGTATTCCAAACAAAACTGCAGGGCGCCCAGAGGGTGCCTACTGTTCTAGTGGATTGAAAGGGGCACACACTAAGAGGTGCTGCGCACCTCTATAAATGGCAAGGCAGCCCTGAAAGAGCCTGTCTCTATCTGTTAAATGCAGTGATTTTATCTTCAACAAATACCCCGCCATATAAGCAAACACGGTGACATGACAATAATTTAATAATAAGATAGAGAGGGAGTTTTATGGGAGATAAGAGAATTTCATTTAGGGTTGATTTAGTGACAAGGGATCACGAGGGTTGGAGGGGATTGAGAAGGAAATGAACTAATTTCCACCTCAATACCCTCGAATCCCCCGTGATCACTGGTCACCAAATCAACTCTTAGGGGTCGTTTAGATGCCTTCATTTTGAATGAATTGGAATTTACTTGCGTTTGGTTGAGGAGCCAACTGGGATGGAGCGGCTCCATTCTAGTATCTAGGAATTGAGCCATTTCATTATGTGTTTGGCAAGCAGAATGGAACCGCTCTATTTTTTGTTTGGTTAAAGAGTAGAATAGAGCGGAGCCACTCCGTTCATTGTTTAGTTGGAGAGCCATATGAGTGTGGAGTGGAGGAGAGGGAGGAGAACGCTCGCGTCCGCGAGAGCACTCGCATCCGGTCGTTTTGGTGGAGCAAGAGCATCCCAAATATTTGCTATATATAGACTCCAGGAGCCATTCCGCTCTCCTCCGTTGGAAACCAACATCAAAAAATAAGAATGGAGTCGTTCCATTCCTCTCCGCTCCTCAACCAAACACACCTAATAGAGTATGTTATTTGGTTTGGAATTTGACATTCCACCACTTTCCAAAGTTTATCTATAAGCTTATCCTAAATTCATAGGATGATGGGGTAAAAATTAATTTATATCATTAGTCTATATTTTTACTCTGCAACTTATAACACGCTCTTCGACTCACTCTCCTATAGTAAAAATGTAGCATATAAATATCTCACCTCATATGGCCAATAGTAGATACAAATATATTACGTATAAAACTTTATTAGCTTAATTGATCTATGTCTAAATTATGATTATTAGAATGAAATTCAACTCCAAGGATCCAAACGAGTGTTGCATGAAACTCAGGATGTGCGGTTTTATAGACAAAAGTTAATGTGACATTTTTTGAAACAGTGTATTGAAACTCTCTACAATACAAATAAAGGGCATGTACAACTTACAGCCATTGGAACAGTTTTCTAGGCATAAGAGACAGTTAAGAGACCGCATGATACAACCCTTGAGTTCTTAGATCATCAATGCAGTTAAGAGACAATGTGTATAGAAAGTTGTGAAGAGATGGGCTCTTCGTGAAGAGTCTGTCTCTTGATTTTTTTCACTTAACCCCCTAGAAACCCCTCAAGAGACCCCTAAGGTCGTCGCCTTAATTGACCATGTCTGTTAAAGGCCCATTAATAGAAACAGTCGTGTTAAGAAGACCACCTCTACTAATGATTAATAGATGCAAGCACTTAAGCCATGTTTGGTTTGCTGCCTCACTTATCACAGTTTGCCACGTCTAAGTTTAGGCAGGTTTGACTGAGTTAGGCATGCATTTAATTTTGTAGCCACAGTTGTGGCATGATTTTTCCTTCTGCTGTGTAAGCCCCACTCATCAATGACTAGTAAAAGTGTGGCAAGATTCCCATAGGCATGCCATAGTGCGGCGCAGAATTTGAGTGTCTAGCCTTAGGCAAGTGTGGAAAAATTGTGTGGCAATTTTTGGCACCTTAAGCATGCAACCAAACATGCCCTTAATAGTGTGGAAAAAATTGTGTGGCAATTTTTCGCGCGTAGTGACTGGAAGAGCATGCAACAGGGAGATGATGGACGTGGGGAACAATGGCGCCCCAACGAAAACCAGATCCGAGCCCCTGCCACAGTGCAGGGAGCAACTCTAGATCGTCCGCCTCAACCTCAACTGCAAGGAGATGGCCACGAAGGAGGCAGGAGCGCGATGCAAGAAGTTGTCATCATCACTGCAGTAGCCATGAACAACAACAACGAACGCAACCTCTCAGTAGATTAGATCTACTCACTACCGAGGTTTTTCCATAAGTACGAATACGTATTCTAGGGGCTTAGGTATGATCCTAGGCACCACAGTTTCTATCACTAAGTGGTTTAAATAGTGCTAAGTAAAAAGGGACATATGTGTGTGCGACCAAAAGATGAAAATAGATTAAAATTATTCATATATGTTGTGTAAATTGTTTAGTGCTTTTTCCTATATAATTCTATTTTTGTGATATGCTATATGTTATTCTTGGAAAATAGTTTACTTTTCTGAAAATTATATGTTTAGAAAATAAAATAAATAGAGACGTCATAGTTAGTGAAGAAGAATGATTTAGCATCGATTTAAGTTCTCTATTGGATAAGGTTAGCCGTAACACAATCATCATTTGTAATCACCATTAATGTATATATTTTTTACAATGTATTTATTTATTGTTGTGTACGTGGCATGTGTTAGAATATTTTGGATAAGAAAATTTATTTAATATTCTATAAATCCTAATGCTCATGTTTAAGCTATGAGTTATCCATGAGTAAGTGGGTGAATTATGGATGCTAACTTATAGCTTGGGAGTTACTAGTTACATCCATTTTGATAGTAGCTGGTAGCGATCAATTTTATGAATGATGGCTAGTGATGGCTGTCATTAAGCTATTTGATAGCACCCCTTCACCTACTCTCTTGCACCTATATAAGAGCATACAACTCTTCAATCACGTGGGTGGAAAACATTCTTTTGTTGTTTTTGCTCTATCTTTCACAGTTGAGTTGCCTCTGAAGCCTTCCTCATCCAAATCTTTGCACGCAAGGAGAGTTAAGATAGTAGGCCTCTAAAACCACTGTCCACCGAGCCATCTATCGGGTGCATGTGCGATCAGGTTTTTAGGGAGTGCTATCATGACTATTTGTTGGTGGTGTTCATCTTCTTCTCAGAGAACATTGCAACTTTGATGTTGTACGTCTTCTTCCTGAAGTGCTGCCACTGGTCTTATTCCCGGAGGACGTTTGAGGGACTACACTGTGAACATCGAAGTCCATCAAGCCCCAATTGACGATATCGAACAACACACTATGTCGACTAGTGTGAATGGAGCAACTGGTGCCTTGAGCATGGGTCCCTCCGCTAGGTACACCCTAAACTTTCTCTGGGTTGTTTATTTATTGATAAGTATGTTTGTTGCTACTTTAGCAAGTACCATGCATGTGCACATATATGTCATCACAAATCTTGTATGCTATTTTTGGATTAAATCTAAAATGAAAATGCCTAAATTCCTAACAATAAAAAAGCCTAATGTTAGGCAATTTTCTGTTAGTGGTTTTGCTGCTACATGGAAGCCGACCGATACCTTTGATGGTTCATTTTACAAGAGATGGCGTAGAAAGATGATAATGTGGTTCACAACAATGAAATGCTATCATGTTGCATAGGGGAAACCTAAATAATTCACTCCTAAAGAGGAGTGAGTGTTCTAGGTGGACGATAACCTATTTCGAGGCATCGTGATTAGTGCACTTGCTGACAAATATGTTGATTCTTACAAAACATTCACCATCGGTAAATTGTTATGGAATGCACTTGATGAGAAATTTAGAGTTTCTGATGCTGGTAGTGAGCTGCACACCATGGAGCAGTTGTACAACTACAAAATGGTTGATAATTATTTTGTGATCGAACAAGCTCATGAAATACAGGTACTACTAAAGAACTCGGATAGTTCAGATGTGTGTTTCCCGGCAAATTTGTTATTGGTGGTATTATCACTAAACTGTCACATTCTTGGAGAGAGTTTGCTAAAGGACCACGCTACATTAGCATCGAGAAGGGTGATGTTAGCTACTGGTATTGGGAAGAGGATCTAGAGGAGGAGGAAGAACGGAGGATTCAGAAGGAAGAAGGGAAGAGGTAGGGAACGGACAATTCTATTCTCAGTTTTTCCATATCCCTCGTACTCTGTCTGGTCCTCAAGTTATACCAGCCACGGTTACAATTCACGGCCCATCACTAGCGGCCCAACACGGCCAAAACTCACACTCCCTCAGACCACTAAGGTGGCAGTTGACGCGACGCAGTCTGGTGCCAGGTTCACGCCAAGAAGCTTGGCCTTGTGCAGCATCCTGTGCACCATCTGGCAATGGTGGAGTAGTAACAACCATCTTCCATATCATCAGTCTTGACAGGTGAGCTTGCGGCACAGATTGCGCTAGGCACGTTTCGTAATAGGCATTGGACGGGTAGCGGCGATCCTTGTGCTCCGGTGGAGTAGTAACAACCATCTTCCATATCATCAGTCCTGACATTCCCCCCTTCTTAAGATTTGGCTTGCCCTCAAGCCAAAGCATTAGAAACTTGAGGTCAAAGACCACTCTACCGGGATCCCATGGAGTTAGCAAGCCAATGATCCATATCAAATATTTACCACAACCGATCATATGTGTCACTCCAATAAAGGTAAGCATCAGATGAAGCTCATGAAAATTATAGCCATTGACCACTTCTAGCATTTCTGGTAGTAACTGCCTTTCTGTGTTGGTGGCTAACTTTTGTGCCCAAGATTTGGACAACAAAATATTAGGAAATGAAAATTGTGGACCACAAAATTCCTGAACTGATGATGAATACTTGAGCTTTTTGAAAAATGATAGGTTGTCCAGTCCTGTAATTGCCAATAAAATCATCTGTGATAATGTTTCAATCATCTTGTTGACCTCAAAAGGATCTGACAGATTGTTTTCCAAAATATTCTTCATTCTGTAAGCTACTGTCTCAATTATGTAATTGCCAGAACATTTGAGCTCTAATGCATCATCCTTGTCACCAGAATTTGCACCTGGTTGAGAGGAGAAACCCCTACTCCAAGCAAATTGGCTAGATGAAAATGACGAAAGGCAGGATGGTGGCTTTGGCTTATGACAACAGCACACTTTCTGACAGTCTACTTCATGGTGTTCTTCTATATTCTTTGCATCGCCAGTTAGCAGCAACGAAAGGATAATCATCAGCCATTCTGTCTTAGTGACAAAAAAACAGACTAGCTTGTTGCATCTGCAAGTCCCCTAAGCCATTAATAAACAGATTCAGTAAGCAACACTGATCACCACCTGGATCCCATAAGAACGGTTGCTGGACAACTATACTGCTATTCAGTTGAATTATCAGAAATGGCCAACATATAACCCCAACTATCTGAGCATGGATTCCAAGTATGAAGCTTGTCAGGTAGGACCAAAAACAGGAGCATATATCATCACAACAGCGCCACCCGTGTTACTGGTAGTCATAACATTTTCAGTTGGCTTCATCACACCGACAGACAATCCAATACCAAGCACGTCCATGATGAGCTGCTCGTTGATAAATTGCTCAGTGAAAAAGGGCCAGGTAGCCATGGGCAGACCGGCTGCAACAGCCTCCAGAGTGGAGCCCCATCCACAGAGCGCCATGAAGCCGTCACTGGCTGGATGGGCCAGGATGGCCACCTGTAGCGCCCAACCGCACACCACCAGGCACTTTCTTCCTGCGACATCGTCTGCAACAGTGTTCTCGTGTAGCCAATCCTTGACGTTGTTGGGCAGGGAGTCAGCGTCCTTGATGAGCCATAGCACAAGCGAGTGGCATGAGGCAAACGCCATGCCGAACTGCATGAGCTGAATGGGTGGCATGCGTCTGGCACTACCGAAGCTCACGTACACCACAGACTTGGGCGCCTTGGCATCCAGCCATGCCATGCATTGCCTTGTGTCACACGACATGGATTGAGGGTAGAGACTTGGTGAGCGGCATAGTGAGACAGACCCGACGACGATCACCTTTTCGCCCGTCGCCTCCGCAAGAAGTGCCGTCAAGCCGCTTTCCAGCTCCTCGAATGGGTTCACCACTAGACTGTCGGCTCTTGCGCTCTCGGACATTCGGTCGAGCACCTTGAACGCGCTCTGATACTAATTGTTAGCTACTGGTATTGGGAAGAGGATCTAGATGAGGAGGAAGAACGGAGGATTCAGAAGGAAGAAGGGAAGAGGTAGGGAACGGACAATTCTATTCTCAGTTTTTTCATATCCCTAGTACTTTGTCTGGTCCTCAAGTTATACCAGCCACGATTACAATTCACGGCCCATCACTAGGGGCCCAACACAGCCAAAACTCACACTCCCTCAGACCACTAAGGTGGCAATTGACGCGACGCAGTCTGGTGCCAGGTTCACGCCAAGAAGCTTGGCCTTGTGCAGCATCCTATGCACCATCTGGCAATGGTGGAGTAGTAACAACCATCTTCCATATCATCAGTCCTGACAGGTGAGCTTGCGGCACAGATTGCGCTAGGCACATTTCGTAATAGGCATTGGACGGGTAGCGGCGATCCTTGTGCTCCGGCGTACCGTGGACATGTTGGACACGCGACGATGGCCACACCCAACCGCCACAGCCCTGATCGGCACAAGGGGATCCACTGTCGCTTAGCCATGGCATGTGATGGTAGGACCGACTATGGCGCCTTAGGCAGTAGGAGAGCAGTTGTAGGCTTGACGAAGAGGGCTTGGAGAATGGAGTTGCCAACCACCGCTATGGTCAGCGGTGGCGCTCTAGGGTTAGCATGAGGCTGGGGCAGCGCCTCGCCCCCACTGACCTACAACACCAATTGCTGAGACATCTTCAGCAAGGATTCTAGGATTCACTTGAAGACAAGTGCCGCATCTATAGAGGAAACCCCAAGGTCTATAGCCTAGCTAGGCATCGACCTGCCCGTAAGGTCTGGACTAGGCCTCATCCCTTTTGACGTCTACGGGAGTGGAGTAGTTGCGCCCTGCAGTTACATATCCTAGGCTGAAGCGGTTCTTCACTACTCTAGGTTCCTGTACAGGCTGATTAGTGGAAGCAATGATGGCAAGGACAGGCAGCACTAAAAAAGCTTGTGGGACGCAGGCAATGATTGGAGTAAGATCTTGGTCCTGAAATGGAGGCAGCATTAACAACCGATGTGTGCATACCTTCGAAGGAGCTAGTGGGGATTGGTCATTGTTGTGCCCGACACAAGGCGCTGGGTTGTGGCACCCCGACCTCTACGGGCTGGTTTGGGAGCCACAAAACCGGAGGGGATTGGAGGGGCTAAAATCCCCTCCTTATTCAAAATTGAATAAGGAGGGGATTTTAGCCCCTCCAATCCCCTCCGGTATTTGGACTCCCAAACTAGCCCTAGGTGTGCCTCGATGAGGCACGCAATAGTGTTGTGGAGTCGAGTACTCGTGGTGCTCCGCCCGTCGATGTCGCTACCGCTCGCAGCTATGGCCATGTGCGGCAGAAGCATTGTCCCCCGACAGTTGACTCCCCAATGCATGTCAGGCCATGGTGCCACCACTGCCCCCCACACACACCAGACCCACGCAGTCACGATGATGGTCCTGCCGTGATTTCAAGCGGTCTCGCTCCCTATCCTTGGGGGCGCAGTAGGTTCTGAAAGAGCCAGGTGCTCTAGCAGCTCTCCCTATGGCAACAGCATCTTTGGCGATCCTCGTCGTCATGGTGGCGGCACCCGTTGTTGTGGACCAATGGAGCTAGGTCGTGGCGATAACTTGGCTCGCGCTCACTGTCAATTATGCCAAGCCGCCAATCGAAGTCGTGAGGGGCACACCTGCCTTCTCTAGCCAACGGGTCCTTGATAAGATCTAGATGCACGATGACCCTTTGACCATGACCTCGATGACAATCTCGTCTTGGACTGCTGGTGCCTGGGCTTGAAGAAGAAGAAATCTTCGGACGAATGTCTGGAGGTACTCATCTGGGTCCTGGGTACACTGTAACAAAGCTTGTGCAGTGACTAGCTTTGACTAGAAGCCTTGGAACCTAGTGAGGAGCATCTACTTCAACTTTTGCCATGAAGTTATAGTTCTTGGACGAAGCGACGAGTACCAGGTATGAGCCACATTCCTGACTGCCATGATAAAGGACTTCTCCATGACTATTGAATTACCACCATACGAAGATATGGTAGCTTCGTAACGTATAAAGAATTGCTTTGGATCAGTTAGGCCATCATACATTGGCAATGTGGGGGCTTGTATTGCAGTGGCTAGGGTGTCGCATGTAACTCTGGTGTTAGTGGGGAAGCTTTGTCATAGAGGAAATATTGGAAGTTGACTGGTTCATGAAGAAGGGTGTCTTGGTTAAAATCCTAATAATTTTGGTCCATGTAGTTGTTTTGGTCCTGCACTTCAATGTTGCGCATTTCTTCAGTTGCTTCGTCAATCTTTTTTCTGAAGCTCAGAAAGACAAAGCACCTTTTCCATGCGCTTCTCCAATTGTTGGTGGCTTGCTTCGAGATTGTTAATCTCTTGATCAAGCTCTTGGTCTTGTGGCTCTGGGTTGATTGCCTTCCTCTTTTGGTTTCTTGCCTCTCTGAGAAGAGCTTCATCCCCTTGATTGGTGTCCAAGGTCCTAAGGACAGAGTAAGTTATTGTTGCTTTCTTCAGTGGCATGGTGCGAGTTGTGGTCGTGAGATCACTAGAGGTGGGCACCAATGTTGGTACTTGATTTCAATTCCCCTAAAGGTATCGAAAATCAAGGCAACACAAGTTAGATGTAAAGACCTTTGTCCTCTTGATTTAACACTTCTTCGAAGTGTTAGAACGTGAGATGAAGGTTTTTAGAAAGAAGCATAATGAAATAACATGAAAGCGACAAAGTAGAACTTTATATTAAACTCATCTCATATGCCTTGGCATTTTATTCCATCTCTCCTGATAAATGGGTCTACAAGCATACCTTTGGCTCCTGGACATAGGATGGCATGAAGGCTTTCGTAGGCTAAGCAGCACGAAGTTATGCCCTCCAAAAATGGTACTTTATGCAGAGCATTGTTCACCTATTTATATGAAAGATGAATCGACTTTGTAAAAAATTACAATCGTGCCCCTCAATGTTTTACACTCAATGTTTACAAATGGCATCAGTGCAGTATTGTATTTTCTCATTTCTCCGCTGCTACGTAGGTCTTGGCCTTCGTCATATGAGAGCTTCTCCGCTAGCTGGCATTTGAAGCTTTTCTCCTTTCCCGAAGGTATCGACTTCGGTCCGCACCTTTGCCTCTTGCGTGTATAGACGAAACTTCTTTACATGTTCCTTCGGTCGAAGGTCAGCTTCGTCCACTAATTGAAAAGTGCCTGAAACACAATTAATTGTGCCAAAATGAAGGTTAAATGGTGCCAAAATGAAGGTTAAATGGGGACCTTCGGCATGATAGACCCCCAACATGGTGTTTGTATGATTGCTAAAGTTTGCTCATGGCAGTAATAACGTTAAGCTAACTAGTTTGAAGCAACTTGTAAACTTGTTGTATAATATTAACCATCAAATTTAGTAATTAAGTATTTGTTGGTCACTCGTTTTTTATTCCTTTAGGATATCAAAAACAAGGCAACACAATTAAATTAAGCTTCATCTTCATCCTTTAATCCATCCCTCTTGAAGGAGAAATTGATTGAAGGATAAAGATATGAGGAATCGACAAGGGGTAAATGAAAGATGTTAAGGGTAGTTTATGCATAGTACACAGACGAAGCACACAATTCAACCTTAATAGACATTATTTTCCTCTCTTTTTATTATTTAACGAAGAATTACAAGTATACTTTCGATTCCTTGAAGTTACAATACAACGGTAAGAGAAATACAGCTTCATAGGCAAAGCGATTCGATTCTCTTTGGCCAAAAAGCGTTTATATGCATAGGACTATGCCCCTATTTATAGTCATGGTATACAGCTTCGGCAAGATTACAATTATGCCCTTAAGTCTATATATTTCAACTAATGAGTAAGCTAAAGGTAAAGTTGTCTTTTCCTTCAGTGATCTTGCTAAACAAGTCTTAGAGACTTCACATAGCTCCGACTTGTTCATCTGTCATGCATACATGTCATTAGTCCGAAGTTGGTACCTTTGTTTTTTATGTGATGTTTACGCAATAGCTCCAACCGAAGGTCTTCGCCAATCGTCATGTTACACTTAAAACAGACTAAAGAGTAACTGTTAAGTTAATATTTTGATGACCTTCAGACAAAGAAGGCCCAACAGTATTCATGTAAGCATAGTGCTTCAAAATGTTTTCTGTGTATAACAAGATAGCATCTTGTTCATTCTTGATATAGGCATATAGCTATTTTGCATGAGATGTCTATCCAACAAGTCGAGCAATCCAGTCATCTCAACATTTACTGATTGTGTGATGTACATGTATATGTAAAGTCGTGTGGATTTGATGCAACTTGTGTAGCCGCTCTCTTATGTTGTTCATGCATGCTCTCTAGTTGTGTGGTTTCTGTTTAGTAGTATACAGATGCTCTATGTGTAAGTTGTCTAAATAAAATGCAATGTACGTACACAGGTAATCTACAAAACTTCTGCTCTAAGAGAAAGTCCTTCTGGATTGTGTGCCTCGATGTCAACATGTTTAATCCCAGGCACAAGCTTTTTGATCTCAGACTCCAGCCGATCCACTTCATATCCCAGAGCTTCAACTACATCCTCACCTGTCGAAGCAGTGTAGTTTCAGACCAAGGTAAGCAAAGCTTATATCCACCATCTATAGAGCAACATGTATTTCACATACCGTAGTTAGCCATGACCCTTAGTAATTCCGTATCATCCTTGGACATTGCAGCTTCCCTGAACTGTAGAATGAAAATGGTAAGTCAGGGAGTAAAATGTGTTAATTCCCCCACAGTATGTTGTGAGATATTGGCAGTCTTTTCTTGAGAACGAGTTGCCCGATGTGTTGGAACAGCCCTTCTTAAGGGGGTGTTTGGTTTGTATGAACTAATTTTTAGTCTATCCATTTTATTCCATTTATCTCTAAATTACCAAATACGGAAATTGAAATAGAATTTTAGTTTCTGTATCTGGTAATTTAGGGACTAAAATAGAATAAAAATGGAGAAACTAAAAATTAGTCCCTAGAAACCAAATATCCACGAAGGGTAGTTTGAAAGCAAGCGAGGCCAAACCTATGAAAAAAGTCTCCCATGAATAATTAAATGACTTATTCAAATGATACCCATGTGATTGCTCGCCCTAGAGGGCTTTCGGGAGCAAAGGGATTGGAGAGACCCTTTAAACCCCTTGCTCCCAAACCAGCGCAGAAAAAGACAGGAATCCCAAGGGCATGTTTGAAAATAAGAGTATTGGAGGGAATTGATGGGGTTATAATCCCTTGTTATTTAATTTTGAATAGCAAAGGATTATAACCCTTTCGATCCCCTTCAATACTCTTTCTTCCAAACAAGCCCAAGAGGTTTTGAGTTCCCAAACTAGCCTTTAATGTTCTTTGTGAAAGGTATAGTGGAAGAAGGGTACAAGACCACAAGCTCAAACTGCCAGACAGCTGTAACAAAGATGAAACTAGGACACAATTTGCTTCCTTGACATCATCCTTTTTCCAGATTAAACTAATCAAACATCAATAAAATGGCAGCTAGAATTTTAGCCATACAATTTGAACAGACTAATAATAGGGCAATAAATGACCTAGTTTAAAGGTCAAAAATGCACATCAATTAATGACTGTAGATAAAGTATTTTCAAGGGCAAGGCACCTGTTTTGCCCAAGTCCCACGTCCAGTCCTTTCCAAATAATTTTGTACCAGAACAACTCCATTGAAATCTGTAAGACAATCCAGATGACAATAAATAACAGAATTTTTTGAAGTAAAAAAAACATCTATTGCGGGAAATGAACTGTAACAAGGATATAAGGCCATGCAAGAGAAGACAAAATAATTGGCAATAAGTAACCTAGGTAGGGATGCCGATGGCAATCAAGCATGCAGAAAAGCTGACCCACAAAAAAAACATGATATGTTGTGAGATAAACTATAGATAATCTCCTAGTGCTTGCCCCCATGCCACATGTAGATAAACTTCAACCACAAGTGAAATGTTTTCAAGTCGGACGACTTGCTGATCGTTCTGCCTGACTGACTTGGGCGATTAATCACAATTAGTTGGACGACTTAGGCGATTAATCGTGATTGGTCCAAAGCCCATTAGGTCACTTGTACTGTAGCCGCACTGTAGCTAGGGTTTCTGTACTGTAGACATTCTCACATGGTATCTAGCCTCCTGTGCGGCCGCCGCCGCCTCTCCACGCCCTGCTCGGCCGCCGGCAGCCGCAGCCGCCGCCGCCCCAACACGCCCCGCTGACACTGCTCCGGCGCCTCGTTGGCGCGCGAGGCCTCGCGCCCGCAGAAAAGAAGCCTGCAGCCCCCGCGTTTCCGGCCGTCTTCAGTCGCCGGAAGCCTGCAGCCGCCGTCTTCAGCCGCGTTTCCTGCAGCCGCCGCCTTCAGCCGCGTTTTTGGCCGTCTTCAGCCACGTTTCCTGCAGCCGCCGGCAACGCCGTCGTTCTCCGCGGTGCTGCAGGGACACCTCTGTCGCTGCCGCCTCCAATACTGCAGTTGCTGCGGACCATGGCCGGCCGTCCCCCATTCCCCACCTCCTCCGCCGCAACTCCCGACTCCTTTCCCCCTCTCCCTCTCTCCTACCGGGCGGCCCTCACCGTGCCCGGCTCCGCGCGCGCCCCTGTCCTTGTCGCCGCTGCCGCGACGCCCCCTCCTCCGGCCGCTCCGGCCGCACCCTAGCAGGCTCCAGCTGAGCCGGCCTCTCCCCCCGCGTCGGCACTGCCCTCATCCACCTCCCTGCCGGCCCCTACCTGGGCGGCCGCAGCCCTCCACCCCGGCTTCCCTTTCAGTGTCATCTCCCTGCCCGACGCGGCCCTCCTTCGCTCTCAGCTGCTGGCATCGGGCTTTCCCCATGTCCCGCTCGACATGCCTATTGGGCCCCCCGTGCGTGACTGTCCACCACCGCTGACTGTCTACAGCCAGCCCTCGGCCATCACATCATCCCTACGTACTCCTTTGGATGACGTTGTTGCCCTCCTTGTCGCCACCCGGGCCGCCGTTACGGCGGCTCGCCAGCGTGCCTAGGACGCCGCCCGTGCACTTGAGCATGAGCAGGCGGTTGTCGACGCCATCGAGCGCCAGTACCTCGAGACCTACCGACGTCTCGCCGGCAAGGGCGTTTCGGATGGCTCTCCACGTCTGCTCGACAATACGCCGACACCTTCGAGCCTGCGGCCACCCCGACCTCGACTCTTCGCGCCTCTCTTCATGCTCAAGCGGCGGCCCTCACCAGCATCTGGGCCACGGTCACCGACGTCCTCGCGCCGGACTCCACTCAATACCCTTGGTGGCGTGACCAGGTCCTGTAGACCCTGCGCCGCTACGCCCTCGCCGACCACGTCCTCTCTCCGGTCTCTGACCCGACGGAGGATTGGCTCCTGATGGATGAGGTGGTGCTTTCTTGGATCCATGGCATCCTCACCGCCGAACTCCAAGACATCGTTCGTGTGCCGGACGATACGGCTCATCGAATCTGGGGTGCCCTTGAGGCTCAGTTCCTCGACAACCGCCAGACTCGGATTCTGTACTTCAAGACCGCCTTCCGGCAGCTTGCTTAGGGCGATCTCTCTATGGACGAGTACTGACGTCAGATGAAGACCATGGCGGACACTCTTCGCACCCTCGGTGCCCCCATCACTGATGAGAGCCTCGTCCTCAATCTCCTACGCGGTTTGAGCCCTCGCTTCAATCGCGTGACTCCTATCCTCACTCGCATGAAGTCGTTTCCCACATTTGCAGGTCAAGAACGACCTGCTTCTCGAGGAGCTTCGCCTCTCTGCCACTTCGACCTCCACTCCCGCCACGGCGCTCTACAACGCCTCTCGGCCTGCCCCCTCTGACTCCGGGAGGCTTCACCGCACCTCGGCACCACCGCCCCCTAGAGCTCTTCGACAGCCTCCTGGCTCTGAGGGGGGTCGCGATCCCGGCCGCAGCCGCGGTCACAAGGGTGGTCGCGGTGGCATGTCGGGTGACCGGGGCAGCTCTCCGGGTGGCTCTCAGTGGCCATCCCTCTACAAACCGTGGACTGGCACCATCCACATGTGGCCCGGGCCATCCGCGGGTGCCTCGACTCCTCGCCCCCCCCCCCCCCTCGCCGGTCTTCTTTACCGCTCCACCGCCTACTACGCCTTCGGCTCCTCCCCCACCTCAGCAGGGGCTCCTTCCCCTCCCGGGGCCTCCGGCCCAGCCCGTGTGGGGCCCTGGACCAATGGGTGGGACGCCTAGTCTCTTGCCAGCTCCTTCTCCACGATGATGCTAGCCCCACCTACCGTGGTGTATGACTGGGTGGCTGACTCCGGCGCCTCCTATCACACCACCCCGGACGCAGGTATACTGTCTTCCACCTCCCCCCCCACCCCTCCCTTCCTTCTTCCATCGTTGTGGGAAATGGCTCTGCCCTACCCGTCACCTCCGTTGGTACCGCGGTTCTTCCTGGTCCCTTCCATTTAACCAACGTCCTTGTCGCCCCCAATATCATTCAAAATCTTCTTTTCGTTCGTCAGTTCACTACTGACAATTCTTGCTCTATGGAATTTGACCCGTTTGGTCTGTCAGTGAAGGATCTTGCCACCAGGACCCTTCTCGCTCGGTGTGACAACCCCGGGCCCCTCTACACGCTCCGCCTGCCTGCTTCCCTTACATCGACTTCTGCCCCGCCTGTCCTTGCACCGGCCGCCTCCTCCGTGACTTGGCATCGTCGTCTCGGTCACCCCGAGCGTGATGTGATGTCCAAGCTCTCCAATAGTACCTCTGTTTCTGGTTGTAGGGGATCTTTTGAGTCATGCTTGTCAGTTAGGTCACCATGTTCGGCTCCCGTTCCCCACCTCCTCTCCTCCTCTAGGGCTGCAGGCACTTTTGATTTGATACACTGTGATGTATGGACATCCCCTGTAATCAGCATTTCTGGCTATAAGTACTATTTACTCGTTCTCGATGACTTCTCACACTATTTGTGGACTTTTCCCTTACGTCAGAAGTCGGACACCTTTCCCACCCTGTCTCACTTCTTCGCTTGGGTCTCCACTCAGTTCGGTCACACCATCCGGAGTATCCAGTGCGACAACGGGCGGGAGTTTTATAACAATACGTCCCGTGACTTCTTTCTCTCCCGCGGTGTCCACCTTCGTATGTCGTGCCCCTACACGCCCCTCAGAACGGTAGGGCTGAGCGCATGATTCGCACAGCGAACGATGTCATGCACTCCCTGCTCTTTCAGGTAGGGATGAAAACGATCAGGAAAAATACCGTCCCATCCCATACCGTATTCCCGTTTTGAACCGTTCGTTTTCGTTTTTTTCGGGAAAATAAGAAAACGGTACGGGAACCGGGATAGGTATGTCCGGGAACGGGTCCGAAAACGGTTGAGAGTGTTTCCCGCCCGTATTTACGGTATCCCGTATTATACCGGGAATTTCCCATATTTTCCCGGATGCAAAGCCCATTAAACATTGGCAGATTGGCCCACGCTAGTTACAGCCTACAGGCCTTGCCCCTTGTCCACCGCCCACGGCCCACCAGTCCACCACGAGTCCACGACACTAGCTAGCCATTTAGCTCGTTCGTCCATACGTCCACCAGCAGGCAGCACCGTAGAAGCCACCAGCCAGCCACTGCGGGTCTGCAGCGGCCGGCGGCAGCAGCACTACAGAGCCCCCAGCCAGCCCCAGCTTGCGGCAGCAGCAGCAGGTGGCCAGGTTGCGGCAGCGGCGCCTGGGACCTGGCCGGCCGACCCTGCTCGAGTGCTCGCATCTCGGCTTCTCCTTTCTGCGCGCAGCGGTTCACAGGTTCAGGTGTTCAGCGCCACGCCGCCGTCTTGTAGTTGCTCTTGCTTTAGTTATTAGTTTAGTACACTCCTCAGTGCTCAGTTAGATAGTTAAATGGAAAGCTCGAACTGTTCTATGCGGCAACAACAAATTTGTCATTATGTGTGCTTAAATATGTGTGCAACTGCAGTGTGCTTGTGTCATTGTTATTGTCATTGCATGAGACATATCTGAACAAAAAAAGATGGCCGACAACTGCACTGCGCCTGTGTGCATCCGGCTGCTGTCCGGCTACCGTCCGTTTTCGTTGAATATTCGTTCGTATGTGTTCGTTTTCGTAAACCCATATATTCCGCAACCGTTTTCGCTACCGCCTTTCCCGCTCCCGCTCCCGTTTTCGGTAAAAAAATATGGTAAAGGAAATGGGAGAGGTAGTTTCCCGCCCATTCCCGTTCGTTTTCATCCCTACTTTCAGGCCTCCCTTCCTGCTCACTACTGGGCTGAGGCCCTCACCACTGCCACCTACCTCCTCAACCGTCTGCCCACCAAGGCGGTTGCTCACCCCACTCCTTATTTTGCTCTCTTCGGCACCCACCCCTCCTACGATCATCTCCGTGTCTTCGGGTGCGCTTGCTATCCTAATCTCGCCTCCACCACTCCTCACAAGTTAGTGCCCCGTTCCACTCGTTGTGTCCTCCTCGGGTACTCCCCCGACCATAAGGGGTACCGGTGCCTCGACCTCACCTCACATAGAGTCCTCATCTCTCGCCACGTCGTCTTCGACGAGCTGGATTTCCCCTTTCCCTCTTCATCCTCCACTACCTCTTTCACCGAGCTCGACGTGTTCCTCGATCCCGCCCCTGTGTCCCCCACTGTCGTCCCCCCCCTTCCCTGTAGGTCCGTTCACCATGCCTCCTCGCGCGGCCCTGCCTGCGACGCTCTCCACCGCACAGCCTCGTGCGGTCTCGGGTCCCCTACGTCGCCTCGCTCGACCCCACCGGTGCCACCCTCCCCTGCACAACCACGTGCGGCCTCGGCGTCTCCTAAGTCTCCACGTGCGGCCACGGCATCCCCTACGTCGCCTCGCGCGACCCCCGCACAGCCACGTGCGGCCTCAGCGTCTCCCGCATCGCCTCGACCGGCCCTGTCGTCTCGCTACACCAACCCCATCCAGACGTACCAGCGCCGTGGTCGTCGCGATGCACTGGCTCGCCCTTGCGCCGACCCCTCGGCCTCTCACCCCGTCATCGTCCACCGAGACCCTCGCCACATCCACCCGATGGTCACCCGGCGCGGCGGGTGTCCTCCGGGCCCCCGATCGCCTGACTCTCGCCGCGATCTCCTCTCTGACCCTACCGCCGACTCCCACGACTGTTCGTGGTGCGCTTGCCGATCCGCAGTGGCGGCGTGCCATGGCAGAGGAGTACGACGCTCTCCAGGCCAACCACACCTGGGACTTGGTGCCGCGTCCCCATGGCGCCAACGTGGTCACCGGGAAATGGATCTTCAAGCTGAAGTTGCATGCCAACGAGTCCCTGGAGCGGTACAAGGCCCGCTATGTGCTCCGGGGCTTTACCCAGCGCCCTGGAGATGACTACGACGAGACCTTCAGTCCGGTGGTCAAGCCTGCCACCATCCGGACTGTCCTGGCTCTTGCTCTGTCCCGAGATTGGTTGGTCCACCAGCTCAACGTGAAGAACGCTTTTCTCCACGGCACCCTGACGGAGACAGTCTACTGCACTCAGCCCGTTGGGTTCGTTGAGCCTGCTCACCCCGACATGGTCTGCAAGCTCAACAAGTCACTCTACGGCCTCAAGCAGGCCCCCCGGGCTTGGTATAGCCGCTTCGCCACTTTCTTGTGTTCGCAGGGCTTCATCGAAGCCAAGTCGAACATATCCCTGTTCCTCCTCCGTCGCGGCCCGGACACTGTGTACCTCCTCTACGTAGACGATATTGTGCTCACCGCCTCCTCCACTGGGCTCCTGCATCGCATCATCTCCTACCTTCAGCAGGAGTTCGCGATGAAGGACCTGGGGGCGCTCCATCACTTCCTGGGGATCACCGTCGAGCGCCGTCCCCAGGGCATGTTCCTTCACCAGTGACAGTACACCGTCGACCTCCTCGAGCGCGTTGGCATGGACGAGTGCAAGCCCTGCGCGACCCCGGTGGACACGCAGGGCAAGGTCTTCGCCGCCGGCCCCCTGGTTGCCGATCCAACCGGCTACCGGAGCATCGTTGGGGCACTTCAGTACCTCGTCTTCACCCGGCCCAACATTGCCTACGTCGTCCAACAGATATGCCTCCACATGCACGATCCTCGGGAGCCGCACCTCACCGCGATGAAGCGGATCCTGCGGTACTTGCGTGGCACCCTCGACTTTGGGCTCCTTCTCCGCCGGTCCTCGACCACGGAGCTTCGCGTCTACACCGATGCCGATTGGGCAGGCTGTCCGGACACGCGCCGATCCACCTCGGGCTATGCCGTGTTCCTCGGGGACAACCTCGACTCCTGGTCGTCCAAGCGCCAGCCGGTCGTCTCCTGCTCCAGCGCCGAGGTCGAGTACCGCGCTGTGGCCAACGGTGTGGCTAAGGCGGCCTGGCTACGCCAGCTTCTTCAAGAGCTCCACAGTCCGCTGACCACGAGCACCCTGGTATTCTGTGACAACGTCAGCGCCGTCTATCTCTCCACCAACCCCGTCCAGCACTAGCGCACGAAGCATGTCGAGATCGACCTTCACTTCGTCCGCGAACGAGTTGCCTGTGGAGCTGTTCGCGTCCTTCACGTCCCGACCACCTCCCAGTTCGCTGACGTCTTCACCAAAGGGCTTCTGTCCCGGTGTTTGCAGAGTTTCGGTCCAGTCTCAACATCTGCAGTGGCTAGAATTCGACTGCGGGGGGTGTTATAGTTATATGTACATGGGCCTGGCCCATTAGGTCACTTGTACTGTAGCCGCACTGTAGCTAGGGTTTCTGTACTGTAGACATTCTCACAGATTTGGAGGGTTTTAGGGTTTAGGGTCAAAAATGAAAGATGTCTGTAGCATGTCTTCAAATTCAGCACCATCTATATTTAAACCATTAATGCAAGGTGTGACAACTCTTTACATATAGACCAAACCAACTAGATTAAGTTACAAATCAAAATTCACTTCACGAGAAAAGGACAAGATTAACCATCTGAAATGTTCAATAACAAGGAATATGCAAAGTTATTTAAATTGTCTGTCTTGGTTAACAGGGTTTCGGATGACAATATCGCTGGTGGCTAACTGGTACCAACTTCAATACTTTTAAGGATATTATGTCATAGGTTACTGCTGTACTGCATACTGGATAATTTCACCCATAACCATGAAAGCCACTCATTCTTTTCCTACTATTCCAATAGCACTACATTCTGGCAAGTAGTAAACAAGTCTAGCTCAGATTAAGTCATAAAAGGAGCCATTCCTGGATTAGAAATAATGTGCACAAATTTACAATGGCGCATTTGCCCTCAACTGGCCATGCTATCAGACACGAACTGAAAGTGATGAAAATGATGTATCTGTTTTAGATATATGGTGAAATGCCAGAATAAAAAGACTACCAATTTCAGCCTTGAATCTAAAAAATCCTGGCCCAATCACCTCGCTTTTGCAATCATAAAGAGCATCTACGACCTGCAAAAAGATATAATTAACTTCATAAAAAAACTTCGAAGCAGTTCCAAAATTATAATGCCAAAGCTTACCTGATCAGACTTAAGAAATTCAAGGACTCGCTGCATGTCATGATCATCAATGGCCCGGCCAATTAAAGCATGCCTATTCCTCTGAATCAGAAAAATAGCAACCTACACGGAGAGCAAATCTATTGAACAGCTGCTTTCCAACAAGTCATGCACAGAAAATCAAAAACATCAGCAAAACATGCTGAGGTCCCAACAATGTCAGAATGAATGAATAAATCAATAAATATATAGTAAATCACTAGGACTTTGCAGAAACATAATTTTTGTGCAAGTTTAACCAGAAATGGAAACCTTTGGCCAAAGTTGGATATTCAACCATTTCTAATGTGAATCCATTTAAATGAAGAACACAAGCTTTCTTCATAAAAAATGTAATCTGCATCCTGGCAAGACGTTCTTGTTATCCCAGTATTTTGTTAGACTCATACTGACTAATTAGGATTTAGGGATTTACATGGTTGGACTCTGAAAATTTTTTAACCAATTTTGTTTCTCAGGACTCGAGATCCAAATGGTAGGAGAATAGAATTGGTCAATTAATTGTATTGCACTGGAATGCGCAGAAGAACTGCGCATCATTATATAAAGAAGAAAGAGAATAGTCCAAAATGGACTAGAACAACACAGACACAAAGCCAACTTACGGAGGCCAAAAACAAAGATACACGAATAGATCCATAACTCCTAAAGAAACACTACCCACAAAGACCTAGAGACCAGGAATGGGGACTGTGAGGAGCGAAAGATCCCCAGCCCCAGCACGACTCCACATCTCCTTTTCTTTATCAGCCTTACGAATTGCCTCTTCAATGTTGGGAGATTTTTTATCAAACACAGCTATTTCTAGAGAAAAAAGTTGTTGAGTAACTTAGACTTTTTCCCTCCACAATTATATCAGTCGTTGTGTCGTGTATGTTATCGCAAGAGAAGAAAGCTGATAAGTCCTCATGCAAGACAGTAGTCCCTTGCGCCAATATTGAGGTAGTCGAGCATGAGGGTGGAGGAGACGTTGTTGTGTGCCATGTTGAAGGTAGACATGGTCAACTTAGCAGTCGAGGTAGCCATGTCAAGGCAGTCGCACACCTACAAGAGCAAAGAGGTGACATGGTAATGATAGAAGAATGTTGAGGCAGCCATCATGGATGGGGGGCAGATGTCGAGTTCGAGACAATCAAGGTTGTCGAGGATGTATACAAAAGGCAATGATGCAACCAAGGTCGACACAATCAAGGTTGTAGAGGATGTATACAAAAGGCAATGATGCAACCAAGACAGACAGGGTGGAACGCAAGGGTCGACATCAAAGTCGATGCAGTCAAGCCACATGAAACGAGATGTGGAGAAGATGACAAGCTAACATACCCCCCCCCACACACACACAATATCACAGCAGGAGCGGTGAGACTGGAGAAGAAGCTGACAGCTAACATCCCTCGACAACTATAAGAGTCGATGTATCGTGTATGTTGTGGCTGAAGAAGCCGATGGGTCCTCATGCAAAGTGGTAGCCCATTGTGTCGATGTCAAGGTAACCAAGAGTGAGGGTGGAGGAGTCATGGCTGTGAATGCCATGTTGTTGATAGCCATGGTCAACATAGCATCTGAGGAAGTCGATGTCAAGGGGCGCCATGGTGATGATGGAGACACATCGAGCCAGTTGTCATTAAAGGGGTGGATGTCGAGGACGACGCAATCAGGGCCATCAAGGACATAGACGAAAAGATGACAATGCAATCAAGGCAGAAGGGGTAAGAAAGGGAGGGTTCATGCCAAAGTTGATGTCATCGCCACAACATTGTTCGCCACGTACTGCCCCACCAGAGTCGCCTTCGCCATCCAGGACCCCAACAGGAGCTTTGTCGTTAGGTGCGATGTACCACGCTCTCCCTGTTTCCCTCTCACTTCCTTTATCCTAGTGACACTCACCCATCCTCCTCCGTAAAGACCGAGTTCACCATTGCCCGCCATCGCCGTTCGGCGCCATCGTCAAGCTCGCCTCCCTAACATGTGCCTTGAGGTGAGGAACTCCCCCGACTAGGTCTTGCCCTCTTTCTCTATCTGATCAGACGACAATCACTCGTCGTAGTTGGCGAGGCCACCAATGCCCCTACACACTGATGCACCGCCTTTTCCAAGCCATCATCAGACTTTCCCAACCCCCAAGCTAGGTTCGTGGTGTCACGTCATTGTCACTGGCCCATCCCTTCGGCCCGAGCCTCACCCAATCGCAAGTGTGCTCGCACGTCGACTAACCTCCGACACATAGTCGAAATTGGGCCGTCGCAACCCTCCCCTCTTGATTGCCGCAGCCCCTCAACTGATCCCCATAGCTTGCCCACGATCTGACGGCCCAGAGCACCAGATGTCGCTTCACATGCCATCGTCTAATCTTAACTAATGGTGCCGGATCCAAGCGCTCAAAGAGCGCCACGTCACTGCCTCATCACTACCGACAACACTTTTGCTAAAGAAGCCCTAGAGTTCTGCCAAATCAACTCGCAATCCAAGATTGTACAATCTAGATCCCCTTCTTTGCACTAAAGCTCCAGAAACCCTTGTATTCTTCACAATCAAGTGCCTGAGGTCGCCTTTAAGCACCAAATAGAGTAGTCCGATAACGGAGATTTGAACAAAGAATGTTGGTGGAGAGGTACACAATCTATTGTTGCGACCCACGCTAGAACGAGAACAAGGGCAGAAGATAGATCATGTGCCTAAATGGTGGCATTGCCCTTAGCGGAGATCAGTCTCTCCCTAGGGGCACACGGTGTGGAAGCAGCGGCGACTAGGGTTAGGAACTAAACCTAGACTCGTGATACTATGTATAAGAATAGAATTGGTGAAATATTCATTGTATTGCATTAGGCCTTCCGGGCTGGTTATAACTCATATGGGTAGACAATGTGGTATTATTATTTACTATAACACAAACCTTTTTTTGGTTATGCTCTAAAAAATCACAATTTATTTCTTTCAAAACTCAAGAACCAAACAACCCCTTCAAACATTAAGTATAATAGCACCTAACAACTGCCACATACAGAGGCCTCATTAACACAACTTGACAATGGCACATCCTGATGTGCAAACCCAAAACAAGGAAGTCATAACCCACCTTCTATTATATGCCATGTAACAAGTTTCAGTGTGGCAATTAGAGATAGTCCAAATTGTGAAAGACGTGGCTTTTTGCTTCGCTGCTAAAGCATAAAAATTATTCAGTAAATTTGTTTCACAACTGTATATGTTGAGACACCTAAGTAACTTAACACAAGCAAATACAATTATACAACGCAGTCAACTTTAGATTTACATCAATTATTCATTTATAAAACAGAACTATGAGCCACGTGTAAGATGTATGAAGCACAAACATACAATGAATAGCATACCAGCCCTAGTAAATTGCCAACAATGATTGAACCAATTGGATCATACATAGCATTTCCTGTCATTTGAACAGCTACCAAAGATGTTGCAGCAATAGCAAGGCCTGTAACAGCTGCACCATCCTGCAGACCAATATCCGATGTGAAAAAATGAGAATAAAATCAATACAGAAAAGTACTAGGTGATGAAAAGTAAATGAAACAAGAAATCAATTAAGAAAACTATGAGATAATAATTTTCATTAAAGTCGACCATTACAAATGGCAGAAATGAAAATGAGTATGATGCTGTGATTGAACTACATAAAAAGCAGTTAGGTAGTCATATTACTGACTTCAGTCATAACAGCAACAGAAGTTGGATCATGACCACGCCAGATATAGTCCCAAATACTCATTCCCTCTGCTTCTGCACCTTTCCTAACAGCCTTTATAGCAACAAGCAGTGAGGCACCTAACAGACAACAGGATTTCTCAAGTAAATTATAGCTAAAATAGACACCCCAAGAAAAAGAGAGGGGTGAGTGAGGTAGCAGCAAGGGAGCAACACCTTCAATTAGGAAGGACCCACCAATCACTAATGCAGCCCAATGAATATTCTCTGGAGGCTGTCAAACAAAAGTATGGGTATGGGCATTATCATACTTGGATGGCGACTGATGACATTTCATAATAAAATGCAATTTTGTGCATAAAGTTCTCATGACTCAAATGACACTTTGGTGACATACATGACAATTCCATAAATTTTGAACACCGTGCACTATGGTAGCACCTGAACCCAAGCAAAATATTCCAACTGCAGATATGAGAGACCATACAAATCTTTCCTTCGAATAACCATAGCTGCAAAGAAGAAAGCCAGGATTAACATCTGTTAATTCAAAACATAAGGCATCATTGCAGCTTATGATGTATCATATTTAATCCCGTCACTGGTTGTCTAATGTCTATTAGAAAATTGGAGTGATATAAAAACAGGCTTTCCTAATCTTGAATCCATCATATTTAACATCAAAGGAAAGGAGTGGTTCTCATTTATGAAAGAGGGAATAAATTTATTTAACCAAATACAGTACAGTAAAGAACTAAGAATGCTCCAATTATTTTCTGACAAAGCATATATACCAGAAGAACTTATTATACGTACGGGTGTAGAGCATCTGGAGCACGTCTTGAGCTGCTCAAACCATAAGCAAGAAGAGCCTGAAAGTTGATGAACAATTAGCCCTAAAATTCTTTGTTCATGGTAATGAAACAGAGAGGAAAGGTATACACATCAACTGGCATACGAAAAAAACTTACCTGGTTAGCAAAGTCTGCAATGGAATGCACTAGCTCAGCTAGCATAACATGACTTGAAGTTGAAATCCACACTCCAAACTTTAGAGAGAAGACGAGAAAGTTGCACCATAGTGCCATGTTAACCGCTCGATGGCTGAGGTCACATTCCATTATCAATTACATTAAACGAAATGTACACCAAAATATAACTTCATGAGCAATCCAAACAAGTAGCAATGGCACTATTCTGTTGATAACTGGAGCAACTAGTATAGGTTATCCTTTGTAATTGTATTTCTTTACAACAATGACAAAAAAAGGATAGTGCGCAATGAGTATTTATCGTGTAGCATCATGATTCAGACTCATAGTTCAACCTGAAGCATATTCGAAGTGGGTTTTTTTCCTTGTCACATCACCTCATCCAATAAATGGGTAGGTCAATCACCCTATCCTCCAAAGCTACATTCTCTCATGCCTCATGTAGTCATGTTTGAGAGAAGGCCAAATCAGACCTCGATCATAATCTAAATCGGCTACAACTAACCACACACTAACCCCTGTTTGAGAACGCAAAGTCCGAAGACCCCAAGTATGACCCGAAGGGGGCTTCGTCGTGGTCGTGCCCCCCTCCGGTATGGGACGATGCCCCCGCTACCTCCCCACTCGTTGAAGACCAAGTCAATTTCGAAGACCGACCCCAACAAACCCGACCGAAGGTGAAAGACTCGCCAAAGGTTAGGACTACTGGAGGGACTTCGCTTATCAAGAACCAAGCCCTTCGAAGGGCTCGGCTATCTACGGCGGACGCCTTTTCCAGCGTGGGTCGCAAAGGTTCAAACGAAGGCTCCATCACGAGCATGGTCCACAACTTCCTATGGCGAGCAAGGCCAAAGGGTGAACCAAAGTGGTGCCAGCGAAGACCTCAGAGCGAAGGTCTTCGGCACGTAGTGTCGAAGAGCTGTGTCCGGGTACCATAACCATGGTGGCCTTCCGTCAAACGCAACAGGCCTACCTATCGGTCCCAAGCATATTGTTATCATAGTTAGGGGTATAGTAATAGGTGTAATTAGAACTTGGTTTGCACTGTTCTTTGTTTACGTCGGTGTACATTATATTCCAGAAATGTGGCAAATAACCAAGGGTAGGCACGTATTTTAGGGCTCTTCCTTTTAGTTACGCTATAAATACCCTCGCCCGGACAGGGAGAGGACACGCTTGACAAGACATTTTGAGATCCATTGTTCCCAGTTTGTCACATTGTTTTGCCCTAGTCATTTCCAGTTGTTTGGTTCCCACCTGTTAGAACACGACACTAGGGATGAAAGTGGATATCCGAATTGTTAGGACAAATTTAATATTTTAAAATAGAGATGTATGAAATTTGATGCTGATCTTTTCTTATGTTAAGCACATTAGTACAAATAAGAATAAAGTTTTGAATAAATTCTTTTATTCATTATTTGCTCCTTACAACGAAAAAGGTAAAAAGAATTGAATCTATATCTGAATTTTATTTGTCATTTGAGAAGATATATGATAAATTTGAGGTATATATGATAACAACAAAAAAGACATGATTTTTCTTGGGACTTCAAGCAGTCAAAATGTCAAGAACCAATCAGGAGATGGCATGTGGCAATAGGTGGTTGGTACCGACCACCTACTGTTTCTCCTGCGCGCGGCGTGGGTTGGTACTTACTGGTCCGGCTCCAATGCGGTCGATACCAACCAGACACCAATCGGCAGGCCCACCAACCAGCGTTGGAGTCGGATTGGTAGGTACCGACCGCTGGCTCGTGCAAATCAGCGGTCGACGTCGACTGCCGTTGGACCCAACCTAAAACGAAGAACATATCCCCTACTACAGATGGCCAAACGGGCCGCCTGACCCGTTTTGGGCCCGGCCCGCCAGTCACGGTTAGAAAACTGGGTCAGGCCATTTGAACCCGTGGGCTCGTTTCCCTAGCCGAGCCGGCCCGCAACGGGCCTAAATGGGCCGGGCCGGGCCGGTAAGCATGGAAAATGTGAGCCGATAGGCACGGTTTAGTGTAAAAAGCGGGCTTGACGGGCTTTGAGGTAAACGGGTCGTGTCGGGCCAGACCACTGTGCTTGGTTTCCTGCCTGGGCCCGGCCCGCTTATTCGTGTCGGCCCGACCCGGACCCGCATAGAACCGGGCCGTGCCGGGCTCGGATCGGGCCTAAACAGCGGGCTTTGTGCCGGGCTCACGGGCCTTATGCTTATTGGCCATTTATATCCCCTACTGTGTACTGGTGCAACATCAAGGCAAGAGCATTTGTGTTTAATCAGAGCACAGAATCCACAGATGCACATATACCAAAACCAGTCACTCACACACAATGTCACAATTTATCTGATATATAGGGTACGAGGCACTGTGCTGAGCATCTATTTTATCGCAATGTCACAATTTATCTGATATATAGGGTACAAATAGCCTATTTAGATTTGAATGAAAACTAAGAATATTAATAATCCATGACGAGAAGACAACTTTAGAATTCTGTTTTACTGGATACGCAATGTTCTGACTTCTGAGGTGTAAAGTGTATGAAGGTCCATCGTGAAAGTGTGACTACTGAGGGAGATAAAGGAAGGGGAATTACCTGTGTTCATCGTCAAAATGTGCCTTCTTCCCCTTGGCCACACGCAGAGAATATTCTGCATCAGAAAAACAACAGCGCACAACATAAGGCAAGAGCTAAACAAATAAAAAAAGGAGGCACGCCGAGGGAATGAAAGAAGGGGCCAGCCATTCCTTACTGCGGGAGACGGTGAGCCGGACGGGAGCTGCGTCGGTGAGGGCGCTGGGGGGCCGTGACGCCGCGGGAGGAAGAGCCCGCCTCCGCCACCCGCCACGAAGGCTGAAGAGACCCGCGGCATCTGACGCAGACAAGAGGAGCGGGCGGGGCCAGCAAGTCGAGCCAGAAGGCGAGAGCGGGGGCAGCGGCGACGAGGGGCCCTCGCGGCCGCCGTCGTTGTCACGGCGGGATAGGAAAAATGGGCAGTGCGAGAGGAGGCGGGTACGGGAGGTGAAGGAGAGGCAGCGGAGGCGGAGGGCCGCGAAGGCGAGGGGACGAAGCATTTAGGCGTGCCGGCGTCGCCGGTGGTGCTGCCGCGGGTGGGGTGCAGCACTGCAACAGTGCAGCTCCCATTCGTGGGAGGGACTCGTGCACAGGGGATTGCCATGCCTTGAACAGTATGAGAAAGAAAGTGTCGTTTTCTATGACTATGACTCTGAGTCTCTGAGTGCTATTAAAATATCGAAATTTGGTATAACTTCTGTCCCAACACATTTTTATGTTTTTTTATCAAATAGATCGTGGTGAAACAGCTTTTTTAGGTTTTTCTGTCATATAGATCGTGTGAAACAGCTTGTCATATCTATGATGCGTTTGGTTTAAGATCAAAGTAGGATGAGGTCGGGGCGATACCATCCTTTTAATTTTTGAGATCACACCGCTACAAAAAATTGCTCTGTTGTTTAACTCGTCCCCAATTGACTCTTATCTAAACACTATATAAACTATGACCCACTCTTCTATCCCTCGTTATACATCCAACCAAACACACCCTAAATGACTTAAACGAGTTGAACTATCTTCATTTTAGGTACTAAAATACCACTGCAAAATATTTAAGAACATCTCCAACAAAAATTCATATATTTGAGTCCACAAAATTAAAATAGAACCTCATTTAAAATGTTTAATGTCATAAAAATGTTTGCAGATCCAATAGTTGAGACATATATCATTTTATTAGAAAATAGATAATATTATTTAGGAAATAAATTGTTAGGAATAGTGTACGGAACGAGGATAGAGCTCTGGTATATGGGGTACTATATTTAGGACCCGAGAGAGCATATAATCGTTTGATAAATTTTTGTAAAATAGAGCCCATGTAAGCATATTTTTGCTGTTAAAGTCTTATATTTTAAAATAGAACTCAGTTTAGGGCTCGATGTTCTATCGGCCTTCAACGATACCTATATCTAACACCCATTTTAGAGTGCTTGCACGAGGTCACCTATTTTTTGGCTCACCTCCTGCATCAAATGCTCCATGCCCTCTTTTTTATTTATCGCATTTTAGTTCAAATATTGGAGAACGGAAACAGTACAATATTGTGCGCTTTTTTAAGTTATCCATTGGAGATAGTTAAAGATGTGCCGCGTGCTTTGGCAGCCTAAGAAACTCATTTTAGTTTTGGGTGCTCAAATGTTGGAATTAGGCCAACTAGTGTATCCCAATTTAATAAAAAGACAAGGTGGTGTGTAGAGATAGCATGATGACTTAGTCTCTTATTGCTCATCTAGGTAGAAGAGAAACGACTTATATGTGAGAGTATTCACTGGTTTTCACATGAGGCAAATAAAGTGCTATGGTCCGTGTGCTCGCTCGCGTTTCGCGTTACTTATCGCGTGACTTGTGATGATGCGCGATGGCATCGCGTCGTGGCGTGTTCTAAACGACAGTTTAATTTTTGCCAATTGTTTATTTGATTAACAAATATCACATCTAAACTGCAACGTCAACCGGGAGTAATGAGCACGCACGTTACGTGCGAGATCTCCGGGCGGTTACATGTAGAGAGATTTCAGGAGACGGTTCCTGGAATTTAGCAGAATCAAGGAAGTTGCGGCGACCCCTCAATAAAGGGCAGACGTCCTTCAGTCAGAGGACATATGCGAATAGCAACCGACTCGTCCTCTTCTTCTCATTTCTCTGCGTTGCCACTTCTCTGCCCTATCGTCCATTCGTCTGTCGTGCAGCAGATCAAGGGAGAGTGGTGTCTTCGAACCACCACCGACATTTTGACGACCTGCACGGGTACCGGTGAATCAGGTTTTTAGGAAGTACTTCGTGCACATCTGCTCGGGTTCCTCATCATCACTCGTGGAAACTGCTGTAAGTAAATCTGCACTTTTAGTTTATTGGGATGACTGTTGGGGGCCTTCGTCCTCCGAAGGTCCTCAAAAACATGATTTGACAATGTTTTCCAAGAGGATTATGTGAACAGGTATCTTCGGACTCAGAATTATGAACATGAAGTACGGTCAGGACGAAGCCTGAACCAGACGAAGGGGGATTAAAATGGAGGACGGGCTGATTACCAAGCTCCACGAAGGATGGTGCACAGCCGAAGCTGTGCGCAGGGAAGCTTCGTCGCGATAGCAGAGAGGGGAACCGACTTAAAGATGAAAAGACTACTTGGGCCTTGACAGATTTCCATAAGTCATTGGCAAATGTAATGGACATGAATGTAATTTTACGTGGGCTGCGTCCCGCATCTATAAATAGATGAACAGTACTCTCGTACTGTTCACGCTGATCTGGCATTTTACTTTTGCGTCATCCGTGTACTTTTGTCTTTCTGCAACCCGAAGGTACACTTGTAATTTGAAGTCATTTCTATTGATATATGATAATAAAATAGAAATGACATGGTAATAAAGTTTAAATGTTTATATTACTTTTAATGTTGCTCATAAGTCCTTCGTCATAACTTATCGCACTTACGAAGGTATATTATTTGTGACCTTCGTCCGGAGTACATTATATCCTGAAGGGAAATAATGTTTCGAGGGACGAAGGACCTCATCATTTAACACTTTTTATGTTGCCTTGTTCTCAACCCGAAGCATTCGAGAACAAGTCCCCAACATTGGCGCCCACCTCCGGTGAACTCACTTCCATTTCGAGTTTTTCGAACACCTTCGGAAGCTATAGACCCTCGCTATGGCGCCGAAGAAAGCTTCAGCGACTGGGGCCGCAGCACTGCAACCGCTGGACCCCAACCAGGAGACCGTCTCTCTTCGGGAGGCCCGAAGCCAGAAGAGGAAGACCGTCAGCCCGACGCTTCAGGAGGATGAACTAGACCAAGAGATCAGGGATATGGAGATGCTTCATCAACAGGTGCAGAGGAAAAAAGAAAAGATGGCCAGGCTAGCTGAGCTGCAAAGGCAGATAGACGAAGCTTCTGAAGAAGTCCGTCATCTTACCCACGATGAGCAGAACCGAAGGCCTCAACAAAAAGACCTTCGTCAGGAGGGCTTCTTCAACGAAGATGACTGGTATGACAATTTCCATCATGGAAATTTTGTTTTCGATGATGCTTCTCCTCTGTCCGCTGAGCTGCAGGCTACACCTTGGCCTCCGTCCTATAAGCCACCCCAGCTTCCCATGTTTGATGGCCATTCAGACCCGAAGCAGTTCTTGATGAGTTACGAAGCAACAGTGTCTTCGTATGGTGGCAATGCTGCAGTTATGGCAAAGTCTTTCGTTATGGCCGTAAGGAATGTTGCTCAGACCTGGTATTCCTCCCTTCGACCAGGAACGATTGATAGTCGCCTAGAGGGGGGGTGAATAGGGCGAAACTGAAATTTACAAAAATAATCACAACTACAAGCCGAGTTAGCGTTAGTAATAAAGAAACGAGTCCGCGAGAGAGGGCGCAAAACAAATCGCAAGCAAATAAGAGTGTGACACGAGGATTTGTTTTACCGAGGTTCGGTTCTCGCAAACCTACTCCCCGTTGAGGAGGCCACAAAGGCCGGGTCTCTTTCAACCCTTCCCTCTCTCAAACGATCCCACGGATCGAGTGAGCTTTCTCTTCTTCTCAATCAACCGGGAACAAAACTTCCCCGCAAGGGCCACCACACAATTGGTGCCTCTTGCCTTGGTTACAATTGAGTGATGATCTCAAGAACAAGTGAGAAAGAAAAGAATGCGATCCAAGCGCAAGAGCTCGAAAGAACACAAGCAAATCACTCTTCTCTAGTCACTATGGAGTTGTGTGGAATTTGGAGAGGACTTGATCTATTTGGTGTGTCTAGAATTGAAAGCTAGAGCTCTTGTAGTAGTTGAGAAGTGGAAAACTTGGATGGCAATGAATGTGGGGTGGTTGGGGTATTTATAGCCCCAACCACCAAAAGTGACCGTTGCTGGAAGCAGTCTGTTCGATGTCGCACCGGACAGTCCGGTGCACACCGGACAGTCCGGTGCCCCTGCCACGTCACCATTGCCGTTAGATTCTGACCGTTGGAGCTTCTGTCTTCTGGGCCCTCCTGGGTGTCCGGTGCACACCGGACAGGTACTGTTTGATGTCCGGTGCACCGGCATGGGCGTGCCTGACGTCTGCGCGCGCTGCGCGCGCATTTAATGCACCGCAGGGAGCCGTTGGCGTCGCAGAGAGCCGTTGCTCCGCTGGCACACCGGACAGTCCGGTGCACACCGGACAGTCCGGTGAATTTTAGCGGAGTGGCTGTCGAGCGAACCCGAGGCTGGCGAGTTCCGGAGGCCGCGTTTCCTTGGAGCACCGGACATGTCCGGTGCACACCGGACAGTCCGGTGAATTATAGCGCGCCGGCTTCCGAGAATTCCCGAGGGCGAAGAGTTTGAGTCGAAGTCCTCTGGCCGCACCGGACATGTCCGGTGCACACCGGACAGTCCGGTGCCTTCAGCCAGAGGTGCCCTCGGTTGCCTTGCTGCTCCTTTGTTGAATCCAACACTTGGTCTTTTTATTGGCTAAATGTGAACCTTTTGCACCTGTATAACTTATGCACTAGAGCAAACTAGTTAGTCCAATATTTGTGTTGGGCAATTCAACCACCAAAATTATTTAGGAACTAGGTGTAACCCTAATTCCCTTTCAATCTCCCCCTTTTTGGTGATTGATGCCAACACAAACCAAAGCAAATATAGAAGTGCATAATTGAACTAGTTTACATAATGTAAGTGCAAAGGTTGCTTGGAATTGAGCCAATGTAAATACTTATGTGATGCGCATGGATGGTTTTCTTTGTTTTTGATATATTGGACCACATTTGCACCATAAGTTTTGTTTTTGCAAACTCTTTTGTAAATCCTTTTCAAAGTCATTTTGCAAGATAGTCAAAGGTAAATGAATAAGATTTTTCAAAGCATTTTCAAGATTTGAAATTTTCTTCCTTTGTTCAAACGCTTTTCCTTTGACTAAACAAAACTCCCCCTCAAATAAGGTCTCCTCTTAGTGTTCAAGAGGGTTTTAAGACATCAATTTTGAAAATACTAGTTGCTCCCCCTTTAGAACACAAAGAGATACCAATTTTGAAATTTACCAATTGAAAATCATCAAATTTATAAAATTAGGTGGTGGTGCGGTCCTTTTGCTTTAGGCTCATATTTTCTCCCCCTTTGGCATGAATCGCCAAAAACGGAATCATTAGAGCCCAATGAGGTACTTTCTCCCCCTTTGGTCATGAAATGAATGAGTGAAGATTATACCAAAGTTGGAGAGATGATGCGGAGCGACGGCGAAGGATGAGTAGTGGAGTGGAGTGGAAGCCTTGTCTTCGCCGAAGACTCCAATTCCCTTTCAATATACCTATGACTTGGTTGAAATACACTTGAAAACACATTAGTCATAGCATATATAAAAGAGACATGATCAAAGGTATATTTGTGAGCTATGTGTGCAAGTTTAGCAAAAGAAATTCCTAGAATCAAGAATATTTAGCTCATGCCTAAGTCGGGTAAAAGATTGTTCATCAAGTGGCTTGGTAAAGATATCGGCTAATTGATCTTTAGTGTTAATGTAAGAAATCTCGATATCCCCCTTTTGTTGGTGATCCCGAAGAAAATGATACCGAATGGCTATGTGCTTAGTGCGGCTATGCTCGACGGGATTGTCGGCCATTTTGATTGCACTCTCATTGTCACATAGCAAAGGGACTTTGGTTAATTTGTAACCGTAGTCCCGCAGGGTTTGCCTCATCCAAAGCAATTGCGCGCAACAATGGCCTGCGGCAATATACTTGGCTTCGGCGGTAGAAAGAGCGACCGAATTTTGCTTCTTTGAAGCCCAAGACACCAAGGATCTTCCCAAGAACTGGCAAGTCCCCGATGTGCTCTTCCTATTAATCCTACACCCCGCCCAATCGGCATCCGAATAACCAATCAAATCAAAAGTGGATCCCCGAGGGTACCAAAGCCCAAACTTAGGAGTAAAAGCCAAATATCTCAAGATTCGTTTCACGGCCGTAAGGTGTGATTCCTTAGGGTCGGCTTGGAATCTTGCACACATGCAAACGGAAAGCATAATGTCCGGTCGAGATGCACACAAATAAAGCAATGAACCAATCATCGACCGGTATACCTTTTGATCCACGGACTTACCTCCCGTGTCGAGGTCGAGATGCCCATTAGTTCCCATGGGTGTCTTGATGGGCTTGGCATCCTTCATTCCAAACTTGCTTAGAATGTCTTGAGTATACTTGGTTTGGCTGATGAAGGTGCCCTCTTGGAGTTGCTTGACTTGGAATCCTAGAAAATACTTCAACTCCCCCATCATTGACATCTCGAATTTTTGTGTCATGATCCTACTAAATTCTTCACATGTAGATTTGTTAGTAGACCCAAATATGATATCATCAACATAGATTTGGCATACAAACAAATCATTATCAAGAGTCTTAGTGAATAAAGTAGGATCGGCTTTGCCAACTTTGAAGCCATTTGCAATAAGGAAATCTCTAAGGCATTCATACCATGCTCTTAGGGCTTGCTTGAGCCCATAAAGCGCCTTAGAGAGCCTATAAACATGGTTAGGGTACTCACTGTCTTCAAAGCCGGGAGGTTGCTCAACATAGACCTCCTCCTTGATTGGTCCATTGAGGAAGGCACTCTTCACGTCCATTTGATAAAGCTTGAAGCCATGGTAAGTAGCATAGGCTAATAATATGCGAATTGACTCAAGCCTAGCTACGGGTGCATAGGTTTCACCAAAATCCAAACCTTCGACTTGTGAATACCCCTTGGCCACGAGTCGAGCTTTGTTCCTAGTCACCACACCATGCTCGTCTTGCTTGTTGCGGAAGACCCACTTGGTTCCTACAACATTTTGATTAGGACGTGGAACTAAGTGCCATACCTCGTTCCTCGTGAAATTGTTGAGCTCCTCTTGCATTGCCATCACCCAATCCGAATCTTGAAGTGCTTCCTCTACCCTGTGTGGCTCAATAGAGGAAACAAACGAGTAATGTTCACAAAAATGAGCAACACGAGATCGAGTAGTTACCCCCTTATGAATATCGCCAAGGATAGTGTCGACGGGGTGATCTCGTTGTATTGCTTGGTGGACTCTTGGGTGTGGCGGCCTTGGTTGTTCATCCTCCTTGTCTTCATCATTTGCATCTCCCCCTTGATCGTTGCCGTCATTTTGAGGTGGCTCATCTTCTTGATCTTCTTGTTCAACATCTTGAGCCTCATCCTCAACTTGAGTTGGTGGAGATACTTGCGTGGAGGAGGATGGTTGATCTTGTGCATTTGGAGGCTCTTCGGATTCCTTAGGACACACATCCCCGATGGACATGTTTCTTAGCGCTATGCATGGAGCCTGTTCTTCACCTACATCATCAAGATCAACTTGCTCTACTTGAGAGCCGTTAGTCTCATCAAACACAACGTCACAAGAAACTTCAACAAGTCCTGAGGACTTGTTAAAGACTCTATATGCCTTTGTGTTTGAGTCATATCCTAGTAAAAAGCCTTCTACAGTTTTAGGAGCAAATTTAGATTTTCTACCTCTTTTGACAAGAATAAAACATTTGCTACCAAAAACTCTAAAATATGAAATATTGGGCTTTTTACCGGTTAGGAGTTCATAAGATGTCTTCTTGAGGATTCGATGAAGATATAACCGGTTGATGGCGTAGCAGGCGGTGTTGACCGCCTCGGCCCAAAACCGATCCGGTGTCTTGTACTCATCAAGCATGGTTCTTGCCATGTCCAATAGAGTTCGATTCTTCCTCTCCACTACACCATTTTGTTGTGGAGTGTAGGGAGAAGAGAACTCATGCTTGATGCCCTCCTCCTCAAGAAAGCCTTCTATTTGAGAGTTCTTGAACTCCGTCCCATTGTCGCTTCTAATTTTCTTGATCCTTAATCCGAACTCATTTTGAGCCCGTCTTAAGAATCCCTTTAAGGTCTCTTGGGTATAGGATTTGTCCTGTAAAAAGAACACCCAAGTGAAGCGAGAATAATCATCCACAATTACAAGACAATACTTACTACCGCCGATGCTTATGTAAGCGATCGGGCCGAACAAATCCATGTGAAGGAGCTCCAGTGGCCTGTCGGTAGTCATGATGTTTTTGTGTGGATGATGGACACCAACTTGCTTCCCGGCTTGGCATGCACTACAAATCCTGTCTTTCTCAAAATGAACATCGGTTAGTCCCAAAATGTGTTCTCCCTTTAGAAGCTTGTGAAGATTCTTCATTCCAACATGGGCTAGTCGGCGGTGCCAGAGCCAACCCAAGTTAGTCTTAGCAATCAAGCAAGTGTTGAGTTCAGCTCTATGAAAATCTACTAGGTATAGCTGACCCTCTAACACTCCCTTAAAAGCTATTGAATCATCACTTCTTCTAAAGACAGTAACACCAATATCAGTAAAAAGACAGTTGTAGCCCATTTGACATAATTGGGATACGGAAAGCAAATTGTAATCTAAGGAATCTACAAGAAAAACATTAGAAATGGAATGGTCAGGGGATATAGCAATTTTTCCCAAACCTTTGACCAAACCTTGGTTTCCATCCCCGAATGTGATAGCTCGTTGGGGATCTTGGTTTTTCTCATATGAGGAGAACATTCTTTTCTCCCCTGTCATGTGATTTGTGCACCCGCTGTCGAGTATCCAACTTGAGCCCCCGGATGCATAAACCTACAAAACAAGTTTAGTTCTTTGTTTTAGGTACCCAAACGGTTTTGGGTCCTTTGGCATTAGATACAAGAACTTTGGGTACCCAAACACAAGTCTTGGAGCCCTTGTGTTTGCCCCCAACAATTTTGGCAACTACCTTGCCGGATTTGCTAGTCAAAACATAAGATGCATCAAAAGTTTTAAATGAAATGGCATGATCATTTGATGCATTAGTAGTTTTCTTTCTAGGCAACTTGGCATGGGTTGGTTGCCTAGATCTAGATGTCTCACCCTTATACATAAAAGCATAATTAGGACCAGAGTGAGACTTCCTAGAATGAATTTTCTTAATTTTACTCTCAGGATACCCGGCAGGGTACAAAATGTAACCCTCGTTATCCTGAGGCATAGGAGCCTTGCCCTTAACAAAGTTAGACAAGTTTTTAGGAGGGGCATTAATTTTGACATTGTCTCCCCTTTGGAAGCCAATGCCGTCCTTAATGCCTGGGCGTCTCCCATTATAGAGCATGCTTCTAGCCAATTTAAATTTTTCATTTTCTAAGTCATGCTCTCTAATTTTAGCATTAAGTTGTGCTATGTGATCATTTTGTTTTTTAATTAAGGCTAGGTGATCATGGATAGCATCAACATTAATATCTCTACATCTAGTGCAAATGGACACATGCTCAATAGTAGATGTAGAGGGTTTGCAAGACTTTAATTCAATGACCTTAGCATGCAACAAATCATTTTTAGTTCTAAGGTCGGAAATAGTAGCATTGCAAACATCAAAATCTTTAGCCTTAGCAATTAATTTCTCATTTTCATTTCTAAGGCTAGCAATGGAAATGTTCAATTTTTCAATCCTAGCAAGCAAATCATTATTATCATTTCTAGGAATTGAAACATTGCAAATATGAGAATCAACCTTAGCTAGCAAATTGGCATTTTCATTTCTAAGGTTGTCTAAAGTCTCATGGCAAATACTTAGCTCACTAGACAATTTTTCACATTTTTCTATTGCTAGAGCATAAGCATTTTTAACCTTAACATGCTTCTTATTTTCTTTAATAAGGAAGTCCTCTTGAGAATCCAAGAGATCATCCTTCTCATGTATAGCACTAATCAATTCATTCAATTTTTCCTTTTGTTGCATGTTGAGGTTAGCAAAAAGAGTACGCAAGTTTTCCTCCTCATTTTTATCATCCTCATTACTAGATGTTTCATATTTAGTGGAGGACCTCGATTTTACCTTCTTTTTGCCGTCCTTGGCCATGAGGCACTTGTGGCCGACGTTGGGGAAGAGGAGGCCCTTGGTGACGGCGATGTTGGCGGCGTCCTCGTCGTCGGAGGAGTCGCTAGAGCTTTCGTCGGAGTCCCACTCCCGACAAACATGGGCATCGCCGCCCTTCTTCTTGTAGTACTTCTTCTTCTCCTTCCTCTTGCCCTTCTTGTCGTCGCCCCTGTCACTATCACTTGATAATGGACATTTAGCAATAAAGTGACCGGGCTTACCACACTTGTAGCAAACCTTCTTGGAACGGGATTTGTAATCCTTCCCCTTCCGTTGCTTGAGGATTTGCCGGAAGCTTTTGATGATTAGGGCCATCTCTTCATTGTCGAGCTTGGAGGCGTCAATAGGTTGTCTACTTGGTGTAGACTCCTCCTTCTTCTCCTCCGTTGCCTTGAAGGCCACGGGTTGCGCCTCGGATGTGGAAGGCTCGTCAAGCTCGTTGATCTTATTGGAGCCCTTAATCATGCATTCAAAACTCACAAAATTCCCGATAACTTCCTCGGGGGTCATTAGTGGATATCTAGGATTGCCACGAATTAATTGTACTTGAGTAGGGTTAAGGAAAATAAGTGCTCTTAAAATAACCTTAACCACCTCGTGGTCATCCCATTTTGCGCTCCCGAGGTTGCGCACTTGGTTCACCAAGGTCTTGAGCCGGTTGTACATGTCTTGTGGCTCCTCCCCTTGGCGAAGACGGAAGCGACCGAGCTCCCCCTCGATCGTTTCCCGCTTGGTGATTTTGGTGAGTTCATCACCCTCGTGCGCCGTCTTGAGTAGGTCCCAAATCTCCTTGGCGTTCTTCAACCCTTGTACTTTGTTGTATTCCTCCTTGCTTAGAGAGGCAAGGAGGATGGTTGTGGCTTGGGAGTTGAAGTGCTCGATTTGGGCCACTTCGTCCGTGTCGTAGTCCTCATCCCCTACGGATGGTACCTGTACACCATACTCAACAACATCCCATAATCTTTTGTGGAGAGAGGTTAGATGACAATGCATTAAATTACTCCACATAGCATAATCTTCACCATTAAAAGTTGGTGGTTTGCCTAATGGGACGGACAGTAAAGGTGTATGTTTTGGAATGCGAGGGTAGCGTAGGGGAATCTTACTATACTTCTTACGCTCTTGGCGTTTAGAAGTGACGGATGCCGCGTCGGAGCCGGAGGTGGAGGTCGATGAAGTGTCAGTCTCGTAGAAGACCACCTTCCTCATCCTTTTGTGCTTGTCCCCACTCCGATGCGGCTTGTGAGAAGAAGATTTTTCCTTCTTCTCCTTGTGGTGAGAAGAGGAAGATCTTTTCTCCTTCCGCTTGGAGGAGCTCTTCTTCTTCTCCCTTCTCTTGGTGCGGGACTCTTCCGATGAAGATGAGGTGCTCCCTTGGCTTGTAGTGGGCTTGTCGCCGCCGGTCTCCATCTCCCTCTTGGTGTGATCTCCCGACATCACTTCGAGCGGTTAGGCTCTAATGAAGCACCGGGCTTTGATACCAATTGATAGTCGCCTAGAGGGGGGGTGAATAGGGCGAAACTGAAATTTACAAAAATAATCACAACTACAAGCCGAGTTAGCGTTAGTAATAAAGAAACGAGTCCGCGAGAGAGGGCGCAAAACAAATCGCAAGCAAATAAGAGTGTGACACGAGGATTTGTTTTACCGAGGTTCGGTTCTCGCAAACCTACTCCCCGTTGAGGAGGCCACAAAGGCCGGGTCTCTTTCAACCCTTCCCTCTCTCAAACGATCCCACGGATCGAGTGAGCTTTCTCTTCTTCTCAATCAACCGGGAACAAAACTTCCCCGCAAGGGCCACCACACAATTGGTGCCTCTTGCCTTGGTTACAATTGAGTGATGATCTCAAGAACAAGTGAGAAAGAAAAGAATGCGATCCAAGCGCAAGAGCTCGAAAGAACACAAGCAAATCACTCTTCTCTAGTCACTATGGAGTTGTGTGGAATTTGGAGAGGACTTGATCTATTTGGTGTGTCTAGAATTGAAAGCTAGAGCTCTTGTAGTAGTTGAGAAGTGGAAAACTTGGATGGCAATGAATGTGGGGTGGTTGGGGTATTTATAGCCCCAACCACCAAAAGTGACCGTTGCTGGAAGCAGTCTGTTCGATGTCGCACCGGACAGTCCGGTGCACACCGGACAGTCCGGTGCCCCTGCCACGTCACCATTGCCGTTGGATTCTGACCGTTGGAGCTTCTGTCTTCTGGGCCCTCCTGGGTGTCCGGTACACACCGGACAGGTACTGTTTGATGTCCGGTGCACCGGCATGGGCGTGCCTGACGTCTGCGCGCGCTGCGCGCGCATTTAATGCACCGCAGGGAGCCGTTGGCGTCGCAGAGAGCCGTTGCTCCGCTGGCACACCGGACAGTCCGGTGCACACCGGACAGTCCGGTGAATTTTAGCGGAGTGGCTGTCGAGCGAACCCGAGGCTGGCGAGTTCCGGAGGCCGCGTTTCCTTGGAGCACCGGACATGTCCGGTGCACACCGGACAGTCCGGTGAATTATAGCGCGCCGGCTTCCGAGAATTCCCGAGGGCGAAGAGTTTGAGTCGAAGTCCTCTGGCCGCACCGGACATGTCCGGTGCACACCGGACAGTCCGGTGCCTTCAGCCAGAGGTGCCCTCGGTTGCCTTGCTGCTCCTTTGTTGAATCCAACACTTGGTCTTTTTATTGGCTAAATGTGAACCTTTTGCACCTGTATAACTTATGCACTAGAGCAAACTAGTTAGTCCAATATTTGTGTTGGGCAATTCAACCACCAAAATTATTTAGGAACTAGGTGTAACCCTAATTCCCTTTCAACGATCACTTCATGGCAGAAGCTGAAGGATATGTTGTTAACCAGCTTTCAAGGATTTCAGACGAAGCCGATCACTGCTCAAGCCTTGTTCCAGTGCACTCAGGATCATGAAGAATACCTTCAGGCGTATGTCAGAAGGTTCTTGCGTTTGAGGGCGCAAGCACCAACGGTGCCCAATGAAATTGTCATCGAAGCAATGATCAAGGGGCTTCGTCCTGGACCTGCAGCTCAATACTTTGCTAGGAAGCCTCCTCAGACTCTGGAGAAGCTGCTCCAAAAGATGGACGAGTACATTCGTGCCGACAATGACTTTCGCCAAAGAAGGGAGGAGGCTTTCAGATTTTCTGAAATGACCAGGGGCTTCGGAGGAAGATTTTATCCGAGGCATGTCAGGTCCATCCACAACTCCACTCAAAATGATGATAAGGGGAGTCAGCAGAACAGACCGCAGAGCTCCTCACAGGCTTCGGGGCAACAGCAAACTTTCTTCCGGCCACCAGCTCCAAGAGGCAGAGGCGCCAGGGGCTTCGGCGGAAGATTTGGAGATCAACCAAGGAGGGTATTTTGCTTATTCTGTGGTGAAAACAAGGGCCATACCACCAGGATGTGCCATGTTACCATCCAGAAACAAAAGGAGCTAGCAGAAGCTGCAGCGCAACAGGGCCAGCCGAAGCAGGTCATGCATACTGCTTCGTACCATCAGCCTTACATCCCGGAATACGTGGGCAACCACCCTGCAGTTTCCGTAGCTTCGGCGAGTCAACCTCAAGCTTCATGGCAACAGCCCCCGCCCCCACCTCCGCTGCAACAAGGCCAACAGCCAGAAGGGAGCCAATATGTTCCGCACCAAAGGGATCTCCGAGAGCAATCTGAAGCTCGCACAGTCAATAGTACTGTGCCAGAGTCGAAGCACATTTATTGATAAATATCCTACTTTGATAGCAGTCTTTTCCGTTCAGTTCGATTTTCTGTGTAATAAAGAACATTTCAGTTTTCATGTAATAGTTTCGTGGTTGGTTATCAGGAAAATCTATCTTCTCCACAGGCTTAAGTTGCTGAAGCTTGAAAATTTGCGGTAACAAGGAGGACCCTCGAATTATTAAAAATCCTTCGAAGCAACAAAAAGTCGTTCTAAGGAACGCAGAGTAAGTTGCCGAAGTTACAAAAAGCCGTTCCAAAGGGAGCGCAGTGTAAGTTTTTTGCTCCAAAGACGTTCCTAAGGGAATGCAGAGCATACAGCGAAAAGTCAACGCTGATACCGCCTAAAGTAAAAGGCGAAGAAGCTCCAAAGACGTTCCTAAGGGAATGCAGAGCTTACAGCGAAAAGTCAACGCTGATACCGCCTAAGTAAAAGGCGAAGAAGCTCCAAAGACGTTCCTAAGGGAATGCAGAGCTTACAAATATATTTTGTGTGTATCTTCGGAACAAACGTCATTTGCATAACATAACATCATCACATCATTTTGCATAGCATAAGCATCATACATCATGTTGCATATGGCAAAAGAAGGGGACACAGTATCAACCTTCGAAAGGACGCTTTGAGAAAGCGAAAATTGTGTAAAGTCACGAGGGAATACAATGATAATCTTCGGAATACAGCTTCGGAGAATGTTTTCACAAAGCATGGACGTGCTTCATCAGAGTAATATCGAAATTGCACAGCTTCGGAGAATGTCTTCTTCACGAAGCATGAAAAGAAGGGAAGGTGTTTTTTCGCCGAAGGCTCAAAAATGGTATGTATGTAGAATTTCATGCATCGTAAAGAATTGAATGATGAAAAGAGACTTGTATATTACATTCAAATGTACAAAATAGATCACACTTCAAATGTTTTTTCTAATGACACCTAGTCTTCTCTTAATACTACTTCGGCAGCCTCATTTAGAAGTTGTTCAACAACTTTATCCATGATAGCTTCGGCCATTTGTTTGATTTCGTCATCCTCTTTTGTGTGAGGGTCAACAGACGATCCAGCAGGTTCTGAGGGAAGAGAATATTTTTGCATTACTATTACAAACCGCGAGCAAAGTTTGAAATAAAAATTACAACACAATAAGAGCGACTAATTAATACCTATTTGCCCTTCGGCAACTTCTGTCACTTTCCTAGCATCATGGATGCCTTTTTCACTCCTTTGAATAATTTCTTGCGCCATTTCTCGGCCGCCGTTGTCCCAGACATCAGTAAAGAATTTGCCACCAACCATGCTTGCTTCGGCCGAGGGGTCTTTGATGTCTTCGGAGGATAAGGCAGCTTCGGACTGAGCTAAAGATTTTACATGTTCACAACCTTTCTTCTCCAAGACAGTAGCAACTCCTCTGGCGCCCGAAAAAGCGCAGATGTCACCGCGGCTACTCAGGATTTCCTCGAAGGCCTCTGCTTCGTGACTGATCCATTCTATTGGACCTTCGGGATTGCCTCTTGAGAAATTCTCTTCACTGGAAAATGCGCCCACGCTGGCGAAGCTGGTTTTAATTTTCTTTACGCATTCCATGGATTTTTCGAAGCATTTTTTCTTAGAAGACCGAAGCTCTTCCACGGTTGCTTCCAGATGATCAGCCCATTGGTCGCTGCATTCCCGTCTTGTTTCTTCAAGTATGCGTTCTTCTTTCGCCCGGGCCAATTGCTTCTAAAGATCTTTAATTTCGCGTCTCTGAGCTTCGGCCTGAACCTTTGCAGCAGCTTCGTCCTTTTTTATTTTGTCTACTAATGTAAGCAGAATTTTATCTTTTTCTAGAGCTTCGTTTCTCAGTTTAATAACTTCTGAGCGTAAATTGTTGAACGCAATTTCATAGCTCTCATCTTCGGCACTCTTTTGTGCTCTTAATGCGTTGCTTAGGATTAAGCCCTATGCGAAAAAGAATCCATATAAGAATAAAAGAATGAATTATGTATTAAAAAAAATTTTCAAGCGTCTAATTCTCATACCTTTAGGCTATTGTACGCAAGACTGTCCGCGAGATCCTCCTTTGTCATAGCACATAATCCAGCTTCGAGCTTCGGGAACCCCATACTTCTAGCCATCTCTCGGCAGACAGATAGTTCTTTATTATCAGGAAGGCAGTACAGGAAGTCATCTTCATTTGTCCCATTAAACACTACTGCCCCCTTCGGATATTTTAGCTCTCTGGCATAGTAGTTGGCTTCGTAAGTCTCTTCTTCAGATAATTTCTTCCCCGAAGCATGTCGTATGATGTAATCACATATGCTGGAAGGAGCTTCGGGGGCGGCAGTGTCAATTTCTTCAACCAAATTTGGTTCTGATATTTTTGTTTCCAAAGATTGTTCCTTGGTGGGCTCTGAAGGCCCAGCTTCAGCTTCAGCTTCAGGTTGTTGCTTCGAAGCTTCAGCAACTACAGCTTCGGTAGACACTTCAGCAACTTCAATAGTCTTCTTTGGAGTTGTGCTTGAAGACTTAATTGTCTCCAAAACATCTAGCACGTTCACCATTCTTTTTCTTTTCGGGGTCACCGACGGGCCCTTTTGATTTTTTATTGTTTCGACATTTGCTGGAGGACTTAAGATTTCCGATATTTTTGGCTCTTCAATCTTCGGTTTCTCTGCTTTTTCTGCTGAAGGCGCTTCAGTCTTTTCTTCCATCTTCGGCACTGGAGCTGGTTCTGTAGCTTCAGAGGCCAAAGAGACTTCACCAATAAATTCTGGCACTGTGGCCGGCTCAATAAAACGCGTTCGGTGAGTGAGCACCTTTATCTTTTTCCTTTGCGGCGCTGGCTCGCTAGTGGCACTCGTGGTAGCTTCTGTCGCAGGAGAAGTATTTTTTCTTTTGCGACCCGACACCGGATAGTGATAGTCAGGGTAGACAAACCCGACTGCGTCAAATACCCGGTTGAGCCTTTTCTTCTTTCGGCCTCCGAAGGCTGCTGATAACACAGTGTTCTCAGCCTTCGAGTACACCCCAAGCAGTTCGTCACTTAATGTTTCAATGTTTTTCAACCAGTCGTCATCAGGTTCAACAAATTTATCCCCGTATTTGAATGTGTATTTCAGTCTGACCAGTCCGCCTTCGTCGGACTCTTTGATGGTCTCCTTCGGCATTTCCCACTTTCCTGCAAGTGGCCACACCCTGAAGGCAATATGTTCTTGAATCAAGTCCCTTGTCCCAATAAAAGAGCAGACTACGCCGAAGGCTCTTTGGCATTCCTCGGCTGCTTCATCCATTTCAACCTTCGGCCTTCGGAGTCCGAAGCGTTGCCAGATGGGGCGCATAATGATACTCTTGACATCTTCTTGCGCTGATAAGTCATTCTTTACATAGAACCATTCAGTCATCCAGGCTCCGGGCCACCTCTTCCGAAAGGTCGGCACAGGGCGGCTTGACCCGGAGCGGGCACCGAAGCTGTAACACCCAAAGTTGTTGTGATATTGTTCTTTCCCCCAGGGCTTCGTCTCATATAACAACTCATGAATGTTGCAAAAGCTTTTAGCATTTGGTTCTAAACCTTGGCTTCTCGCAGCCCAAACAAACATCCCCATTCTTATGATAGCTTCGGGAGTAATTTGATGAAGGTAGACTTGAAATGTCTTCAGGACTTCAACAACAAAGTTGCTTAGGGGGAATCGAAGCCCAGCCTTGAGAAAGCTTCGGAAGATTACGACTTCATCTTCTTCGGGGGTGGGAGAAGTCTTTTCTCCAGCATCAACCCTCACAATAGATATATCTCGAAAATACCTCCCCCTCATATTATCAATATGATTCTGCTTAATAGTGGTTTTCCCGAAAACCGTGTGACTTGGCCGCCATGGTCGATCTTCGGACTCTTCCCCACCACTTTCTACATCATAACTGTCGCTGTCACCAGTATCTTCGGACAAACCTTCAAGAATCTCCTTGGTGATTTTCTCCGTATTGGTCTCCGCCATCGCTATAAGGAACCCCAAGTTCTTCTCTTCGTCGAGACTCAGCTTCGTCTCAGCAGGGATCTTCTTACCTTCAGACATCTTCGGAAACGCTAAAAAACTGTTTTCAAGGCCGAAGCTTCAAAATCAAAAAGATCAGCAAATCTTAGTGCACAAGAGCTAAAAATTTAGTGGGCCGAAGCAGATGGCAAGTGTGCGTACCAAATAAGTTTGCGGTATGATCTTATTTATACCCCCAGGGCGTTGAAAATTGAAAGACCCCGCTTGTCAGTGAATGTTGCTATTCTAGCAAAGGGAAGGTGTTTTTTCGGACCTTCGGCTCAAGGCCTTCGTCCATATCGCAATCTGAATTTATCATTAACAAATTAATATTGCGAGGGGCTACTGTTGGGGGCCTTCGTCCTCCGAAGGTCCTCAAAAACATGATTTGACAATGTTTTCCAAGAGGATTATGTGAACAGGTATCTTCGGACTCAGAATTATGAACATGAAGTATGGTCAGGACGAAGCCTGAACCAGACGAAGGGGGATTAAAATGGAGGACGGGCTGATTACCAAGCTCCACGAAGGATGGTGCACAGCCGAAGCTGTGCGCAGGGAAGCTTCGTCGCGATAGCAGAGAGGGGAACCGACTTAAAGATGAAAAGACTACTTGGGCCTTGACAGATTTCCATAAGTCATTGGCAAATGTAATGGACATGAATGTAATTTTACGTGGGCTGCGTCCCGCATCTATAAATAGATGAACAGTACTCCCGTACTGTTCACGCTGATCTGGCATTTTACTTTTGCGTCATCCGTGTACTTTTGTCTTTCTGCAACCCGAAGGTACACTTGTAATTTGAAGTCATTTCTATTGATATACGATAATAAAATAGAAATGACATGGTAATAAAGTTTAAATGTTTATATTACTTTTAATGTTGCTCATAAGTCCTTCGTCATAACTTATCGCACTTACGAAGGTATATTATTTGTGACCTTCGTCCGGAGTACATTATATCCTGAAGGGAAATAATGTTTCGAGGGACGAAGGACCTCATCATTTAACACTTTTTATGTTGCCTTGTTCTCAACCCGAAGCATTCGAGAACAAGTCCACAACAATGACGGTCTTATGGTTAGATCCGTTGTTGATTTTTCTTTTATGCATTAATCTTGTTGAGTTAGTCATAGATATTATCTGACATTAGATCTGAGTTTTACGTTTTATGTTGTATTATCAAATTAATTTTAGACCCTATTAATTTTCCAACATCAAATATATATTCAGGTTGGAGTTAGTCTAAGTGATGTAAGATAAAGCTCAAAATACTATCTTCCCTTAGCTTTATGGTCCACACCGTCTCGCTAAAAATTATTTTACCAAATTTTTATAGAAATAGTTTTTAACTTCACTGGTGAAAATTATTTTATCAAACTAAAGTTAGAAAAACTGCTTCACCGGTAAAAGTAAGTTGTACCAAGTAAGCTTTACTTCTCTACTAACTATTAAGAAGCTAACGTAGACCACGTCGTGCCCCCACCTCCCCTTATTGCGCGTCGCGTGCACCTACCCCCCCCCCCACTGCATGCAACATGCAAGTATGCAAGCCGCCTACCCTCCCACTGCATGCAAGCCGCAGAAGTTACATGCAAGCCGTAGAAGCTGACCCTCGTGTCTCCTTCTACTCATGCTGCACTGTCATCAACCACTATGCACTAAGGAACACTATGCAAGCACTGACTGGGCTGGGCGGGAGGAACCTAGCGAGGCGCCACCCATCGTGTTTCCTCTGAAGCTCTGCGATCATCATTGTCTTGTTGCATGCACTGAGGCTGAACGCGTTGCTGCTGCTCCTCTGCCTGTGCGCATTCCCCACCCCGGCGTGGTCGCAGAACACGACCATGGCCACGGTCGCGCCGACGTCTGTCGAGGGGTTCAACTACACCGCCAACCGCACGTACCCGTGCCAGGCGTACGCGCTCTACCGCGTCGGCTTCGCGGGCGTGCCACTCGATCTCGTGGCCATCGGTGACCTCTTCGCCGTCAGCCGATTCATGGTCGCACACGCCAACAACCTCTCCACCACGGCCGCGCCGGCCAACGGGCAGCCGCTGCTCGTGCCGCTCCAGTGCGACTGCCCCTCCCGGTCCCCCAGCTCGTACGCGCCGATGCAGTACGGATCGGCCCGGGGGACACCTACTGGATCGTCTCCACCACCAAGCTGTAGAACCTCACGCGGTACCAGTCCGTGGAGCACGTGAACCCCACGCTAGTGCCCACCGACCTCGACATTGGCACCATGGTCACGTTCCCCGTCTTCTACCAGTGCCCGGCCGCCGCTGACAACGCCACGACGCTCGTCACCTACGTCATGCAGCCCGGGGACACATACGCGTCCGTTGTCGCCGCCTTTTCCGTCGCCTATCCACAGTGAAAGACACGATGCGATGGCCGCCTGTGCATGCTCTGAGGCTGAGCGCACTTGAGAGCACCTAGAGGGGGGGTGAATAGGTGATCCTGTAAACTTAAAAACTTAAGCCACAAAAACTTGGTTAAGCGTTAGCACAATAATCGCCAAGTGACTAGAGAGGAGTCTCAACAAAACACAATAACCACAAGAGATCAACACAGAGATGGCACAGTGGTTTTATCCCGTGGTTCGGCCAAGACCAACGCTTGCCTACTCCACGTTGTGGCGTCCCAACGGACGAGGGTTGCAATCAACCCCTCTCAAGCGGTCCAAAGACCCACTTGAATACCACAGTGTTTTGCTTTGCTTTTCTATATCCCGTTCGCGAGGAATCTCCACAACTTGGAGTCTCTCGCCCTTACACTTGAAGTTCACAAAGAAGCACGGAGTAAGGGAGGGATGAGCAACGCACACAAGACACAAAATCAGAATGTCAACACGCACACAAGTCGCAACAAGAGCTCGCAACACAACCCGACGAGTTCACAACTCAACTAGAGCTCTAGATGCTATCACGAATGAACAAATGCGCGGAATCGAAGTCTTGGTGCTTAGGAATGCTTAGTGTATGCTTGATGTCCTCCTCCATGCGCCTAGGGGTCCCTTTTATAGCCCCAAGGCAGCTAGGAGCCGTTGAGAGCATTCCAGGAAGGAAGATCTTGCCTTCTGTCGCCTGGCGCACCGGACAGTCCGGTGCACCACCGGACACAGTCCGGTGCGGATTTGTTTCCTTATTTGGCGAAGCCGACCGTTGCTGATTGAGAGCTGTTGGCACACCGGACACTGTCCAGTGCACATCGGACAGTCCGGTGCCCCAATGTGACCGTTGGCTCGGCCACGCGTCACGCGCGGAATCCTCGGTCGACCGTTGCCCGGCTGACCGTTGGTTCACCGGACAGTCCGGTGCACCACCGGACAGTCCGGTGAATTTTAGCCGTACGCCGTTAATCATCTCCCGAGAGCGACGAGTTCGCCTGTGAACGGCTCACCGGACAGTCCGGTGCACCACCGGACAGTCCGGTGAATTATAGCCGTACACCGCCGTCGAAGTCCCGAGAGCAGCAAGTTCGCTAGAGTCAGCCTGGCGCACCGGACACTGTCCGGTGCACCCAGACCGAGCTGTCTTTGGCTGAACAAAATCATCTCTTTTCCAATTCGATCTTTCCTGTTTCCAGCACTTAGACACAATACATTAGTCTATAAAACAATGTACTTAGTCTAGAAACATACCTTTTGATATGATTTGCACTTTGTCCACCACTTTGCATAGATTAACACAAAAGCACTTGTGTTGGCACTCAATCACCAAAATACTTAGAAATGGCCCAATGGCACATTTCCCTTTCAATCTCCCCCTTTTTGGTGATTTATGCCAACACAACATAAAGTAACTAGAACAAGTGCAATATCAATGCAAATGAAAACTCAAAATTGTTTTGATTCAGATTTGGCATATATGGATCACTCTTTGCCACCACTTGGTTTGTTTTTGCAAATCAAACTCAAATTCCTATCTCTAAGTCAAACACACTTGTTAAGACATAGAGTCGTTCCAAGAGAAATTGATTCAAGATTTCAAAAACTCCCCCTTTTTCCCATAATCGACTATTCTCCCTACAAGAGGCCAACTTTTGACAAAAGAGACAACATGAGAGTTTTGAGAAACCAAAATCTCTATTCTACTATTTTCAAAATTGCTCAAGTGGTAGCTGATCCATTTATTGCTTTGGCCTTATTTTCTCCCCCTTTGGCATCAAGCACCAAAACGGGATCAATCTTGGCCCTAAAACCCCATTGCCTCACCAAAATCTTCAAATGAGAATACAAGGCAATAAGAGTACATGAGATGAACTTGGAATTAAGTTACCCTCTCATCGGAGTGCAGTGGAAGTCTTTCATGGTCCAAGTCCACCTTTTCCCTTTCAAACCTCCTTTGAGACTAAATTAAGAAAACTCAAGCACATGGTTAGTCTCAAAGGGTCAAGTTGTAGCACATCTCCCCCTAAATATGTGCATTACTTGCAAAAAGGACTTGTGAGGTCCGGGGAGTGTTTGTACAACTTGAGCACCTCAAGTAAACAATAATATGCATAAGGAACATGATCAAAGGCATAAACACATGTATGCTATAAATCAATCCAAGTTCCGCGAATCTAAGACATTTAGCTCACTACGCAGCCTGCAAAAGGTCTTCTCATCTAAAGGCTTGGTAAAGATATCAGCTAGTTGGTTCTCGGTGCTAACATAAAACACTTCGATATCTCCCTTTTGCTGGTGGTCTCTCAAAAAGTGATGCCGGATGTTAATGTGCTTTGTGCGGCTGTGCTCAACAGGATTTTCCGCTATTCGGATAGCACTCTCATTGTCACATAGGAGTGGGACTTTGCTCAGATTGTAGCCAAAGTCCCGGAGGGTTTGCCTCATCCAAAGTAGTTGCGCGCAACATTGTCCTGCGGCAACATACTCGGCCTCAGCGGTGGATAGGGCAACGGAAGTTTGTTTCTTAGAGTTCCATGACACCAGGGACCTTCCTAAGAATTGGCACGTCCCCGATGTACTCTTCCTATCGACCTTACATCCAGCATAGTCGGAATCTGAATATCCAATCAAGTCAAAGTTAGACCCCTTTGGATACCAGATCCCGAAGCAAAGCGTAGCGACTAAATATCTAAGAATTCGCTTCACAGCCACTAAGTGACACTCCCTTGGATCGGATTGAAATCTAGCACACATGCATACACTAAGCATAATATCCGGTCTACTAGCACACAAATAAAGTAAAGACCCTATCATAGACCGGTATGCCTTTTGATCAACGGACTTACCTCCTTTGTTGAGGTCGGTGTGTCCATCGGTTCCCATCGGAGTCTTTGCGGGCTTGGCGTTCTTCATCCCAAACCGCTTTAGCAAGTCTTGCGTGTACTTCGTTTGGGAGATGAAGGTGCCATCCTTGAGTTGCTTCACTTGGAACCCAAGGAAGTAGTTCAACTCGCCCATCATCGACATCTCGAATTTCTGCGTCATCACCCTGCTAAACTCTTCACAAGACTTTTGATTAGTAGAACCAAATATTATGTCATCGACATAAATTTGGCACACAAAAAGATCACCATTGCAAGTCTTAGTAAAAAGAGTTGGATCGGCTTTCCCAACCTTGAAACCATTAGCAATTAAAAAGTCTCTAAGGCATTCATACCATGCTCTTGGGGCTTGCTTAAGTCCATAGAGCGCCTTAGAGAGCTTACACACGTGGTCGGGGTACCATTCATCCTCGAAGCCAGGGGGTTGCTCCACGTACACCTCCTCCTTGATCGGCCCGTTGAGGAAAGCGCTCTTCACATCCATTTGGAACAACCTGAAAGAATGGTGAGCGGCATATGCTAGCAAAATACGAATTGATTCTAGCCTAGCCACAGGAGCGAAAGTCTCCTCAAAGTCCAAACCTGCGACTTGGGCATAACCTTTTGCCACAAGTCGAGCCTTATTCCTCGTCACCACCCCGTGCTCGTCCTGTTTGTTGCGAAACACCCACTTGGTTCCCACAACATTTTGCTTGGGACGAGGCACCAGTGTCCAAACTTCATTACGCTTGAAGTTGTTTAGCTCCTCCTGCATGGCCAACACCCAGTCCGGATCTAGCAAGGCCTCTTCTACCCTGAAAGGCTCAATAGAAGAGACAAAGGAGTAATGCTCACAAAAATTAACTAATCTAGAACGAGTAGTTACTCCCTTGCTAATATCACCCAATATTTGGTCGACGGGATGATTCCTTTGAATCGTCGCTCGAACTTGGGTTGGAGGTGCCGGTTGTGCTTCTTCCTCCCTCACATGATCATCTTGTGCTCCCCCTTGATCACACACCTCCTCCTGATGAACCTGTTCATCGTCTTGAGTTGGGGGATGCACCATTGTTGAGGAAGAAGGTTGATCTTACTCCAATTGTTCCTGTGGTCGCACATCGCCAATCGCCATGGTGCGCATTGCGACCGTTGGAACGTCTTCTTCATCTACATCATCAAGATCAACAACTTGCTCTCTTGGAGAGCCATTAGTCTCATCAAATACAACGTCGCTAGAGACTTCAACCAAACCCGATGATTTGTTGAAGACCCTATACGCCTTTGTATTTGAGTCATAACCTAATAAAAACCCTTCTACAGCTTTGGGAGCAAATTTAGAAGTTCTACCTTTCTTCACAAGAATATAACACTTGCTCCCAAATACACGAAAGTAAGACACATTGGGTTTGTTACTGGTTAGAAGCTCATACGAAGTCTTCTTGAGGAGGCAGTGAAGGTAGACCCGGTTGATGGCGTGGCAAGCCGTGTTCACGGCTTCCGACCAAAAACGCTCGGGGGTCTTGAACTCTCCAAGCATCGTCCTCGCCATGTCTATGAGCGTCCTGTTCTTCCTCTCTACCGCACCATTTTGCTGTGGTGTGTAGGGAGCGGAGAACTCATGCTTGATCCCCTCCTCCTCAAGGAACTCCTCCACTTGAAGGTTCTTGAACTCAGACCCGTTGTCGCTCCTTATCTTCTTCACCTTGAGCTCAAACTCATTTTGAGCTCTCCTGAGGAAGCGCTTGAGGGTCCCTTGGGTTTTAGATTTATCCTGCAAAAAGAATACCCAAGTGAAGTGGGAAAAATCATCAACTATAACCAGACCATACTTACTTCCTCCTATGCTTAGATAGGGGACGGGTCCGAAGAGGTCCATATGAAGCATCTCCAAGGGTCTTGATGTGGTCATCACATTTTTGGTGTGATGAGAGCTTCTTACCTGTTTCCCTGCTTGACAAGCTGCACAAGGTCTATCTTTTTCGAAATGCACATTAGTTAGACCTATCACGTGTTCTCCCTTTAGAAGCTTGTGAAGGTTCTTCATCCCCACATGTGCTAAGCGGCGATGCCACAGCCAGCCCATGCAAGTCTTAGCAATTAAGCATGCATCTAGACCGGCCTCCTCTTTTGCAAAATCAACTAAATAAAGTTTGCCGTCTAGTACACCCTTAAAAGCTAGTGAACCATCACACCTTCTAAAGACAAACACATCTACATTAGTGAATAAACAAAAATATCCCATCTTGCAAAGTTGACTAACGGATAACAGATTATATCCAAGCGACTCAACTAAAAACACATTAGAAATAGAGTGCTCGGACGAAATAGCAATTTTACCTAACCCTTTCACCTTGCCTTGGTTCCCATCACCGAATATTATTGAATCTTGGGGATCCTTGTTCTTGACGTAGGAAGAGAACATCCTCTTCTCTCCCGTCATGTGGTTTGTGCATCCCTGTCGATAATCCAGCTTGAGCCCCCGGATGCATAAACCTGCAAGGCAAATTTAGGCTTGGGTCTTAGGTACCCAACTCTTGTTGGGTCCTACAAGGTTAGTCACAATAGTCTTAGGGACCCAAATGCAAGTTTTATCTCCCTTGCATCTTGCCCCTAACTTCCTAGCAATCACCTTCTTATTCTTTCTACAAATGGCAAATGAAGCATTACAAGCATGATATATTGTAGAGGGTTCATTAATTTTCCTAGGAACATTAACAACATTTCTCCTAGGCATATGATGAAAAACATTTCTCCTAGGCATATGATGAAAAACATTTCTCCTAGACATGTCTCTACCATGCATATAGGAAGAACTAGAAGCAAACATGGCATGAGAATCAAAAGCACCATAACTTCTAAAATCATTCCTAGAATGTCTCCTATCATGATATAAGAAAGCATGGTTCTTTTTAGCACTACTAGCCATAGGGGCCTTCCCTTTCTCCTTGGCGGAGATGGGAGCCTTATGGCTTGTTAAGTCCTTGGCTTCCCTCTTGAAGCCAAGTCCATCCTTAATTGAGGGGTGTCTACCAATCGTGTAGGCATCCCTTGCAAATTTTAGCTTGTCAAATTCATTCTTGCTAGTCTTAAGTTGGGCATTAAGACTAGCCACTTCATCATTTAATTTAGAAATGCAAACTAGGTGTTCACTACAAGCATCAACATTAAAATCTTTGCACCTATTGCAAATCATAACATGTTTTACACAAGAGTTAGATTTACTTGCTACTTCTAGTTTATCATTTAAATTATCATTAACACCTTTTAAAGTAGAAATGGTTTCATGACAAGTAGATAGTTCACAAGAAAGCATTTCATTCCTTTTAACTTCTAGAGCAAGTGAATTTTGTGCACTAACAAATTTATCATGCTCTTCATATAAAAGGTCCTCTTGTTTCTCTAAAAGTCTATCCTTTTCATTCAAGGCATCAATCAATTCATTGATCTTATCTATTTTAGTTCTATCCAGTCCCTTGAACAAACTAGAGTAATCTATTTCTTCATCACTAGACTCATCATCACTAGAAGAATCATAAGTGGCATTGTTTCGAGTACATACCTTCTTCTCCTTCGCCATGAGGCATCTGTGACGCTCGTTGGGGAAGAGGGATGACTTGTTGAAGGCGGTGGCGGCGAGTCCTTCATTGTCGGAGTCGGAAGAGGAGCAATCCGAATCCCACTCCTTTCCGAGATGTGCCTCGCCCTTGGCCTTCTTGTAATTCTTCTTCTTTTCCCTTTTGTTCCCTTTTTCCTGGTCGCTATCATTATCGGGACAGTTAGAAATAAAATGACCAATCTTACCACATTTGAAGCATGAGCGCTTCCCCTTTGTCTTGGTCTTGCTTGGCTGTCCCTTGCGACCCTTTAGCGCCGTCTTGAAGCGCTTGATGATGAGGGCCATCTCTTCATCATTGAGCCCTGCCGCCTCAACTTGCGCCACCTTGCTAGGTAGCGCCTCCTTGCTTCTCGTTGCCTTGAGAGCAACGGGTTGAGGCTCATTGATTGGACCATTCAACGCGTCGTCCACGTATCTCGCCTACTTGATCATCATTCGCCCGCTTACGAACTTCCCAAGAACTTCTTCGGGCGACATCTTGGTGTACCTAGGATTTTCACGAATATTGTTCACCAGATGTGAATCAAGTACAGTAAAGGACCTTAGCATTAGGCGGACGATGTCGTGGTCCGTCCATCGCGTGCTTCCGTAGCTCCTTATTTTGTTGATAAGGGTCTTGAGCCGGTTGTATGTTTGGGTTGGCTCCTCTCCCTTATCATCGCGAATCTTCCAAGCTTGCCCTCCACCAACTCCATCTTGGTGAGCAAGGTGACGTCGTTCCCCTCATGAGAGATCTTAAGGGTGTCCCAGATCTGCTTGGCATTGTCCAAGCCGCTCACCTTATGGTACTCGTCCCTGCACAAAGAGGCTAACAACACAGTAGTAGCTTGTGCATTTTTATGAATCTATTCATTAATAAATATAGGACTATCCGAGCTATCAAATTTCATTCCATTCTCAACAATCTCCCATATGCTTGGATGGAGAGAGAACAAGTGACTACGCATTTTGTGGCTCCAAAATCCGTAGTCCTCCCCATCAAAGTGTGGAGGCTTGCCGAGAGGAATGGAAAGCAAATGTGAATTTGAGCTATGCGGAATACGCGAATAATCGAAAGAAAAGTTTGAGTTAACCGTCTTTCTTTTGTCGTAGTCGTTGTCGTCGTTGTCCTTTTGGGAAGAAGTGGACTCATCGCTGTCGTCGTAGTAGACGATCTCCTTGATGCATCTCGTCTTCTTCTTCCCATCTTTGCGTTTGTGGCCCGAGCCCGAGTCGGTAGGCTTGTCATCCTTCGGCTCGTTGACGAAGGACTCCTTCTCCTTATCGTTGATCACGATTCCCTTCCCCTTAGGATCCATCTCTTCGGGCGATTAGTCCCTTCGTGAAGAGAACGGCTCCGATACCAATTAAGAGCACCTAGAGGGGGGGTGAATAGGTGATCCTGTAAACTTAAAAACTTAAGCCACAAAAACTTGGTTAAGCGTTAGCACAATAATCGCCAAGTGACTAGAGAGGAGTCTCAACAAAACACAATAACCACAAGAGATCAACACAGAGATGGCACAGTGGTTTATCCCGTGGTTCGGCCAAGACCAACGCTTGCCTACTCCACGTTGTGGCGTCCCAACGGATGAGGGTTGCAATCAACCCCTCTCAAGCGGTCCAAAGACCCACTTGAATACCACGGTGTTTTGCTTTGCTTTTCTATATCCCGTTCGCGAGGAATCTCCACAACTTGGAGTCTCTCACCCTTACACTTGAAGTTCACAAAGAAGCACGAAGTAAGGGAGGGATGAGCAACGCACACAAGACACAAAATCAGAATGTCAACACGCACACAAGTCGCAACAAGAGCTCGCAACACAACCCAACGAGTTCACAACTCAACTAGAGCTCTAGATGCTATCACGAATGAACAAATGCGCGGAATCGAAGTCTTGGTGCTTAGGAATGCTTATTGTATGCTTGATGTCCTCCTCCATGCGCCTAGGGTCCCTTTTATAGCCCCAAGGCAGCTAGGAGCCGTTGAGAGCATTCCAGGAAGGCAGATCTTGCCTTCTGTCGCCTGGCGCACCGGACAGTCCGGTGCACCACCGGACACTGTCCGGTGCGGATTTGTTTCCTTATTTGGCGAAGCCGACCGTTACTGATTGAGAGCCGTTGGCACACCGGACACTGTCCGGTGCACATCGGACAGTCCGGTGCCCCAATGTGACTGTTGGCTTGGCCACGCGTCACGCGCGGAATCCTCGGCCGACCGTTGCCCCGGCTGACCGTTGGTTCACCGGACAGTCCGGTGAATTTTAGCCTTACGCCGTTAATCATCTCCCGAGAGCGACGAGTTCGCCTGTGAACGGCTCACCGGACAGTCCGGTGCACCACCGGACAGTCCGGTGAATTATAGCCGTACACCGCCGTCGAAGTCCCGAGAGTAGCAAGTTCGCCAGAGTCAGCCTGGCGCACCGGACACTGTCCGGTGCACCACCGGACAGTCCGGTGCACCCAGACCGAGCTGTCTTTGGCTGAACAAAATCATCTCTTTTCCAATTCGATTTTTCCTGTTTCCAGCACTTAGACACAATACATTAGTCCATAAAACAATGTACTTAGTCTAGAAACATACCTTTTGACATGATTTGCACTTTGTCCACCACTTTGCATAGATTAACACAAAAGCACTTGTGTTGGCACTCAATCACCAAAATACTTAGAAATGGCCCAAGGGCACATTTCCCTTTCAGCACTGCTACTGCTCCTCTGCTTGTGCGTGTTCCCCGCCCTGGCGACTAGATGGAGCCGAAGGCTGAAGGTACGACTGGTGATAAAACGATATATGATTTGTGCACGAATATGTGCTTCAGCTTGTGCAACATAAGACAGGTTAGAAATTTAACTATCTACGTGGTGTTATTATTGTCTTAGAAATTTTAACTCTTGTGGCAACGCACGGGCGCATATCTAGTAGTTATGTAAGAAGTTTCGAGGACACAACAATACTCTTGTCCTCTTAATTATTTTAGTTGCACATACATCTAATAGCATCAAACATGTGGATAAAATGGCATTTTACTCCTAAGTCAGTTGGAGTTCTAAATTTTTTCCTTTTTCTTGGGGGTTGTTTGATTTCCCTAACTAATGTTTAGTTTGTTTAGTTTGTGTAAATGTCAATTACGAGTATTAAAGGGGTGCTTGTATACATCAACTAAAATTTAGTCTCTGTCACATTAGATATTTGATGTTAGTTAAGAGTATTAAATATGGTCTAATTATAAATCAAATTACACAGATGTGGACTAAATAGCAAGGCGAACCTAATAAGCCTAATTAGTCTATAATTCACCAATGAGATGCTACAATAAATATTTGCTAATCATAGATTAGTTATTTAGTTTTCAGTTCTGTAATTATTTTTGTAATTAGACTGTTGGGGACTTGTTCTCAAATGCTATGAGTTAAGAACAAGGCAACACAGAGAATGTTAAATGTTAAAGTCCTTCGTCCTTCGAAGCATTATTTCCTTTGAGATATAATGATTTTCGGACGAAGGTTATGAAGGACATACCTTCATCAGCATAACATATAATAATGAAGAAGGAATCATATGAGATATAAAAGATAATATAAACAATAATGTATTATTATCAGCTCATTTCTATTTTATTATTATGGAAAAATAGAAATGATATCAATTTACAAATGTACCTTCGGCTTGAAATAAGGTAAAAGTACAAGCGTGACGCAAAAGCAAATGTCAAGTCCGCGTGAACAGTACGGGAACACTGTTCATCTATTTATAGGCACGAGACGCAGCCCATGTAAAATTACACTTATGCCCTTTACATCTGCTAATGATTCTATAGTAATTCATCGAGGTCTGAATAACCTTTTTCCTTTTAAGTCGGTTCTCTTTTTCTGATATCACACCGAAGGTCCCCTGAGTATAGCTTCGGCTCTGCGCCAACCTTCGCATTCTTCGCACTTCTTCATATTATGGTTCTGATCCGAGTCCGAAGGTACCTGTTCATGTATTATACTCCAGAAACGTTGTTAAATCATGTTTTTGAGGACCTTCGGAAGACGAAGGCCCCCAACAGTAGCCCCTCGCAAGGTTAATTTGTTAGAATAACGAATTCAGATTGCGATATGGACGAAGGCCCTAAGCCGAAGGTCCGAAAAAACACCTTCCCTTTGCTAGAATAGCAACAGTCAATGACAGTCGGGGCCCTCCAACTTGGAGCACGCTGGGCGTATAAATAGGAACTCACCCCGAGCACATTTGATACTTAGTTGCTTTGTTTCTTAAGTTTTCTGAGCTTCTGAGCTTCGGATTTGAAGGACATATTTTCGTCAGTTCCAAAGATAAAATGTCTCAATACAAGAAGACAGTTGCTGAAGCGAAGCTAACCAAAGAGGAGAAGCTTCTTAAGGAAAAAACCGCTGGATTTATCGAGTCAATTGCAAAGACCAACACAGAAAAGATTACGAAAGAAATTCTAGAAGGCTTATCTGAAGATACCGATGACAGCGATAGTTATGATGTGGAAAGTGGGGGCGAAGACTCCGAAGATCGGCCCTGGCGACCAAGGCACACAGTCTTCGGAAAATCGACTATCAGGCAAAGTCATCTTGATAACATGAGAGGAAGGTATTTTTGAGATATATCCATCGTGAGGGCTGACAACGGAGACAGGACTGCTCCTACTCCTGAAGAGAATGAAGTCGTAATCTATCGAAGCTTCTTCAAGGCTGGGCTTCGATCCCCCTTAAGCAGTTTTGTGGTTGAAGTTTTAAAAATATACTAGATTTTTCTTCACCAGATTACTCCCAAAGCCATCATAAGAATGGGAATCTTCGTATGGGCTGTGAGGAGTCAAGGTTTAGAGCCAAGTGCAAAAAGTTTCTGCAGTATGCATGAACTTTTATACGAGACGAAGCCCTGGGGTAAGGAGCAGTATCATAACAATTTTGGTTGATACAGCTTCATTGCTCGTTCAAGCTCAAGCTGCCCAGTGCCAAGTTTTTGAAAGAGGTGGCCTGGAGACTGGATGAAAGAATGGTTCTATGTGAAAAATGATTTAAAAGCGAGAGAAGATATTAAAGAAATCATTATGCGCCCCATCTGGTCCCGCTTCGGCCTTCGGAAACCGAAGGTAGAGATTGATGAAGCAGCCGAAGGATGCCGAAGGGCCTTTGGCATAGTTTGTTCTTTCATCGGGACACGGGACTTAGTCCAAGAGCACATGGCCTACAGGATATGGCCATTGGTAGTCAACTGGGAGATGCCAAAAGAAACCATCAACAATTCCAATGAAGGTGGTTTGGTTCGACTGAAATATACCTTCAGGTTTGGAGACCAATTTATCGAACCAGACGATGACTGGCTGACGTGTATCGAAGCTACAAGTGATGAACTGCTTGGGCGGTACTCCAAAGCAGAAGATAATGCATTATCTACGGGTTTCGGAAGCCAGAAAAAGAAAAGGCTAAATAGAGTTTTTGATGCTATTGGGTTCATGTACCCTGACTACCACTACCCGTCACGGGGGCAGAAAAGAAAAAGTGCAACTTCAGGGAAGGATGATGCTTCAGCTGCTCCAAGCGAGCCCGCACCGAAGAGGAAAAAGGTGAAGGTTCTTACTTATCGACCGCGCTATATTGAACCGGCCACAATGCCTGAATTTGGCGGTGAGACCTCTTCGGCTACTGAAGCCAAAGAACCTGCGCTTACGCAGAGGATTGAAGAGCTGGCTGTAAAGCCAAAGACATCCTTGACCAAATTAGCTGAGCTGAAGGCCGATAATATTGAAGAGATAGGGGTCGAAGGAACAAAGATATTAGAAGCTACAAGCCCTTCGGCAGAAGTGATAGTGCCGAAGGCACAAAAAGGTCTTACAGCGACCCCCAAGAGGAAAAGAATGGTCAACGTACTAGATGCGTTGGAGACGATAAAGACATCAAGCTCTACTCCAAGGAAAATTGCCGAAGCACCAAAGCCACAGGCTGAGACAAAACTAACCGAAGCCGAAGCTGCAAAGAGCCAGGTCGAAACCGAAGCTGGGCCTTCAGAGCCCGCCAAGGAGAAATCCTTGGAAACCGGAGAAGAGGAAACAGAAAAAGAAGCTGCAGAACAAATTCTGCCTGAAAAAACTGTCACTCCTACTCCCGAAGCATCCTCCGAAGTTCTTGATTATATTGTATGACATGCTTCGGGAAAAAGGTTATCTGAAGAAGAAAAGCGAGAAGCTCAATACTATACCCAGAAACTGAAATATCCAAAGGGGGCATTGATATTCAACGGCATCGGAGAAGAAGAATTCTTGTATTGTCTCCCAGACAGCAAGGAGATTTCTGTCTGCCGGGAGATGAGCAGAAGCTTCGGATTCCCGACACTGGAAGTCGGTCTTTCGGCGCTATCGAAAGATGAATTGGCAGATAGCTTAGCATATAATAGTTTAAAGGTGTGAGACTAAAATTTTTTGTACTTAAAAATGAAAATTTTTGTTTATTTGCTTATGCTTAATACCACACTTCTTTTGCAAGGCCTGATTCTTAGCAATGCCCTTAGGGCACAGAAAAGTGCCGAAGACGAAGGATGCACTATAGCTTTGAACAACCTTCGTTCTGAAGTAATTGAACTAAGGAACGAATGTCTTGAAAAAGATAAAATATTAATCTCATTGGTGAACAAAATAAAAGAAGACGAAGCTACTTTCAAAGCCCAAGCTGAAGCCCAGAAATGCGAAATTGAGGATCTTTGGAAACAGGTGACAGAAGCAAAATTTAAAATGTGCTATTGCCGAAGCTGACCGAGGCGCCAGTGATTACTGGAAAGATTATTGGGAGAAAACAGTTGTAGAACTTCGCTCTTCAAAAGAAAGATGTTATGAAAAATCCATAGAATGTGTGGAAAAGATAAAAACTAACTTCGCCAATGTTGGTGCATATTCAAGTGAAGACAACTTCGTACAGGGGGATCCCGAGGGGCCAATTGAGTGGATCAGCAGCGAGACCGAAACCTTTGAGGAGATTTTAAATGACCGTGGGGACGTCTGCGCCTTCTCAGGTGCGAGGGGAATTGCGGCTATCTTAGAGAAGTCAGGTTGCGATCATGTGAAAGCTTTGGCCCAAGCCGAAGCTACTTTATCTATTGATGACACGAAGGACCCCTCGGCCGAAGCGAGCTTAGTTGGTGGAAAATTCTTTACTGACATATGGGAAAATGGCGGCCGAGGGATGGCCCATGAAATAATAAAAAAAGCGAAAAAGATACTCACGATGCAAGGGAAGCAACGAAGGCAGCTGAAAAAGCTGCGGAACTCGAAAGGCGGATAGGTATTGCTTAATAGCTTTTAACTTTATTTTTTATTTTTGTGACTTCAAACTTATTTACGTTTTCTATCGCAGCCGAACTATCTCCTCCCCCAGAGCCCTTCGAGTCATTGATCGAGCCAGAGGCAAAGGAACCAGCAGAAATTATTAAAGTGGCCGAAAGTATTTTGGACGAAGTCGTTACCCAACTGCTGACTGAAGCTGCGGACAAAGTATTGAAGGAAGAATAATAGATATTGTAAAAACATTGTTAGAATATTAATGTAACATTTGCTGGACTATGCTTGTAATATTTGGCGCTCATGAGTTTTTAATGTAATATATAAATGGCTTTGTAATTCCTTTCTTTGCGATGAATGAAACTTTTATTGTACATACCGTTTTTGAGCCTTCGGCGAAAAAACACCTTCCCTTCTTTTCATGCTTCGTAAAGAAGAGTTTTTATGCTCCGTAAAAAATCCTCCAATCGTCGCAGAAACATTAATGCTTCGTCAATAATAGCCTTTCTTCGTCGATATCAGAGCACTTCATAAAAAATGCTTTAAGCATCGCCATGACACTGATGCTTCGTCAACAATACACTTTTTCCTCAACTTTAGAGCTGATAAATTTGTATCTCTTCAAAACTTATTTTGTGTCTTAGCATGATTTCACTTTTTCGAAGCATTCTCCGAAGGTTAACATTGTACCTCCTTCTTGTGTCATTGATGCAACATGATGTATGATGTTATGCTATGCAAATGATGTGATGATGTTATGCCGTGCAAGATGATATTTGTGCCGAAGACATACACACATCCCCACAATGGAATACACAATCTCTTTGTCGTTTATTTTTTGGCTTCACCGCTTATTTTTCGGTGTATCAGCGCTGACTTTTCGCTGTAAGTTCTGCATTCCCTTAGGAACGTCTTTTGAACTTCTTCGCCTTCTATTTCAGCGGTATTCACGTTGACTTTTCGCACTTCGCCTTATATTTTGGCGGTATTTGGCTCTGCATTCCCTTTGGAACGACTTTTGAGCAGAAGACTTACATTGCGCTCCTTTAGGAACGACTTTTTGTAGCTTCGGCAAACTTACGCTACGTTCTGTTCTAGAACGACTTTTTGTAGCTTCGGAAATTCTTGTGATGTACTTTTTTAGCCGCGCGTTCTCTTAGGAACGACTTTTTGTGCTTTGGTGATTTTTTAGACTCCATAAGTCTGTGGAGAAAACATATTTTCACTATGGCAAAAACGAAGCTATTATAAGGAATTGAAAACGACGAGAAAACTAAGTTTTCAACAATTGTTCCTTAGTAAGAAAGAAAATGACAATAACTGTAAAAACTGTTTTAGGGGTAGGATATCTCTTTAGTAGATATGCTTCGATTCTGGTACAGTACTGTTGACTGTGCGAGCTTCGGACTCCTCCCTGAAGTCTCTCTGCTGATGGGTCTATTGACTCCCTTCTGGCTGTTGACCACGTGAATATGCAGGTTGTGGTGGTGTCGGAGGTGGGAGTTGTGGCCAGGATGCCTGTGGCTGACTAGCCGAAGCAACAGAAGCTGCAGGATGGTTACCTACATACTCTGGTATGTAGGGTGAGTGATACAAAGCAGTATGCATGACCTGCTTCGGCTGGTTCTGCTGAGCTGCAGCTTCTGCTATTTCCTTCTGTTTCTGAATGGTGACATGGCACATCCTTGTAGTATGGCCCTTGTCCTCTCCGCAGAATAGGCAATAAATTTTCCTGGGCTGATCCCCAAACCTTCCTCCGAAGCCCCTGGCGCCTCTGCCCCTTGGAGCTGGCGGCCGAAGATAGCTTTGTTGCTGCCCCCGAAACTTGCGAGGAATATTGTGGCCTCTGTTGCTGACTTCCTCTGTCGTCATTCTGGGTGGAGTGGATTGATCTGACGTGCCTTGGGTGGATTCTCCCTCCGAAGCCCTTGGTCATCTCGGAGAACCTGTAAGCTTCCTCCCTTCTTTGACGAAAGTCATTATCAGCGCGGATGTATTCATCCATCTTTTGAAGCAATTTCTCTAGGGTATGAGGGGGTTTCCTGGCGAAGTATTGGGCCGTAGGTCCTGGCCGAAGCCCCTTGATCATGGCCTCAATGACAATTTCATTAGGCACTGTTGGCGCTTGTGCCCTCAGACGCAAGAACCTTCGGACATACGCCTGGAGGTATTCCTCATGATCTTGCATGCACTGGAACAAAGCTTGAGCAGTAACCGGCTTCATCTGAAACCCTTGGAAACTGGTGATCAGCATGTCATTCAGCTTCTGCCATGATGTGATTGTTCCTGGCCGAAGAGAGGAGTACCAGGTTTGCGCAACATTCTTGACTGCCATGACGAAAGATTTCGCCATGACTGCGGTATTGCCTCCATATGAAGATATAGTTGCTTCGTAGCTTATCAGAAACTGCTTCGGATCTGAGTGCCCGTCATACATGGGGAGCTAGGGTGGCTTGTAAGACGGGGGCCAAGGTGTAGCTTGCAGTTTGCTGACAGAGGAGAAGCATCATCAAAAGCAAAATTTCCATGATGGAAATCTTCATACCATTCATCCTCGTTGAAGAAGCCTTTTTGATGAAGCTCCCTATGTTGGGGCCTTCGCTCTTGTTCGTCTTGAGCAAGATGGCGTACTTCTTCAGTGGCTTCGTCAATCTGCCTTTGAAGATCAGCTAGTCAGGCCATCTTCTCCTTATTCCTTTGTACTTGTTAATGAAGCATCTCCATGTTTCTGATTTCTTGGTCCAACTCGTCCTCCTGGGGTGTTGGACTAGTGGCCTTCCTCTTCTGGCTTCAGGCTTCTCGAAGAGAAAGGGTCTCCTAGTTTGGGTCCAGCGGTTGCAGAGCGGCAACCCCTGTCGCTGAAGCTTTCTTCGGTGGCATGACAGAGGTCAATGCTTGCCGAAGGTGGTCGAAAAGAGTTCACCGGAGGTGGGCGCCAATGTTGGAGACTTGTTCTCAAATGCTATGAGTTAAGAACAAGGCAACACAGAGAATGTTAAATGTTAAAGTCCTTCGTCCTTCGAAGCATTATTTCCCTTGAGATATAATGATTTTCGGACGAAGGTTATGAAGGACATACCTTCATCAGCATAACATATAATAATGAAGAAGAAATCATATGATATAAGAAAGATAATATAAACAATAATGTATTATTATCAGCTCATTTCTATTTTATTATTATGGAAAAATAGAAATGATATCAAATTACAAATGTACCTTTGGCTTGAAAGAAGGTAAAAGTACAAGCGTGACGCAAAAGCAAATGCCAAGTCCGCGTGAACAGTACGGGAACACTGTTCATCTATTTATAGGCACGGGACGCAGCCCATGTAAAATTACACTTATGCCCTTTACATCTGCTAATGATTCTATAGTAATCCATCGAGGTCTGAATAGCCTTTTCCCTTTTAAGTCGGTTCCCTTTTTCTGATATCACGCTGAAGGTCCCCTAAGTATAGCTTCGGCTCTGTGCCAACCTTCGCATTCTTCGCACTTCTTCATATTGTGGTTCTGATCCGAGTCCGAAGGTACCTGTTCATGTATTATACTCCAGAAACGTTGTTAAATCATGTTTTTGAGGACCTTCGGTAGACGAAGGCCCCCAACATAGACTATATTTAATACTCATAATTAACATTTATACATCTGATGTGACATGAACTAAACTTTAGTCAGAAGAAACTAAACACTCCTTAAATATAGTCTAATTATAAAACTAATTATATAGATAAATACTAAAGGGCAAGGCAAATTTATTAAGTCTGATTAATTTATTAGAAAATATTTAGTAAACCATGGACTAATAGCCTTAATATGTTTGTGTTGGACACTAAAATGAGCGGACGGTCCGGCCCTTAGGCCCGGACAGTCCGCGTGTCCCGAGATAAGATTAACTCGGATGTTTATCCTTATCTCGTGCGTGGTTATCCATCTAATCACGAGGGAGTTTGTTGGCTATCTCTTAGGAAAAGGTCCAGACCTCCTTCCCTATAAATATAAAGAGGTACGACCGATTGAGAACCCCCAAACACATTCCAATCGAACCAATTACTTTACTTACTTTTCCTGCCCTAGGAGTAGATGTAGCGTAGTTCTAGTTGTAGCCTTCCATATATCCACCTCCATCTCTATTCGACTCTACGTCGTCTAGATCCGTCTTGGGTGGTCTGCCGATCCCAAGACAATCCTACGATCTCACCCCTCCCGGGGGGCAAGATCTAGTTGTCCACTCGAGACCTCTTCCTCGAATTGATCTCTTAATTCCTAGGCGACTCCACGTTGTCTGGGGACGCCCGGGTAACCTGTCGACCCGGAGCACCTTAAGATCTTTTCTCCCCAGGGGACGAGATCTAGATTCCAGCAAGGAGTAGGAAGACGACCCTGTCGCCAGGTCGCGAACCGTCCGACCCAGAGCTGCGGACCGTCCGGTGTGACGTAGGGAAGACACCGCTCTTGCGCCCAGGTCGCGGACCGTCCGGCCCAAGGCCGCGGACCGTCCGCGCCGCCGCGGAGGACACTATCAGGCAACCCGGCGACCTGTCGCAGGCCGCCACCACTGTTCACCTCGCGGAGCCGAACCCAAGGTATTGCTCATCACGAGAAGGTCATATGGTTCGTTGCTATTTGGTCCCAAATTGGTGGTGACTATCATAGAGGTGTTGCCCCACATTTAGGATAACCACTTTATTTGACCCTACATCATCTCAAGGTGCCAATTACCGCCAAGCGGTTCATTATAGTGTTTGGTGACCAAAAAGGCACCAACAGTTTGTCTTGAAATTTAGTTCTTATTTGTGCAATTAGTTTTATAATTAAATTATATTTAATACCTCTAACTAACATCAAACATATGATGTGACATGGATGAAAGTTTAGTCCTTGTATCCAAACATCCCTCAAGTGTCACCCAAATCAGTTAGAGTTTTAATTTTCTTGTGTCACTCAAATCAATTAGAGTTTTAATTTTTCTTGTGCTTTCAATATAGGGATGCCAATGACTAATTCACATTGGCGAATAGCTTCCAATTTCCATCCTCGAGAGCGGAAATTTTTTTCATCTCTGTCCTTGTGAACACTCGTCAAGAAGCTTTTTCTCCGATCTCGGTCCATGCATGAGGAATTTAGCTCTTCCCGTTATGAAATACATTTTTAATGTCAAATACAAATTAGTAATATCAAATGCATATAAATTGAATAGGCAAGATTTAAAATAACAAGAAACATCTACTCCAAAGTTTAGTTTGCTAATTATACTAGGTTACGTGTTAAGTTTTTTTTAAAAAAAATAACATGCTAAAAAACTAATTTAGAGGAAGAAAAATTGCGAGGCATGGAGAACGGAGATGGGGGATGATTTCCTATCTCCATCTACATCCCCATTCTTATGAACTTGATGGGACTATATTCCCCGTTGTCGTGGAGATTAAATGGTCTTTATCTCCTCCCTCGACAAAGAAATTCTCTGTAGAGAATCGGGTTGAGGTTTTTATTGTCATCTCTAATCCATTGAGGCTGTCCAAATTGATGTCATGTTAAAATTTAATAAAGCTTTTTTCCAACATTAGGTTTGTTGGTATTCAAATTATTTGTAATAATTTTAGTTTTGCATCATAAATTTGAAATTCTAACTACTCTGTTGTATGAGAGTACATAAGAGATGGAAAAGAAATACTCAATGGAAATCGATGGGACCAATTAAAACAGTGGAAAAGGGTCGCGACTGGCTTGAGGTCACTATCGATCTCGGACACCAGAAATGCAAGAATAGCTAACAACCATTCGCTAGAAAAGTTAACTACCAAATGGAATCTGGCTGCTCCAAAGAGGATGGATGATCCAGAGTCACACACAGCGGAGGCAACCCATGAATGAGGTGGCCAGTCTTAATAAATATAAATCTGAATTGGCCCTAGAATAAAATGATCTGGATTCGGAGATGGAAAGTAGGGATTTGTCTAGTGCATAAAAAAAGTAGAGTGGAGTTAGCGCGCGGGCAGTGAGTTAGGTAAGATTTTTTGCTTTAGAATAAATCAAATCTAGATAAAGATCGAGAGATAAATATTTCGGACGGAGATAGAAGTACAGTGTATTTTCAAGCTGTGGCTAACCATAGAAATAGAAAGAAAATGGTGGTGCTTTAGTAGGTCCTGATGGTCCAGTGGAAGATATGAAAGGTGCGATGGACATTGCTTTAGCCTTTTATAAAGACATGTTTGAAAAGGAAGATGAACTAGAGGTATCCTTGCCTCATGATTTTTGGAACGAGATGCGAGTGTTAGATAGCGAAAAATATTTATTGGTAGCTCATTTTCTGAGAACGAAATAAAGGAAGGGGTTTGTTTGGAGTTACTGTGCTAAAGGTGCTCTAGGACCAGATGGGCTTTCTTTTGAGCTTTGGGATCTTATTAAGGACTCTTAGGCATGTTTGAATATTGTTTAAGGCTCCGATCCTTTTATTTTGGAGAAGCTAAAGAAAACGTATCAGGTGTAATTATATCTATTGATGCAACTATGCAGCCAAGACATAAGGATGGAAGTAGAAGGATCTATTAAAAATATTCATGGAGAGGTCGATGACAATACACTAATTTGTCACTAGATCAGTCTGTTTATGATAATTTTTAAAAGATGGCTCAATATAATGATAAAAAAATTAACTCCTGTCATTAAAACCATCACAATATACTAGTATAGTGCCCGTGCGTTGCGACAGCACACATCGATGAATTGGCACCATTTATACTCAGTTCACCAATCCAATCAACAATTCGTGAAGGTGGTAGTTAAACATTGACACTCAAAATCTTCGCAACTTCTATTTTAAGTTGAGGAAGCTAAATGCTAAAACTGGAATGAGTGCACATTATGGTGTACATTTTGGCAAGGAGTAATATGTATCATGCTGATGCAACAGACAAATGCATATGTCGTGTATCATCAGGAGAGCTTAGTCAGAAGCATTGCAAAAGTGAAACAAACCAGCTATTTATGTTCAGGCTCCAGACATCTCTTTTTTTTCTCGTATTCACAATTTTAGTGACAAGGATTGCCAAGCTGACCAGTGGGAGAAACCATTCGAGAATTTAGTGGTTTTGAACCAGATGCTCTTTGCTTTTGTATATCACATGTTATCTGCTTCCGCGTGTCTTAGAATTGTAATAACTCTATTCCAAGCTGTCCTGTTTCCATGTACTTTTGATAGTGTGCTTGACTGCGTTGTAAAAACAGAGAATAAAAGAACAATTTATGTCATCTTGAACTACAATTTCTCCTCATTTGCACAATTCACACTGCAATTACTGATGAAGGGTGCACTTTACAACCCAATTAGACCTAAATTCAAATAATGTCAATCCTTACATGACTCTTATCTCTCAAATAGGTTCCTCATTGCAGCGATTATCACGTCAAATTTCAGATAATTCCAATTGAAACAACACAATATTCTCTGACTAAAGTCCACACATCACATAGAACCGTAGCTTCCGTACATGACGTAGTCCAAAGTTTTGAACTGCATGGAACAAAAATCAAAATGTCAACTTGAGGATTTCTACATATGTGTACTCCTTTTTTGGACAGAACACATTTGTTGATTCATTTCAGTTGCATTAAACACCAGACAACGGAACAACACAGACACACATACTTGCACAAATCAGAGCTTTACTTAAGTTTGCAAGCTATAAATTTAGTTTAACCTTTGCAAAATTATTTATCATGGAAGATCCACAAAACCAAAGAGCGATAGGGCTCTCATATTTTTGCATCAGTTCAACAGTCAGTGAAGGAATTGTTTGAAATCCACACAAACTACAGGCATATCAAGCAACCAAAAAGAGCACTAAATTGGCTGCTCAAGCTCCACCCGTGTATTGATTCACCATCTTTGGAATGAACTCACAGAACAAAATACATACTCTCATTTATCACTCTGCATTCATGCGTTGACTGAGCCCTCTCTACTTGTCCTTCTCTATTGGCTGCGACACCCATCTCTATCGTGCACCAACCCTCACTGCTGCCCCGCACCATCCCTTTTCGATGTCTGCTCCCCCACCTTCTACTCAAGGGTGCTTAGGGCAAGGTCGAGCAGGATTGCCTACCACCTCTGAGTCAAGTTGGCAACTGCAGATCTGGCATGTGTTGCACTACTGCCAGAAGTGTGTGGTCATGCAGGTTTATTTCTTCAAAGACGGAACCAGGAGACTACTATTGCCTGAAATCCACTTATTACGCTACAACAGATGGGTTAAACTGCTTCAATAGGAAACTTTAGATACATGAATGAATTGTTTGAAATCCACACAAAATACAGGTTATCAGTCTGTTTTAGATGTTTCACAAACAGAAAGTGCACCGAAAGTACTAAAACAATTGAAGTCCACACTATAGCAAGATTTGAAAAATACATACAAGACAAAAAATCCACTGGTCAAGGACATAACTGAAGGACTGAGAAGATCACATACAAGAAGGTGATTCTATTGGGCCTCACAACTAAGTTGGATGGATGGCTGTACATGAGTTCATATTTTTCTCATATATATTAGTGAACTGTACTTGAGTGTTGACACTGAGACTGCATCATGACATGGTAGTTTGGTTTTACTTCTCGGCAAAATACTCGATTATCTCGTCCCCATCCAGACCAATCAAATCCTGTGCAATTGGACCAGTTTAGCAGAGAACATAGAGAAGATAAAAAAATAATTATGGAGACTTACCGCATAAAATAGGGACATGTCGAACTGCTCATCAGGGCGGCTCAGTGGAAGAAGTTCAATAGATAGGCTAAGATCTTATGCATCGTTGAGAAGAGAGTATTGTTAGTGTAAACAAAGGACAATAAACATTTTGAGATGTGATGGCAGCATGCAATTTTAAATAGAAGAATTGCCTCTACACGTTGATATGTTGTCCTAATCATATCAGATTTCAGTTTTCACTGCTCCTGTAATAGTACCAAAAGGAACTTCTTCATTAGTGAATATAAGAATTCATTTATTGACGGTCTTCACAGATGAAAAGTTTCAAATGAGGGATATGGAATGACTACATTTAGACAGACATTAAGTGGTGCAGTTAAGGAAGAGATAGCACTACTTGCATGGTACAGAAGAAAATATGCAGTCTCTAGCTTCAATCATTGCAAACTGTTTGGGCCAAAATCTGATCTTTAGAGGATACTAAATACCAACCATATCGTGCAGAGTAAAGAAATTTGATGAAAACACGGACAACTTCTAAAGTGCTAGTAGAAATATGTGAACTTCAAAATATTTTTGCAACTATTTGTCTTTTGTATGCTCAGATAGGAAATAAGTTTGCACTCTTGTTGAGCACCAAAATGAGGTGCGGACAGTCCGGCCCTGAGGCCGGACGGTCCGCGGTCCGGACGGTCCGCGCCTGTGGGCCGGACGGTCCGCGCACGCGCAGAACAGATTAGGGTTCCGAGTTTTTCACTGCGTTTGTTGGCGAAAATCGCGGGATTTGCTCGGAGTTCTGACGGTAAAGGGTCCAGCCCCCCTCCTCTATAAATAGAGAGGTCTACGGCCGATTTGTAATCATCATCAATCGAATCAAACACTTCTATTTCGCATTTTATCCTAGGAGTAGTTCTAGTCTAGTTTAGGTTTAGCCTCTCGATCCCTAAATTCTCCGCCTCTCCTCGACTCTACGTCGATTAGAGGAGTCTAGGTCGGCCTGCCCGAGCCTAGACAACTCCTAGGATCTCTCCTCCCCGACGGGGTCCCTCCCGGGAGCGAGATCCAGGCGCCGCCGGCGATCTTCCGCCGCCCCTGCGCACGCGCGGACCGTCCGGCCCTAGGGCACGGACCGTCCGGTCGTCAGGCAGGGAACCCAAGCTCCTGCACCAGGTCACGGACTGTCCGGCCCTGTGCCGCGGACCGTCCGCGCTTGACCAGAGAGCACCGCCGCCTCACGCCAGGTCGCGGACCGTCCGCGCCTGACTAGAGAGCATCGCCGCCGGTTCTTCCTGAGTATTTGGCGCCTTCGAAAAGGTGTCAACATACTTTTTGGCGACTCCGCTGGGGAAAGCATATTTAGACCTATCAAATCGGCCCTCAATGGCCGGTTCAAGGGATAACTCTGATATTTCCCCAAGCAACATCATAGAGCCGACTTGGGACACATTGCCGGCTGACGAACAGCTCCAGTTCGAGGAGCACAAGGAGCAGATGATCCAGGAGGCAAAAGCGAGGTTCTTGGCCAACTTCAAAGTGGACAGGAACAACAAAGTCGTCCGACATCGGGCGACAGATCCGGCTTCACTGCGACCCACGCCAGACATCCCCAATGTAAGTAATACAAACGAGCTGCAATCTCTTAAGAATTATGTAGATGAACAGCGTGAACAAATGCAAAATATCATAGGGGATATGCAAAACGACTATAGGAGATTAGCACGCGCATTTGTCAAATCTAGCATTGCAAATTTTCCATCACACGAGGTAGAATTAGGGGGTAACACACGTAATACATCGACTGTAGGTTGTCACGACCAGTCACAACCCCTTTATGGGATGCCGATGGACACGTACCCTGAGCAACCGCAAATCGGCAGCAAAACAGCCGATCTGCACATGCCCGGACCGTCCGCACGTGAGCGCGGACCGTCCGGGCCAGCCACGGCCGGACCCATTTTCAATGAAGTACCCAGACACGCACCCGAGCCACCACATATGACACAGAACCCAAACTACCTAGCCGGACGGTCCGCATACAACGACGGACGGTCCGCATATAACCACGGACGGTCCGGGTACGTATCCGGACAGTCCGCGCATGAGTTTTTTGAGGAGGATTATTACCTGAATCCTCGCCCGTCCCAGCAACACTTCCCATCACACTATGCAGTGCACCAGCCCATTAATTTAGCATCCAGAGCCCAGGAAAGCTTTCCGACCCCACCTAGAAGGCCGGAAAGAAACGATCAAACCTATGAGCCATATAGGGCAAATGGAAATGTACCACGTAGCTCAAACCAATGGGGGGAACGACAACATACTAACATGCAACCAACCCCACCTATGTTTGACCAGAGAGCCGGTGGTCTTGCACCGGCTGCCATTGATATAGTGAGGGAAGAGATAGCCGGGGCGTTCTGAGATAAGCTCGGAGTAAGCATGATCCCTGGGGGGCAATCATATCGGAAACCTTATGACAGCCGATTTGATCACCACCTGTACCCACAGGGAACTAGAATACCCGAATTCGCAAAATTTTCGGGTGATCAAGGGAAAAACACGCGCGGACATATAGGCTAGTTCTTAGCACAATTGGGAGAATTGGCCGACATAGAGGTATTTCGCGTGCGTTTATTTTCATTATCGCTAACAGGAACCGCGTTTGCATGGTATGCCACTTTACCTCCTAATTTCATTTCATCATGGGGGGATCTAGAACAAAAATTTCATGATCATTTTTTCTCCGGTGACTATGAGATGGATTTGGTAGATTTAGTGTCATTGCGACAGACGAAAGATGAATCGGTTAATGATTACATCCGGAGATTCCGAGATACAAGAAACCGATGCTTTCAAATTCATTTAGCAGAAAAACAGCTAGTAGGATTAGCCTTTAATGGTCTACGATATTATTTAAAAGAAAGATTAGAAGGCATCCAATTTTTTACACTAGCACAGTTACACCAGCGAGCTTTGGCTTGCGAAAGCCGGAGTAAAGAAACTGCTAAAACAATGCGTCATAACGTACATATAGTAGAATGCGACCAAAGTAGCTCAGATGACGAATTAGCAGAAGTGTACGCTGCTGAAATGGTTTGGCCAAAACAGGCCAAATCTTCGGCTTGTTCCTCCTTACAGCCGGTTCAAAAGAAACGGCAAGAGGAGGTTAAGTTTACGTTTAATGTTGGTAAGTGTGATAGAATATTTGACGAATTACTCAAAAATGGCAATATTAAAATAAATCACACTATTCCATCCGCCGACGAGCTAAAACGTCGAGCGTACTGCAAGTGGCATAACTCATTTTCTCATGCCACTAATGATTGTAATGTATTTCGGCGACAGATTCAATCGGCCATTAACGAAGGACGATTGAAATTTTAGGAAATGCAGGTGGATACAGAGCCCTTTCCGATGAACATGATTGACTTCGAGGGCAAGAAAGTCCTGGTTCGGCCAAATACAGCCGATAAAGGCAAAGGCAAGGAAACAATCATCGGCAATGCTAAAAAGGCCGATGGGGATTGTAAAGTTTCTTGCAGGAAAGTGGTGGCCGAGAAGACTCCCGATGGAGGGGAGACCCTGAAGGTGACCATCACAGCCTCTAGCACTGGGGGGCAAGCGCAGACAGGGAGACAGTTGCGGGAACCCGTGCTGCGCATCACGGACAGTCCGCCGTCCAAACGTGGACGGTCCGACGCTTCTCCGGACGGTCCAGATAACTCCAACGGACGGTCCGGCCATGCTCAGGACTCGCAGCGACCACGTACCTTCAAACCACGACGACCAGAGATAGGTATGTGGAAAACAAATACATTTAAAGCAGCTGGTCGGCTGATCAAGCCTGGCCCGACTTTTGATCAATTGTTGTCTAAATACGTAAAAAAGAAGGCCGGCCCCAGTGACCGGCCACCAAAGTGACCCCGCTCACCCATTCATGAGCAACGTCAGGCCAGGCCGATTGGACCACCTCACCAATCGGAAGAAATGAAAGGTCCTATTGTACAATTAAGACCTAACATGCCGACATGGACCCCTCCACCCCCTTATCCATCTATGACATATCCATACACATACTTACCTCCACCGTATGTCCCAAATCAAATGTGGGGCATGCCACCATATCCATTTGGGATACCACAGTACCCCGCCTGGGGGGCACCCCAAACATCTGTTTTTGATAGGTTGGCACCGCCAGTGCAAGACCGATTGAGCGCTGCTAAATCCGATCACCAGGCACAGACCCAACAAGATTGCCGGACATCATCAAAATAGGCACCGCAGATGTTGTCATACAGGGAGACAATAAAGGGCCGATGATTTTCGGCGAATCGGCCAACACAACCGAAAAGGATACGGCTACCATCAAAACAGCCGATCCAAAATACTCCATGCCTCGATGGTGCCCAGCGGGATTGACACGATCCCAAAAGAGAAAATTACAGCGCCTAAGAGCAAAGGAGAGCCAGGAGAAGGAGGCGGAAAAGACATTTAATGACACACATCCACTATACCCGCCACCGCAAAAGAAATGGAGACCGAAGGCCGTTGAGAAAAAACAAACGACCACAGAAATAGAAAGTCAACCTGCACCAGGCGCGGACCGTCCGGCCCCCGCGCACGGACCGTCCGCCGTTCACCAGGAAGCCTCTGGACAACCTGCACCAGGCGCGGACCGTCCGGCCCCCGCGTGCGGACCGTCCGCCATTCACCAGGAAGCCTCCAACGACACGACAACATCAATGGAAGAGGACGACCTACTGGGAGAAGACCTGGTCGACTACGAGGCTTCTCCAGAACGCCCAGGTATGGATGTAAATATTATTACATTTTCTGCCGATTGTACTATCATCGGCGATGATGAACCTGTTGTTGCCCAGTTTGATTTTGGTCCTAAAGAAGCCGCCTTTACTAAACCAAAGGAATCGGTAAATCATTTAAAGCCGCTCTTCGTGCGCGGCCACATTGATGGGATACCGATTGCTAAGATGCTAGTAGATGGAGGGGCGGCTGTAAATCTAATGCCTTATTCATTATACAGAAAATTAGGTAAACAAGATGATGAACTTGTCAAGACCAACATGACCCTCAGCGGTGTTGGGACTGATAGTTCGATCAAAGCCAGGGGAGTCACGTCCGTTGAATTAACCATCGGGACTAAGACCCTTGCTGCTGCATTCTTTGTCGCTGATGTAGAAGGAAATTACAGTTTAATCCTAGGCAGAGATTGGATTCACGCCAATCAATGTATACCTTCTACATTACATCAAATGCTAATACAATGGGTAGGTGATGACATAGAACAAGTACATGCTGATGTATCGGCCTGCATCGCTGTGGCCGATGCCCGTGTACTCTGGATTTATGAGACTGCTACATGTCTCATAGGAGTAGATTTTTCTGATTATCAATTCATAAGTATAGATAAGAAAGGTTTCATTCCTGTAATGCTAGAGCTAATGGAGAATCGGCTAAATCCTAAATAAAGTTTAAATGATGAATACACACAAAGTTCATGAGTCTCTGGTCACGGACAGTTCGGCTTCCAAGGCTGGATGGTCTGGTCTTTCACAAAAGGGTTCGGACTTTAAGACCGAACATATATCACAACAAAAGGACAGTATTACGGATGATCCGGTCCCCGAGACCGGAGAGTCCGCCGCCACACAAAGATCTTCTAATTCCTCTGTGGGGAACATGATAGAGGAATTCAAAGACCTTGATAAACTAGGACAGGGGTTTACATCGGCCGATCCTTTGGAGGAGATTGACATAGGAGATGGTAAAACTCCAAGGCCGACTTTCGTAAACAAGACCCTGGAGACCGATCCTAGAGATGAGATGATCGGTCTATTGAAGGAATATTCAGATTGCTTTGCTTGGAATTACACTGAGATGCCTGGATTAAGCCGAGAGATCGTAGAGCATCGGCTGCCTATTAAATCTGGTTTCAGACCTTTCAAGCAAAAAGCTAGAACATTTCGTCCAGATCTTCTCCCACGCATCAAGGACGAAATCCATCGGCTGCTAGAAGCTGATTTTATCAGACCTTGCAGATACGCAGAGTGGGTCTCCAATATTGTGCCGGTGGAGAAGAAGGAGTCAGGTAAACTTAGAGTATGCATTGATTTTCGCAATTTAAATAGAGCAACTTCTAAAGACGAATATCCCATGCCCATAGCCGACACATTAATCAATAATGCATCAGGAAATAGAATTATTAGCTTCCTTGATGGTAATGCCGGATATAATCAGATTTTCATGGCCGAAGAAGATGCATCTAAAACGGTCTTTATATGTCCAGGCTTCATTGGTTTATTTGAGTGGGTTGTCATGACATTTGGTTTGAAAAATGCTGGTGCTACTTATCAAAGGGCTATGAATTTGATCTTCCATGAATTGTTAGGAAACACCGTGGAAGTTTACATTGATGATATTGTAGTCAAATCGGCTGAGTTTAGTTCTCATATAGCTGATTTGCGCAAAGCCTTTGATAAAATGCGTCAGTATGGTTTGAAAATGAACCCACGTAAATGTGCTTTTGGAGTGTCGGCTGGTAAGTTTTTAGGATTTGTCATACATGAACATGGTATAGAGATAGACCCTGACCGAATCAAGTCTATTCGGAATGTGGGACCTCCGACCTGTAAGGTCGAGGTACAGAGGTTTCTCGGCAAGGTGAATTATTTACGAAGGTTTATTTCTAACCTAGCTGGGAAGATTGATGCGTTCAACCCTATTCTTCGGCTTAAGAATGATGCCGAATTTGCTTGGGGGGCAGAACAACAAGAAGCATTTGATCTCATAAAAAAATACTTATCTTCGGCGCCCGTATTAAAAGCACCACGAGCAGGAGTACCATTCCGATTATACATTGCAGCTGAGGATAAGGTCATTGGGGATGTTCTGACACAAGAAACTGAGGGGAAGGAACATGTGGTGATATATCTAAGCCGAAGGTTGGTGGATGCTGAAACAAGGTACACTTTTATTGAAAAGTTATGCTTATGCTTTTTTATGCATGCACCAAATGTAGATGTTATTTACTGTCTAGTCATTGCACTGTTTCTGGTCAAGCCGATGTGATCAAATACATGTTGCATAACCCAATTATGAGTGGTAGAATTGGTAAGTGGGCTTATGCACTTATAGAATATGACTTGGCCTATGAACCATTGAAATCTATGAAAGGCCAAGTCATAGCGGATTTCATTGTAGAACATCGGGTTAATGATATTCATGAACTAGACATGTCATACCTCATTATTACTCCTTGGACTTTATATTTTGATGGATCGGTTTGCAATGAAGGGCAAGGAATTGGCATTGTGCTTGTTTCACCAAGTAATGTCTCCTTTGACTTCTCTAGCCGATTGAAAACTTATTGCACTAACAATCAAGCCGAATATGAAGCACTTTTGTTCGGTTTAGAACTTTTAAATGGTATGGGAGTAAAACATGTAAAAGCATTTGGTGATTCTCAGCTAGTCGTCCAACAGGTGTTGGAAGAATATCAATGTTTTGATGATACTCTAAATAGTTACCTTGAGAAATGTTGGAGCATAATCCATTCTTTTGACGAATTCAATATTCGACATATCTCTAGAGTTGAGAATCATAGAGCTAATGATTTGGCACAAGATGCATCAGGTTATCGGATAAAGAGAGGGAAATTTCACAAAACTGAAAATCTGATAACCAGTGTAGAGCCAAATTTCCAGGTCGCGGACCGTCCGCGTGATGACGCCGGACCGTCCGGGGTTACCAGAAATGTTCTCTTAATCGATTCGGCTGACAATGAAGCCAATGCAAGTGATTGGAGGAAACCTATACTTAATTATTTACGAAATCCCAATATCAGGACAGATAAAAACATTCGGAGAACAACTTTCAAGTATGTTTTGATGAGTGATGAACTTTACCGCCGAACAGTCAATGACGTCCCGCTTAAGTGCTTGGGCCCAGATGATGCTATATTAGCCATGGCCAAAGTACATGAAGGAATTTGTGGTACACATCAATCAGCTCCAAAGATGAAGTGGTTGTTGCGAAGGTCTGGTTTTTATTGGCCTAATATGATAGCTGATTGTTTCAAGTACTACAAGGGTTGCCAAGTGTGTCAAAAATTCGGCGACCTACAGTTGGTCCCTGCAGCCGAATTACATCCTATCATCAAGCCTTGGCCGTTCAGAGGATGGGGATTAGACTTTATTGGAGAAATTCATCCTTCATCATCAAAGGGGCATCGGTTCGTGTTAGTTTCCACTGACTACTTTACCAAATGGACTGAAGCCATTGCTCTGAAGAACATGACACACAAGGAGGTAATTGAGTTCATAACTGAGCATATTATTCATAGATTCGGCATTCCCCAGACCTTGACTACAGATCAAGGGACTTCTTTTATGTCAAAAGAGGTACGTGAATTTGCTGAATTATATAGAATTAAGTTGCTTAATTCATCTCCATACTATGCTCAGGCCAATGGACAGGCCGAGTCTAGTAATAGGACATTGATCAACTTGATAAAAAAGAAGATATCTGATAATCCTAAGCATTGGCATAAGATTTTGTCCGAAGCTTTATGGGCTCATAGAATATCTAAACATCGTGCTACTAAAGTGTCTCCTTTTGAGCTTGTCTATGGGCAGGAAGCAGTGTTGCCTGTGGAAATAAGTTTGAATGCTGTCAGGTTCGCCAGACAAAATGATCTAACCGTCATGGATTATTATAATTCAATGATGGATAATATTGATGAGGTGACCGACAAGAGGGTGATAGCTTTGGGAGCAATAGAAAAGGACAAGATCAAAGTAGCCAGGGCCTACAACAAGAAGGTCAAAGCAAAGTCATTTCAAATAGGGGACCTGGTGTGGAAGACCATCCTGCCTCTAAGGAGTAAAGACCGAAAGTTTGGTAAGTGGTCGCCAAGCTGGGAGGGTCCATATAAAGTAAAATAGGTGATATCTGGTAACACCTATTTATTGCAAACATTACAAGGCAAAGATCTACCCAAAGCCTTGAATGGGCGTTTCCTTAAGTAGTACCATCCTAGTATGTCGCAAGATACCTAAGAGAACCGATGTAATCTCATCGAGTTATTTGCTTTTGGTTTGCTCAGCTCCACCAAAAGGCAGGGGGGCATATGTTGAGCACCAAAATGAGGTGCGGACAGTCCGGCCCTGAGGCCGGACGGTCTGCGGTCCGGATGGTCCGCGCCTGTGGGCCGGACGGTCCACGCACGCGCAGAACAGATTAGGGTTCCGAGTTTTTCGCTGCGTTTGTTGGCGAAAATCGCGGGATTTGCTTGGAGTTCTGACGGTAAAGGGTCCAGCCCCCCTCCTCTATAAATAGAGAGGTCTACGGCCGATTTGTAATCATCATCAATCGAATCAAACACTTCTATTTCGCATTTTATCCTAGGAGTAGTTCTAGTCTAGTTTAGGTTTAGCCTCTCGATCCCTAAATTCTCCGCCTCTCCTCGACTCTACGTCGATTAGAGGAGTCTAGGTCGGCCTGCCCGAGCCTAGACAACTCCTAGGATCTCTCCTCCCCGACGGGGTCCCTCCCGGGAGCGAGATCCAGGCGCCGCCAGCAATCTTCCGCCGCCCCTGCGCACGCGCGGACCGTCCGGCCCTAGGGCGCGGACCGTCCGGCCGTCAGGCAGGGAACCCGAGCTCCTGCACCAGGTCGCGGACTGTCCGGCCCTATGCCGCGGACCGTCCGCGCTTGACCAGAGAGCACCGCCGCCTCACACCAGGTCGCGGACCGTCCGTGCCTGACCAGAGAGCACCGCCGCCGGTTCTTCCTGAGTATTTGGTGCCTCCGAAAAGGTGTCAACAACTCTAAAAAACATATCAGCAATTTCAAAAGACTGAAGCAACTAAAGCAACATTACGAAAGCGACTATAGAATGAACCTACAATGACTCTTAAAATAAATGTAATGAATGAGAATGTGCTGACGCGGTGACATGAAAACGACTTAAATATGACACAAAATACAGTCCTCTAGGTTCCAACAATTTGTAGGGTTCAAACTAAAATTAAGATTAGACATACATCCAACTTTTTCTAGCTTCTCATACAGATCCATGGCCCGCCGCCCGTCATCATCAAGTTGGCTTGGGCTAGATACATCAAAATTGAAAAGTACTGATTATCTTCGAATGAACAGTCATAACTTGTAATTTGGCATACAATTTAGAAGTAGCTGTATAACACAATGGCTAGTAATCAAATGAAGGTCAAAGAAAACAAGTAGTACTATGAATTATATGAAAGTATTATAATGGAAAACAGAGGGGGGTTCTGATCATCTTATTACCCCATATCACCAACTAAAATGCAACCAGAAATAGCTAACAAAGTGTGGTACAAAATGATAAAGAAAATCCAATATTAGTTACTCAGGCATGCAGTTACCTCTATGAATAACAGAGCACCTAGATCTCTTCTAAGTTGGTAGCAAAAAAAGGAAAACAACAGTCTCTAGTTCTATGTAGAGGACATTATGCCAACCTTAAAGAGATTCAGTGGTCATGCACACCAAAATGAAGTAATCGCATTTATCCAAGTCATAGAAACAAAGAAACACAACAATCTCGAGTAACCATGCACTCTAACTAAGGTGCCTCAAACTGAATTTGTAAACCAATTAGGTTAGCAATATAACAATAGCTTAACCACCATTTTGTCGACTGGAAAAAGAAGAACAAGGAAAACAAGAAGTGGAACAACACATGCCTGTAGCATTTTTGCTTTACATTCTTCATGCAATCCTCTATAATCCTTCTCACTTGTTTTAGGTAAACGAGAGGTGGAACAACACAGACCTATAGCATTTTTTTCTTTACATTCTTCATGCAATCCTCTACAATCTTTCTCACTTGTTCCAGAGAAATGAGAGGTGGAACAACACAGGCCCATGGCCGCAACAGTATTTCCTTTTCATTGGGAAAGACAACAACAATAATAAATAGTGTCAAAAGGGAGGAAATCTAAATGTAGATATAAAGATAAGAAATTATGAAAACCTGCACTAAAATATAGCAGCTAGTCAAAATATTAATAGCCTATAGAACATGACTAATGTGTAAGCAATAAAGGGATCTATTCTGAGTTTACGACACTAAAGGAGGTAACCATAGTAATGGCAACAATTTTTACCTTGAGTGTAAACAAGTTATTAGGGTCTAAAAGTCATTCCCTCCTTTAACAAACCGCTCCTACAGATAGCATTACAGTTTCATGAGGATGAGTAAAGTTCAAACAGTGAGGAAGGGCGCTCAATCTCCAATTACATTCATGATATTTTCATACGGTCAGTTGGTAAGTCCTGTTACAAACTTTGATATATTAATAAAGAAAATAGAATAATACCAACAAAACAGAGGAAAGAGCATTTCGAATTCCATACCCAAAACCTGAAGCGTCCTACAAGTCGCGGTGCTCGACGATCTGAACCATTGTGTCGACAAGAAAATAGGCGAAAAACCTAAAGCTGGTCCCCTACCTGGCGTGCCAAATGTCGGAGGGAAAATCCTCCGGCCAGGTGGCGGAATGCACCCTCCCTAATCCTAAGATGAGGAGGGGGCCTAAGCGGTTGCCTGTTTGGTGATTTCGGGATGAACACAAGAACACTCGAGGTTTTATAGTGGTTCAGGCCGCAGGAGCGTAATACCCTACCTCCACTGTGTGTAAGTTGTATTGAGCGTGTCCCCTTGTAACGTTGTGTCCCTTCCCTTTTATAGTTTAAGGAAGGTACATACAAGGATGTTGAGCCCTGACATGTGGGCCCAGGAGCATAATGGTAGGAATACATTATGTGAATAGTAAATGCTGACAGCACACAAAGATCCTCCGCCTTAGTAACGCGTGAGTAATCAGCGGGAGTCATGATGACCGCAGTTCATGCAACATTGATAGTCAGTAACCCTTTTCTTGGAAACGTGCGAGTAATGGTGAGTAACAGCATGACCCATGTAATGTGGACTGGGCGCGCCGCCTATCAGTGGAATGGACAGGCGCACGTCTTATCCATAATAAATGCAAAGACGCGCGTAGCCTAGAGGTTTTATGCCAGGTTCCGCCCATTGGCTTATGCCGCGCGCAGTAAGCCATGTGGCAGCACTGGACCTCCACCTGGGCGGGGAGCAGGAGTGTATGCGGATTGGTCCGGATCCCACCAGACCAGGTCTAGACACGTGTCAGCACCGGACCCCCGCTTGGGCCCTAATTAAGGCCCGGGTATGTTCTGTCCTGGGATCCTGGGACCCCACTGTGGGCGGCCTGGACCCCACACAGGGGGGTTCGGATCCCATTCCAGGGGTCTGGTTTGCACACGTGGAGGTCCTGGACCAAACTTGGAGGCCCGGACCGTATATACAGGGGTCCGGCACCTTCCCATGGGGGTCCGGACTCATTGGTGATGCCTCAGAGTATGCCACCTTCTCTGGACACGTGGCAGCTCCAGACCAGCCCCTATGGTGGGGTCAGGTGTTGTTGCTGGCCCAGAGTAGTCGCCCAAGGCTGGGGCGAGTCATGGCCTGGTCCCACATACAACTCTTTTACCACGTGACTAAAGATAGTCGCGTGGGTACTGCGTCTTTATACAACAGTAAGGGGTACCCTAGTTTCAGGGTACCGACAGTGCCCCCCGGGCCCACCTCAGGGGAGGATGCGAGCCTGCAGGTGGGGCCAAAGCTTGTACTTTGCCTTAATATGGCCTGATTGGTGATTGGCGCGCCGTTTCAGGGGCGTCTGCTGATGCACCCACTGTCAACCACCTTCGGTCACGCCAACTGCCATATCTGTCCCCGCGGCTGACTGGCCCACGGCCCCCATGCCTGGTGGTTTCGTCGGGCCACGCGCGGGGCGCCTCGTTGCCGCTGCGTTGATTTTAAAAATAACCTTTTGCCTCCTGCGGCGGCCTCGAGGAGGCGCGCTACCGCGTGCGGCGGTTCCCGCACCCGAAATCTGGCACCCAAGTTGTATGACTCATGGACCCAGGGCCCCGTGTCATAGACTGGGCTGCCTGGGTCCTAGGTGCCCGTCGAGCGAGATTTCCTGTGGCAATTCTGGGGCGTGCGGAAGGGTTTCCCTGAACAAGGACTCAGGTTTCCTTAAAAAAGGATTCACCCCGCGTGCAGCAGTTACCTTTTCGCATTCTCTCCCAATCGACTGTGCCCCTTTGCCTTTGTGCCCTTCTGCTCTACGCCCGCGCCGTCGCACACGCCATGGCTTTGCTTGGTCATCCTGACCGCTTTCAGTCTGAGGGAGCGCTTAATCTGGTGCATGGCCTGCTTGGTAATCAGCTAGGAGTCCCCCTTCACGAGGAGCTAGCGGATCCCTAGGGATAGGGCCACAGACAAGCCGAAGATCAGTGCTTCATGCTCTACCATATTGTTGGTGGCCTTGAACTCAAGGTGCACCATGTACTTCACTTGATCTCCACTTGGGTCGACGAGGACCACCCCAGCACCGCCACCGTGCTGGCGGGCGGACCCGTCGAAGAAGGGTGTCCAGTGGGGCTCGGTGAAGACCAGGGCCCTAAGCTCCATAGGTGTGGGCCCCAGGAGCGCTCGGGGGAGGGGTCCATTCCACGATGAAGTCAGACAGAACCTGGCTCTTGACAACGTGGCGAGGCTAGAAGTCCAGTTGGAACTCGGCAAGCTCTGCGGCCCACTTGCGATGTTGCCTGTGGCGTTAGAGTTGTGGAGAATGGCCCCTTAACGGGAAGGAGGTCACTACCACGACCCTGTGTGCCTGAAAATAGTGGCGCAACTTCCTGGACGCAACAAGTATAACATAGATAAGCTTGTGCGTCTCAAGGTACCTGGCCTTCACCTCATGGAGGACTTTGCTGACGTAGTAGAGTGGCTTCTGGATGGTTCAGACCCCTAGGGTTGGTCTCGAGTCCTCAAACTCTTGACCTTCCATCAGCACCGTGGTGGTCGGACCACCACCTTCTCCTAGGGGAACTTTTTGGCTCCCCTGGGGATGTTGTGTCATCCTTTCGACAACTAGCACCATGCTCACCACCTCTGTAGCCCTTGCTATGTATAAGTACAATGGCTCCCCTAGTTCTAGAGCTTTTAGTATTGGTAGGGACATAAGGTGCTGCTTCAACTCTTGAAAGGCACGTTCTGCCTCCTCGGTCCAAGAGAATGGGTCGGACTTCTATAATATCTTGAAGAAGGGCAGTGCCCTCTCAGCCAATCTTGAGATGAAGCGGCTAAGGGCGGCTAGCGACCCCGTAAGCTTCTGGACATCCTTGATTTGGGCTGGAGGTCTCATTGCCTCAATTGCTTTGATCTTCTCCGGGTTTGCTTCAATGCCCCGGTGCGAAACCAGGAATCCCAGTAACTTCCCTGCGGAGACACCAAAGACGCACTTTTTTAGGTTTAGCTTCGTGCGCGTTGCCCGCAGCTTGTCAAAGACCAGGGTTAAGTCTTCCACTAGGGTCGACCCTCTCTTAGTCTTGACCACGATGTCATCGACGTATATCTCTATCCTGTCCCTAATCAAGTCACCAAAGGTCTTACTCATCGCCCATACAAATGTCGGCAAGGCATGTTTCAGACCGTAAGGCATTACAACATAACAGTAAAGCCCATCCACAGTTACAAAAGCGATATGTTTCCTATCTTGCCTAGACCATCTGGATCTGATGGAAACCAGAGTAAGCAACTAGGAAGGACAGGAGGTCACACCTGGAGGTAGAATCCACGATTTGATCTATTCGTGGAAGTGGATATGGGTTCTTGGGGCAGGCCTTATTGAGGCTAGTGTAGTCGATGCACATCCGAAGTTTCCCGTTTTCCTTAGGAACGTGACTGGATTGGCCAGCCATACTGGGTGATGGACCTCTTCGATGAAGCCAGCGTGTAGCAGCTTCCGGACCTCCTCACGGATGAAATCCTGTCGCTCAACGGATGGTCTCCGAGGCTTCTGACTCACTGGTTTGGCGTCAGGGTGGATCTTCAGATGGTGCTCAATCACCTCCCTAGGGATCACAGGTGTCGGGGACCATAATTAGGGGTACCCTCAAGACTCCTAAATCTCAGCTGGTAACCCCCATCAACCAAAGCTGCAAAGGCCTGATGGGTGCGATTAAGTCAAGGATCGGTCCATTCGAGGGACGCGATCCGCGCCTCGCCCGAGCCCAGCCTCGGGCAAGGGCAGCCGACCCCGGAGGATCTACGTCTCGCCCGAGGACCCCCTCCAGCAACGGACACACCTTCGGCCTCGCCCGAGGCCAGTCTTCACCAAGAAGCAACCTTGGCCAAATCGCCACGCCAACCGGACCAAATCGCAGGGGCATTTAATGCAAAGGTGGCCTACACCTTTATCCTGACGCACGCCCTCCAGTCGATAGAGCCGAAGTGATCGCAGTCACTTCGCCGCTCCACTGACCGGTCTGACAAGAGGACAGCGCCGCCTGCGCCGCTCCGACTGCGGAGCCACTCGACAGAGTGAGGCTGACAGCAGCCAGTCCGGCCTCAGGCGTCATAGGAAAACTCCGCTCTGCCCGACCCCAGGGCTTGGACTCGGGCTCAGCCCCGGAAGACGGCGAACTCCGCTCCGCCCGACCCCAGGGCTCGGACTCGGGCTCAGCCCCGGAAGACGACGAACTCTGCTTCGCCCGACCCCAGGGCTCGGACTCGGGCTCAGCTCCGGAAGACGGCAAACTCCGCTCCGCCCGACCCCAGGGCTCGGACACGGGCTCAGCCCCGGAAGACGGCGAACTCCGCTCCGCTCGACCCCAGGGCCTCGGACACAGGCTCAGCCCGGAAGACGACGAACTCCGCCTCGCCCGACCCCAGGGCTCGGACTCGGGCTCAGCCCCGAAGGACGACGAACTCCGCTTTGCCCGACCCCAGGGCTCGGACTCAGCCCTGGCCTCAGCCGACGAGTCTCTGCCTTGTCCGACCCAGGGGCTCGGACTAGACCCCGACCTTGGAAGACAGACTCGACCTCGACCTCGAAGGAGCCTCCACCTCGCCCAACCTAGGGCACGTACCGACCACATCGACAGGAGGCGCCATCATTACCCTACCCCGAGCTGACTCAGGCTACGGGAACAAGATCGGCGTCCCATCTGGCTCGCTCCACTATACGAGTAATGATGGCGTCCCGCATGCCCTGTGACGACGGCGGCTCTCAGCCCCCTTACGGAAGCAAGAGGACGTCAGCAAGGACTCGACAACCCCGACAGCTGTCCTTCCGCCAGGCTCCAGTGCTCCTCCAACGGCCACGACATCATGCGAACTGGGTGTCAAAACCTCTCCGGCTGCCACGATGGCATGTACCTAGGGCGCTAGCTCTCCACCGCTAGACACGTTAGCACACTGCTACACCCCCATTGTACACCTGGATCCTCTCCTTACGCCTATAAAAGGGAGGTCCAGGGCCCTCTTGCAGAGGGTTGGCCGCGTGGGGAAGGACGGGACGGCGCTCGCGCAAGGCCGCTCGCTCCCTCCCCGCGTGGACGCTTGTAACCCCCTACTGTAAGCGCACCCGACCTGGGCGCGGGGCTAACACGAAGGCCGCGGGTTCCACCTCCCACGCCTGTCTCGCTCCGGCTGCTTTCTCCCCCTTCGCGTTCCACCTCGCGCCGACCCATCTGGGCTGGGGCACGCGGCGACAATTCACTCGTCGGTCCAGGGACGCCCCCGGGTTTCGAAACACCGACAGTTGGCGCGCCAGGTAGGGGCCTGCTGCGTGTTGACGAACAGCTTCCCGTCAAGCTCCAGATGGGCAGTCTCCAGCAACCTCTCCAGCCCGGGACGGTGCTCGTTTCGGGAGTCTTGAGTTCATGTCCCCTCGACGGCAGCTACGACATGATACTCCTTTCCCCGCCGCGCGGCAGCGACAATGGCGGTCGACAACCCGCCCGCCGGCGGAGAAATCGACGACGCCTTCCCACGTGGTGGAAGGACGACATTCGGGCTTGTCCCGTCCCCTCCCCCGCCGACGGAGGAGGAGGCGGGGCAACCAAGGCCAAGCAGGAGGCGGCACCTCGTTGGCTGTCGAGCGAGTCGACAGCACCGGCGCCCCAACGGAGAGCGCGTCGGACATCAGCCTCGCGTCTGAGACGAAGACGAGCGTCATCTCCCCGCAACACACCAACCCCAAGCAAACGGACGACGCCAGCACGCTCGCGAAGGACTTGCTAGGCATCACCCTCGTACCTGAGACGACGGTGCAGTCAGTCCCTGATGTGACTTTGTCACCACCCGTCGACCAAAAGGTACCGACGATTCCCACCTCACGCCTTTTGGATTCAGCCCTCGACCCGCCAAGCAACTCCGCTTCGGTGGACACTCTTATAGAGGCGAGTCCAAACCCTCTAGGGTATCGTGTGCGGTCACCCTAGGACCGGCTGACGACCGTCTCGACCTACAGGCCCTCGGGGTCTGAGGAAGATGGCGAGCCTGACCTCTATTGGGATTTCTCCGGACT